>VWYO01008458.1:1577980-1624049 GCA_013400275.1 Rhadina sibilatrix
GAATGACCCTGAGCCTCCCAAGTCTTTATGCTTAGAATGGCAATGATTTAATGAAGAAGTACAAAGGGATGCATGAGTGGAAAGGGGTGAGGAGCACCAGAGAGAATGTGCCTGTCTCTGCATGACCTGCCATCACCTTGCAGTTGTTCTGTGGCCTCCATGAAGCACTGAGCTTGGTAAGGCTGCAGCTCCTCCTTAGAGATTTGGTGCCTGTTCCTGTGCACACTAGGGAATAAGCCACCCATCTGATAACACTGACATCTAACAGGTACCTTGCCTGGGGATAGCATCTCTCTACAAAAGGAGGTGAATAAAAGAAAAATGTCAGTTTGTGATGTATCAGTCAACTTTTTAAACCATTGAACAATAATCAGCAGTGATTCAAGGTTGGTTTTGACAGTTTTCTAGAATTCTGCAATGCTTTTCACATCTCATATACATAGAGAGTTGATACATTAGTATGATATACATTATATATTATAATTTAGTGTATGTACACATTATTATATACATAACACATGCACACACACATTAGCATTCTTGCTAAAAATATGTACAGCCTTTTATTTTTGAAGAATGGTAAGTATAATCAAATGTCAGATCCTGAAAAACCCACATGCCAACGGAATGCCACAAAATCCACCATCCCTGTTCCATGGCAGGTGGCTTTGAGGGACTACCAGAGGACCCTCATGACAGTGACTAAAATTGACTGTGCAAATTGTGAGTTTTCTTCCTAAGGGGGGAGTTCAATTTGGATTTTTAATTGCTTGATTGAAGCACAAGGTCTTCAACACACCACATTTCTGGGTTTGTTGTTCCAATTTCTTTTGCTCCCTATTCTGCATTGAAATCCTTTGTTTAGAGCAGCTAGTGAGGGCTACAGACAGCCCCTGTGGACTGTCGGTGAGCTGGTAGCAGTCAAAGGCACTGTCTTCTCCAGAAATAGCAGCCAGGTTAGAACTGACTTTTCCTCAAAGCATTTCATGCTTCTCTTGAATTGGTTCCAGATGCCAGCCTATGTCCAAATCAGGATGCAGACTTCCAACTGGAAAAACAAGCAGAAGAGGACACCCTCACACCCTCACATTCCCAGTCAACTCTTTTATTCATTTTTTTTTCTATTGATAAACCACCCCCAGCTGGGTGTATCTTCTTCTACCAGATAGAAGCCTGTATGACTGTTTTAGGCATTACCCTGCCCTTGCTGCAACAACAGGGCTCTTGCATTTTCATTTCATATGAAAAAAAATGGTGTGCTCGATTTGTATGTTCCTCTTCAACCAAGAATGCGTCTGGAATACATTGTTCCAATCTGCAAATTTTTATTTAAACCCTTTATTTTAATGGATACTCAGAAAATATCAAATGTCAGTCTGTTTAATCCCTCAATGCATTTTACTGTTTCCTCTAGATATTGAACGTCTATTTGTTAAAGCTTATTTGTGTAAGGTAAATTTTCTGTCAGTTATATCATGAATTAATAGCTTCAGTTATTAATGACTGAAGACTGTGCTTGTCTTCATTAATGCTGATTAAGTCCTTGTTTCATGGACTATTTCAATACTTTTAGAACAAAGAAGTGCTCAGTATAGGAATTCTTCTTCGTCCTGAACTGAACAGCAAAATAGAAATCTGTTTCAAGAGGTGAGATTTCACCCAGAGTGGTAAAAGAGTACAATGTTCTGGTCCTGAGATATAAGAACATATTTCATACTAAAATGTATGAAGTTTATGATTACTTAAATCATATTTTGGTGACTTCTTATGAGGAAGAACCAAAATTTTACTTAAAATAGAGAATTACACTACGGGATAGATTAATATACTTTTAAGGAGGATGTGTTCCATCTGTAAAGAAGTTACAGCTAATGCTTGCCAGAGTTTCCCCCCAGCTCCCATGGCAGAAAAAATGTCAGTTATCCAAAAGGTGCCTGCATCAGTAGAAGTGGGAAACATTGCCAGATCCATAACACACAGAGCTCTGTAGCATGATGGCTACAGTAAATTGAGGAATCTAACCTTGCAATATTTACTGGGTACAGCATGATATAGATGACTTTTTTTTCCCTTCTTAGCTTTATTTTCCTTTTCTTTCCCCACTGTACCTTCAAGGCATTTAGAAATAACTTAGTGCTGAGAATTTTTTGTGGTTTTTGGTTACACAAAATATGTCTTTATAGCTTTTCTACCAAAAGCAATAACATGATCTAAGTGGTTTCAAAATAAACCAACAATGTATGTTCTGAAGGAAAAAGATTTACCTAAGGAAATTTGTTGGTGAGTCTTTAAAGTGTCCTTTGGATATTATTACTATACAACCTCTAGTAATTTTCTGTAAGAGTGTCAGATGTTTCCCCTCTTCTGTGTTGGAGGTGGTTATCAGACTTCAGACTGATAACTAAATTAAGAAGACTTAAGTATTTTTAATAATTTTGGGTGAAAATTATTTGAGTGTAACTCAAAGAAGAGATGCTAACTAAAGCCTTTTAAAATGTAAGTAAGTGCTGTTAAAAAAAAGAAAATGATATGACAGTTCTTTTAGAAGTCAGGAAGATGAGATCACAGTCTTCAAAGTGTATTCAAGTGTGTTCACCAAAATATTCTGCTGCTGGTTAAAATAGGTATCTAAAGCTAAAGCTGTGCTGCCACAATTGTTTGCTTGTTTTCCACTAAGAAATTCTCCACAGATTGAATTGATAGATGCTGATGTGCATTTCTTCTGCCAGGACTGTGGCTGAGTAATGTATTAAATTTAGAGTGTTTTTCCTGACCTAGGTGATGCTGTAGGTCTTTTCACAGCATGTAATTGCAGATGAACTTGGCTGACCATTTCACCCTGACATTTAGAAACAGAAATATGGGTTTGGAAATTCTGCTGCCACTACAAACACCTGAAGTAGGCAATCATCCCTCTTGAGATGAAGAATAGGGTTATGATATTTATTTCTGAAGCCTCTTTAAGAGCTAAAACACATGATACTTGTATTGCACCCGGATCATCAAGTAAAATAAATAATCATAGATCCTATTTATTATTGAGCTTTGCAATTTCTCCTTATACTGTATACAGATACCTGTATATAGATACACTGTTTTCAGTAACTCTGAAAATTACTCTGTAACTCTCCATTCTCCTACCTTGCTCTTCAAACCCACGTCATCCTGTCCTTCTTTCATTTACTTTTTAATATGATCATCTGACAGGAAAAAAATCCAATAAAGGTCACAACAGAGTCACATATCAATGCAATCTTTGGAAATGATGCAAAATAAATCACTGCCTTTGTGCTTAAGGTTGCACTGTCAGAACCTCCTGAGTTCTTCAACATCATTTGCAGGGTTGGCAGTTGTCCTGGTTTAGGGCAAAATTGAGAGGGAACCTCCGAAGGGGTTCCTCTGAAAAGCAAACCCAAACGGCCCCTCCCCCCAGCTGGTCCAGGAAAAGAGCTTCTTCAGAGCAAAGTGGAAAAAACTATTTATTTAACAAACAAAATGCCCACAAATGCACAGAATTAATAGTATGAAACAATAAAACCTCTGGCCGCTCTGAAGAGAGATGGCAAACTGAGGCAGTCCCTGCCGTGGGTGCAGCTCAGCTCCCTCAGCCTCTCACCAGCTCCACTCCCTCCGCAGCTCCAGGCCCGGCGGCCGCAGGTGCCGCCCTCGCTGCTCCTCTGGGTTTGTCAGTCCAGAGCAGAGTTAAACAGTCCCAGGGAAAAGAAAAAAAGGAAAAAAAAACAGTCCAGGGAGTCTTCTCTGCCCTAGCTAGCTAAACTAACTAAAAGCACAGGAGATCTCGGTCCCACCGCTGTCCGTGTCTCAGAACGAACGCCGGAGCGAGAGAGCCAGACCTGGGGGAGTCAGGCAGTTTTCTCAAAACAAACTGCGCGCTGCTGCTTTCTCCCCCTTCGCTCCCAGAACAAGTTTTAAAGGTACAGAACTGAATATACAGCACAAACAGAGCAGACGATTGGGGATACGAGCAGCATAAAGTCACCCTACCACAGCAGTGAACGGTGGTTGCCAGATATCATGGGCAGCTACAGGAAAGGGACTTCAGCTGTGTCAAGGCCCGTAGTTTCTGCTGTTCAGCCCAAGTTCATTTGTGTGCTAGGCACCAACAGCTTTCTAGCCATGTTGTGAAGAAACCCCTTTCCTACAACTTCTTCCCTTTCCCTCCATGAATAAGTCACACTCTTGGTGCACTAAGGAAAAAAGCCATCCAAGTCTGATTCTTTACAAGTAATTTTGTTAGCTCTGATTCAATGTCAGGAGACCATTCACACCTTCCCAGAAAAAAAGTCCACAACACAGAAAACACAAGAAAAATGCTTTCCAGAATTTGTTCTGCTGAATAAATGTTTATTGAATAATATTTTCCCATTACTACTTTTGTGATAACTTGACATTCCTATAATGTGCTGCATATTGATAGATGGGAGTGATGTTTAAAAGAAGTTTTCAACATTCCCCTAGGAGAAAAATTAGGCTGTTAAAAATTATTTAGTGAAAGTAAAAAGTGAAAGTCTGTTCACTTTTTTTTAGGCGCTTGCTTTGGAAATAGGATAAATTGGTTAGTTCTTTGGGAATAAAAGTTGGTTGTTGGGACATTATCTTCAGCATCTTAGTAATAATTATGGCTTTAAAATGCATATCTGATGTATATTTAGACAGATATGACATTAGCTTACAACGCCTAAGATGTGGATATATTTTAGAGGTTCCAAGTAGTTAACACAGTTCTGACCCTAACTATTCCCCATTTTATGATAGAATGCATAATGAAAATGTCTAGATGTGATCCTCTCTCATCTAAACCAGTTTTTCAAATTGCGTCAAAATTCAAGTTTCAGTGAAAAAGGAGTATTTGAAATTTTAATAATAGCTGAGTTTTGACCTGTTAGCATACAATCTTGGCAGGCCCAGCTGGATATCCCTGAAGAGCATCCTGAAGAGCAAAGCATGCTTGTGGCTAGTCTGTGCCTGCCCCCCAAGGTTTCCACCTCCTGTGTTAGGAGCATGCCGTGCCCTCAGCTCCCGGCGGTGCCCTGTGAACCCTGTAACTGCACCAAGGGCACTGTCAGCTCTGCCCAGCACCCGTGACAGTGAGGCATTGCCCCCCAGCCCTGCCCCAGGGCTTTCACTCTCATCTGGCCACACCTCCTCCTTCCTGGAAGTGCCTGTGCCCTCCCAGCTCTGTTTTCCAGGGACAGTGCTGCTTCTGAGCTGCAGAATGTGGGAACCCATGATAGCCAGGACCAAGAAGGACATGAAGCCTGCAAGTGTTGTACTCTGCTACGGGACTTTGCATGGTGGGCTCTTGGTGCAAGGCTTTTGTATGGCTCTGGCTAATTTTACAGCCACCTGACTTGCAGGAAATAAATGCACACAAAAATCCACTTTGTTTGAAAAGAGGCCAACTGTGCACTGCCCTTGGCACAGCTCTGGCTGAGGAGTGATTTCTTCTGACCCCTGTGTGACATACAAGGTAAATTTCTGTGTTGGTTTTGCATGGCCTGGTCTTTGGAAGCAGAGGAGCCACAGAGGTGGCTTCTGTGAGAAGCTGCCAGAAGCTTCCACCATGTCTGGCAGGAGATGGACATGCTGCTGACCAAAGCTGGGCCAATTGGAGAGGTTGGTAATGCCTCTGCAATAACATATTTAAGAAGGAAATCAAAACAAAGTGAGCACCCGTAGTTTTCGTCTAGTCAGAGAAGAGGAGGAAGTGAGAACACAGGGGAAACAACATGGAGACACCAAGGTCAGTGGAGAAGGAGGGGGCGGAGCTGCTCCAGAGCTGAGATTCCTCTGCAGGCCGTGGTGTGACCATGGTGAGGCAGCTGTGCCCCTGCAGCCCGTGGGGATCTACAGGGGATGCAGAGATCCATCCACAGCCCATGGGGATCCACAGGGGATGCAGAGATCCACCCACAGCCCATGGGGGAGGTGTCCATGCCAGAGCGGGTTGAATGCCTGGAGGAGGCTGTGATCCTGTGGGAGACCTGGTGGAGAGAGGGCCTTTGCTTCCAGGCTGGAGCAGCCTGTCCTTGGAGCACTGCCCTCCGTGGGAAGAGAGCCATGTCACAACAGTTTTGGGAGGACTGTGTGCCTATAGGTGGGACTCACTTTGCAGTTGCTCATGAGGATGGAATTATGCTGGACAAGTTCATGGAGAACTGTCTCCCATGGGAGGGGCCCCACAGCCTCACAGGGGAAGGACTCCTCTCACAGAGCAGTGGAAGAACATCTCGGTGATGAAATGACCAAAACCCCCACGCCCTGTGCCCCTGCACTGTTGTGGGAGGGAGGGGGTTGGGGAGAGAAAAGGTTTTTTAAGGGTTTTAAAAGGGTTTTTTAAGGGCTTACTTTACTTCTCACTATCCTCCTCTTATTCTAGTAGTAATAAATTCACTTTGGACCTTTAAGCTTAGCCTGTTTTGCCCTTCAAGTGTTTTTTCCCAGTCCTTTTCTCTACTCATGAACTTTTGTTAATTTTTTTCTCTCCTCTGCCCAGCTGTGGCAGGGAAGCCTGAGCGAGTGGCTTTTGTGGGTGCCTGGTGTTTGGCCAATGCCAAACCACGACAACTGCATACTCTTTATGAATATTAAAAATAAACTTGGAGTGATGTGCAGCCTCAGGTAGTGTGCCTCCTGCTGCCAGTTTGAATGGAGCTTTGCTGGCTATAATGCAAGCTGGCCACCTAGCTCACACATAAACACCTGTGTTTAGCTACCTAAGTTCAGGTGTCTTAAACCCACCTCCTTGAGGTGGGAATCAGTTACCTGAATGTAGACATTCAGTGTCATTGCAAGATCCATAGAGTTGAAGTGTCCTGGGACATTTGAGTCAACTGAGCCATCTACTATCTCAAATTGCATTAGTAGCTTGTACTTAGGTATCAGTCTCTGTCTCCAGTCCAAAGGTTCAGAAATGAGGGGTACAAATCCTTTCTTGTCCATCCCACCAGTCTCAGACAAACTGGAGTCTTTGGGTTCATCCTAAGTTTAAAAATAAAATCCAAGAGAGATTACAGTCACTGAAAAGAATTCTAAAGATGAAGAAAATTAACACAGTATCAGGAAAACCTCAAGTTTCATTTTTAGGGGTGAAAACAGACAAAATTCTGATAGAGAATAATGCCTTCGGGAATAAAGAAATTTTACGACTTAAAACAAGAATTTCAACAAGGCCTCTGTGACAAATACACTAGGGAAGAAATTTATATTAAAGTCATAAATTAGAGTCTCTAACTGCTAGAACTGACAGAAAAGAAAAAGCTGAAACTTCAAGGCTTTATAGTTAGAGTAGCTTTCTATACTTGGGGAATGTAGAATATTTTTAGTGTAAACAAAGAAAAATGAATTTAAATTCTGGGAAAAAGAATTCTTGGTAAGCTACTCGACTCGAAATTATACATTTTAAACATTCTTTTGAAATAAAAATTCATGCAAGATATGTCACTGCTTTAAAATCATGCTACAGTTAGTTTCTAGCTCCCTATCATTTGAGGCTATTCTTCATCTAAATATACAACTCCAGTAATGGCAAAAACAAAACAAAACAAAGCAAAACAAAACAAAACAAAATAAAATTTTAAAAAGCAAAATAAATACCTTTTATAGTTGCTAAGAGAGAATATATACTTGTGACTGAATCCAGGATTGGCAATGGGTATTTTACAGGGTTGTGATCAATATGCTTATCTACCTGAGGGAGAGCCTAAATATTGCTGTAATTTTATTTTATACTTATAATTGGCATCCTTGTATCTCCCTATCTGTTGGGATGCTCTAATTCACCAGGGACAAGAGTTTAATCCTCATTATTTCTCTGCACTACTGTAAATTGACTTCTTTCAGGTAAGCAGAATAAGACCCATAAGAAATATAAATACTCCCACCCTGCCCTGTGCAGTTGAGTGTGATGGTCTCAGGTGGAAGTCATATTTCTCTCAGTCTGTCCAGTACCAGGCATAATCACAGAAGGTCTGAACAAGAGAGGATGATAACAACCGAGGAGTCTGCTATCTTGAGACATATTTTGGGAAGCCTAATTGGTGAAGTATTCCTCAGGTAGGCTTGCTCAGCCCTAGTGCATGTCATGCAGAGGTCTAGTCATGCAGATTTAAGAAGAAGGTATCAGCTGTTCAGCACACTGGGATAGAGTGCTCCCAGGAACATGCAATATCTAATCCAGGATAAAGTTTTGAACAGTGGTTTTGAGGCTCTAAATTATAGATTCATTTGTAAAACCCCTTTGTGATTGCAGTTTCTGGACTCCTTTCTTAGAGGTAAAAAATAGATTTTGCATGAAACAGTACTTTTGTCAAAATGCAAAGTGCTAGATTCACAAATGGTGTCAGCTGGCCCAGCTCCACTGTGTACAAGGAGATTGAGCTTATCCAGCCAACAAGAGCACTCAGAAATTTTGGGAGGGGAGAATGTCTCACCCTCTGATCTTACCATTAATCTGTGTGGCAGGGATTTGAGATGTTTCCAAAGACCATGACATGCTCCTCAGAAAGGAGCAAAATCATTCCACAGAAGATGAAAATAGACAAAATAGTCAATCAAACCTCAAGTGCATTGTGCCAAGATGCTGCCCAAAGCTGCAATTAGAGCAAGCAAGGTTTTTTTTTAAATAGGCAGATGTTCAAACAATAATGCATTGAGAGGAGGCCATGGCAGCTCACAATCAGTCACTGACTCTGTACCCGTGGCTTAGAAGACTGGCTGATGTAGGAAATGGAAACAGCTAATTTCCAAGGGAGATATACAGAAGAAATCAAACGGAGCTCTAACTGAGCAAACCAAGTGCAGGCAGCCATACCAGTGCATAGGACATGGTATCTGGGAGCCATCTGTTCCCAGAGCTCACAGCTGGCACTATCTACAGTGCAGCCCTGCAGTGCAGTGACAGCCCTAGACCTGCATGTGCCAGGGAGTTCTCTGGCCTGGGCGACCTTGGACTGTGCTCAACATCAGTCCCAAGGAAGCTGTGCTGGTGTTTGCAGAATATGAAATTCACAGTGGTAAAGGGTGTTAGGTTGCAAAGTTCTTGTTTAGTGGGTAAATGTGGGGTAGGAAGGTTTTTCTCTACTAATAGGTGCTGTGGAGAGTTAGGGTATCTTCTGCTCCTAATGCCAGTTTTTCTGCAAAAGCTAGAGGAGGGTTTTGGTCACAGTGCAGGTCTGCTGTATCAAGCAGATTTTGTGGGTCCGTGTGGGAGTACTAATTGACAGGTGAGTGCTTCTCTGAAGAAAAGCTCCCAGCCTGAATAAGAACAGTTGCTTTACTGAGGCCAAGGAAAAGCACCAATAAAAATTAAATATGAATGTCTTTAGGGTAAGAATGGAAACACAGCTTGCTCAAAGAAGCTTATAATGCCCCATCATTTCCTTCCAGTACCTGCTGGGAACCCACAGGAAAGATGGGGCAAGATTATTTACAAGAGCATTTAGTGACAGGACAAGGCAGAATGGGTTCAAAATGCAAGAAAGGAGGTTTAAATTAATATATTAGGAAAAGGTTTTTTACTGTGACAGTGGTGAGGCACTGGAACACGTTGCCCACACTTGGCAGTTATGGATGCCTCAACCCTGGAGGTGCGCAAGGCCAGGCTGGACGGGTCACTGAGCATCCTAGTCTAGTTGAAGGTATCCTTGCCCATGGCAGGGGCTTAGGACTAGAGGATCTTCAAAGTCCCTTTCCAACCCAAGCCATTCTATGATTCTATGATCATTGGACATGTTTAAGGACACATTGGATGAGGTGTTGATCAACCTGATGCATTGAAAGATGTCCCTGCCCATGGCAGGGCAGTTGGACTAGGTAACCTTTAAGGGTTCCTTCTTATTGGAATTCTGGATAAAAAACCCCCAACACCTTCTAACCCAACTGTTCTGTAATTCCATATTTCAAGTCAGCATGTATAGCTTTATGAAGAGAATAATTGTGATGCTGAGTGATGGACAATACATGACTGCCCTTCAGAAGTAGAAACTGATTCATATTCTCTGCTAAGATGCTAAGGTGAGAGGGTGGGTCATTTAGGTCAGCACTGGAGGACAAAGCAGGCAACAAATACATTCTTTTCATGTTCACACAAAGGAAATATATTCTTTCAGCATCACTTGGTAGGTCAAAATTTAATTTTCTTTCTATCTTGCAGTCTTAGACAAAGAATTTTATTGAAATATAATTTTAAGGGACAGTAAAAAGAGACAGCAGGTTCCTGTCAATATTTAAAAAGCTTATAGACTAAAACAATTTCTACTAAAAAATCAGCCCTTTCTTTAGACATGTTTCTTCATAGATGTCAGAGTCTGCAGGCTGATATTAGTCATATTTCAAAATTCTGAAAGTGGCAATTTTAGGAAAGTCTGAGTAATAGCAATTGAAAAAAAAAATCAGGAAAGCTAAAATTATGTACAGTCAGTGCAGTGTAGTACCATGTTCCTTTCATACATGTTATAGAAACAATAGTGTAGCTATTGATTTTGCATGATTTCACTTTGACATTTTCCTCTGCCATTTCTTGTCTTTATCTCCATATGATGATGAAACTTCAGAGAAAGTTTCAGGTTTCAATACACTAGAAGTAAAAAGAAGTAAAAATAGTTGAACAAGGACTGACAGCTGAAGGTTGCAGCTTGGAAGGTATTGTGGTATGTGGTACAAAACCACATAATAAATGATAAATTTGAATTTACATGCAAGACAATGCCTCAAGACTCTTGTGGAGGTCGCAAAATTAACCTCTGAACAAAGCCATTAGATTTCCACAGGGAAAGGAGCCTACCTGACCAGAATGACATTCTTTAAAACAACTAAACCCAGCAAGATATGTAAAAAGAGTGACCCAAGATAGAAAAATATACAAGAGCTCAAAATAAAATTCCACAAGAAAGTAACACAAAAAGCTGTGTAGCCTTTGCCAAACAGCACTTCCAATGTTAAGCATATGGAAAAGAAGATACAAAACCTTGGACACATATTTCTGTGGTACATACACAGAGGAACAGCAAACACTACCATACTGATAGCTGAAACAAGCCTCATAGGGCAGTGATGACAAATGGACAGTAAGCCTGAGACCTAATGGGACACATTACTTCTAATATGGGCAGCAGAAGCCAAGGCGATGCCAAAAGCAAACATTTGCTCTGAGGAAAAAAAACCCCAGCAACAACCTTATGGACAGGAGAAAAGAGAGTGCCATAATCCAGAGTTTATATTCAGAGTGGCATCAGAGAGCTCTGTGTCAGTGTCCCTCATGTGCCTTGAGGCATCACTGCCCTTCCCCAGGAATGGGCCATTCTACTTCCTGCTGAGCTCACTCACCAGCCAGCTTTTGTCTTTTTGGCTTTGCTGCCCATCTCCTCTTGCCATGAGCTACTTTCCTGCTATAAGTCTGCAGCTCGCTTTACCATGTCTTTGCAGCAGATTTCTTATTTGCTCCTCTGGTGTCAACTCTGTATACTTGTGTGTGTGAAAAAGAGAAAGGAATATTATGACAGAAATATATTCCCAGTTTCTTTCTTGTGTGATGTACTTGCACTCCATCTTACAGAGTATGGAAAACATATTCATTTAATAGTAAAGACCACATGAGAAATGTGCCAAACCCCTTGGTTTCATCCAACAGATGTCTTCACTGGAGATAGCAGGGGAACCTGCTTTGTCAAACATGATCCAAGATTCTGTTCAAAGGAGAAGGAAGTTCACATCTATCTTCTATGTACTCCACTTGAAAAATCCCAACAATCCCACAAAACTTCCTGAGGCAAGAAGATGGGGAAGTAGGCTCTTTGATTCAGAACCACACAGCAAAAAGAAGAATCAACAACTGTCCAGGCGGGTGCAATTCAGTGCAGAAAAAGGACCCTTGATTTAGATGTCAACTCCAAGATGCTATATATTTACTCTAAAACTCTCTTATTTAGTAAAAAGGGAAATATTTAGAGAAATGGTAAATATAAGGGATTTTTTGTGCTTACTGAACCAAGATACCAGTAAATTGGTATCTTGATAGAGACAAAACACTCATTCCGGCCCTTCAAAAAAGGAAGAGATTAAAAGAGTTGATGAGATTTCAGTTGTGAGTTGCTATGATGATAAATGCAAAACAAGTTTGTTCACTGATGGCTCTAAGAAAAGCGTTGCACAATCCTTTACAATGGTGTGGTTAAAACTTAAAAATCCCAATAGGATAATCGTCATAGGAATGAAGTAAAACCAAGCTTCCAATAAATGAAAATAAAGAAAGTGGCTTTGGTCTCAGTCCCTGAGCGAAAAACGTTTCATGTTTTTATTTCTGGGAGGCCACTATTAGCTGACACTGACCATAAACCACATGTTGACAGTGCCAAAAGGGGCCTGGCAAAGCATTCTGCTGCCGCTAAGAATAGAATTTGGTTTTTTTCAGCTACAAATGTATGATTTGCAAATTGAATGCCAAGTGGGGAAAGAATTAGTGGTTGCAGACACACTCAGAGCATTTTGACAGCGCAATGAAGCTGTGTCAAGAGGTATGTTATGTCCTGTGAATCTGATTAAAAATGTGGTCTGCTCTCAGGTGAAAAGGAGGACTATTATTCCTGGCACTATTGTTAGGAACAAGAGCCTACAAAAAATAATCCTGGAGAATTAGAACAGTGTATTCCTAGACCTTATTGTAAGGCAAGGCTTTCAGTACTGTTGAGATTTTATTTGAAAGCACCAAGATAATGAATGCCAAGCTATAACAGAAAAAGAAATGCTTCAAAGGTTTGGTATAAGGATGATTTACAGAATCAAAAACTTGAGAGTAGGGCAAAATTTTAATTGACCTAAAAAGAACAGTTGCTTTCATTAAGGCTACCCACAAAGAATACATATATAGCAAGGTGTCTGAAAGACCCAGTGCTTACAATAGAAGAAGACATGGCCATTAAGGAAGTGCAGGTAAATATAATTGTTTATGACTAGGGTTTTTTTGTAGTCATTCCACCTTCTCTGAGACAACAATACTAGAGAGGAACCGTGCTTGAACAAATTATTATATACATCTATTTTTGTGGAATATATTATTCATGATCTGACTACAGCATGCTTTTCAATAGACATGAGTTTGCATTGAAATTTGACTTTTAAAATATAATTAACTAGCTCAAATTATCCCTAGCCTAAGTAGTTGGAATAAGTTAGTGAGAAAAATTTTAATGAGATGGTTACTTAGGATAGGTACAGATGATAAAGATGCAGATGAGGTGTTTTAACACAAAAAAGCATGGCCACAAATGATTTACTCTGAAGAAGGCAGCTGTAGGCAGGCCACAAATACATCATGATGAGGTAGCAGAACCAAAAACACAGCAAAGCCAGAAAGAGTGGGTGAAGGCCTGCCTTAGAAAACTGGGGTATTGCCATAGGAAAGACACAGGTCCAGCAAAACTGAAAACTGCAGATATATTTTAATGTAGATGAATGTAAATGCATGGAGAAAAATGACTCTAATTAGATATTATCTACTAAAAGGCTCTACCTAGATCAGTTCTTGCATCTCAGGAGATGGATCATGGAAGAAATATGATTTTTTGCAGGAGGATGTCTGCTCAGTAGATAAAAGAAAACATCACACATTATTAGAAAGGGGAAAGAATAATAATAAAAAAGATAAAAAATGTTATGCTACTGTCTGTCCATATCTTAAGCATCACACACAGTGCTGTCTTCCCAGCCCATGGATATGTCTAATAGAATAAACAGTAGGAGACAGCAAAGATGAGTAGCCATATGAAACGGCTGCTTTCTAAGTAGATAGATTAGCATGCTTTAGCACAGAAAAGCTCCTTAGATTAATATTTTAAGAGTGCATGAAATCATAAGCATCGTGGAGGACATGAAGAGGGAGTGATTATTCAGTAGTCACAACACAGGAAGAAGCAAATTAACTTAAGCAGCAACTTTAAAGCAAATAGATGCAGTTAAAAATGTGGAATGATTGCTACAGAGTGTAATGGAATCTAGAAAGGTAAATTACTTCAAACTGACTGATAAATGCATGGGTAAAAAGACCATTAAGAGCCATAAAGACTCAAGTAAAAACACTGACAACTGCCACATTGCAGGAAGCTGGTGGAGCCAAGGTCCAGCAAGGGTAGTGTGACCTTATGGTACCCTTTTCCCACCATCTGTTACTGAGAACACAGGTGGGACTACGGACTGTGTAGACACCTTACTTTAGCCTAAGCATAATTCCACACAACTCCTGACTAGTGGTAGGGTTCAGGACCTATGCTTCCAAATATATGGAGAAACCCCCAAAAAACCCATGAAGAGTCTGAAGACCACAAAGAAGAGATTTCTGATTTTTAAAGGAGGACAGAAAGGAAGAGCTGTAATGATGAAGAGCTGTAAGCACCACTCATTTTTGTTGCTTGTAGACAGTTTAATGAAACATCAGATTCAGAGATAAAAAGTCACAGGATCCCAGAATCACTGACCATTTGAGGCTGGATGGCACTTCTGTAGATCATCTAGTCCCTGCTTTACAGCAGTGTCAGCTACAGCCTGTTGCCTGGGATTGTGACCAGTTGGGTTTTGAACATCCTCACAGCACCCATGTGCTGCTGGCAAGGAGCATGTCTAAACTGGGTATCTGATAAGAGGCTCCTGGTGACTCTACAACCCCCACAGGCAGAATTGCATCCACCCTTAAAAGCTAAATCTGATGTGCCAGGGATACATGTTCCTGGGGAGCGGCAGTCCATGCCCTGCCACATGTCACCGCCACAGCAGAAGACATGGATCTCTGTTCTGAGTAGAGATACTCGTCCCCTCTGTGTGCTCTCCTTCAGAACCTACTGCGTCTGGGAGCAGACAAATCAAATCAGTAAACCATCAGTTATTTTTAGTTTTGTTCTGGACTTGTAAGCATAGTGTCAACTTTTGGCAGCTCTCCTTCCCAGCAGATGCATGAGCTGGACTCTGTGCTCCAAAACAGCTGGAAATGTAATTAAGTCAAGATGCTGTGAAGGTCCTCACAGATTAACAGAGAAAACTAAAAGTTCCTTCCATTCTCTTTCTAGAGTGTCATAGTCTCCTTAAGGTTAACAACTGTTCAGCTCTTTATTCAGAAGAGCACAAGGGCCCAGGACTCTCTAACAATGTTCTTAGTTGCCTAAGTGTAGAAATACAAAATATACAGTTGTCCTAAAAATTTCTTTTTCTGTTCTTTGATTTTCTACTTATAAAATAAGCATAATAAACTTCCAGCCTACCTGGAATCTGAAGTTATGAAGTTGTGAAAACAAATCATGTAACCTAAGTGTTATAGCTTTGTTCAGTTTGAGCTGCTCAACATAAATGGGTCAATTTCTAATTTGAAAATGTTTTGCAGGAATATTTGTTTGTTTGTTTTCCTAATAAGAAATTAAAAGCACAAGACTATTCTATGCAATTTTGTGTAATGCTAATTCCAATTCTCGCACAAGTCTTAGTCAATACTACTAGAATTAATGACAATGAGAAAAACATTCTTAGGAGGCTAATTTTAAGAGTGTGCTGTAAACAAAGAATAAAGGTGCATGCTGAACAATCCAGGATACAAATTTAATAAGTTCCTTCTCTTTAAGTAAGAGGCCATCCATGCTTTTTGGTAAATGAGGATGAAATCTTGAGACAAAAGTGGCATGTGTTCAGGTAATTAGGCACTCTATGACAGCACATGCCATATGCATATGCAAGAGGAAACTAAAATAAAGTTGTGAAAGAAACTTTAATTAAGTTTCCTAAAGTTAAATAAGAAAAATATTAAAGGGTCCTACAAACAGCCTTCTAGGACCTATGACAAGGTAATTAAGAAGACAGACAGGCAGGCTGAGAGAGAATGATCCTCAGTTGCAACTGGACAGTGTTCAAAGCATGGAAATAGAAACTTTAACAATGTGAGAATGGGCCAGCAATGGAGCAGGTTTCTGGGGGACTGTACATTTTCAGGACCTAACTGGATAAAACCATGAGCAACCTGGTGTGACCTCCTAGCTGACCATGCTTTGAATAAGAGGTTGGATTAGAAACCTCCTACAATTTCTTCCCATCTTGATTATCCTCTAACTCAGTGAATTTGCTTTTTTCTTCCATTAGACTGCTTGACTTCATAAACTTATTATTCCTTATGCACAGAAAGCAAAGGTAGCTATTTGTGATTCTTCCTCTACCTAAACTTCTTTCAGTGAAAAATCTTCACCAACCAAAGGCCATCTGAAATAAATTGGTCACTCTGATTTCTAAGTGCTCTTTGGAGATCCTGCCTGGCAATATAAAATAAATGTTCATAGTGATCCCTGCCACTATGGATTGCTGGGGAACGGCCCTTTCCACTGAAGTTTTCAAAGATGTCATATAGCACTATCAAAATGGATTATTTTCTTTCCAGCCTCTGCCTCTAAATTTGAATGTGCAACAACTTGTGCTAACTGTGGAGGAAATTAGGACCAGGTCAATTATACCTCCAGCATTTTGTTTTATAAATCTATATAGACTTAGGATACTCCGTAATCTTCAAACATGTGATATCACAAACTTCCCCTTGGCCCCATGGCAAGGGGGGACCCTCTAGCTTCACTAAGAGCGAAAGGGCTAAAAGGATCCGGAAAAGCAAATAACTCCAGAGGATACTTTTGCTTACGGAAAAAGAAAGCCATCATCTCCCCTTTCTTATTTTTATAGTGAAAGAGACCGTGGGGATGAAGAAGATGTCAAGACCAGGCTGTTCCCACTGAAACTGAACTTGGAGAGATTTGTAAAGATCATCTGGGTAGAATTTACTCCCTCTCAACACTAGTTGAGTAGGTTTTTTTTTCTAGTGAATATTAATTGGCGGAACTAGGATTTCAATCTGCCTGAATTTAAATAACAAATTAAGTACAGCTGTATTGAAAAGTTTTAATAACACTTTCCAGTGACAGAAGGGTTCAAGAACCAAAGCTTGTCAGAACTTTTCAGGAATATTTAGAATACTAGAGATGCAAATTAAATTCCATTCTCTGCCTGAGGGAACTGAAACCTGCCCTCTTATTTTCTTGGTGTAAAGTAACCAAACATATTGCCCTCATTCACACTGTGATATAAAGAATACACATTTATCTTTATTTCTAATAGAATGCAAGAATATCAACAGGGATTAGAGAAAAAGCCCAAACTAGAACTGTCCTACTATGCTGGAGATTGGGGTGCTCTAGAAGGATATTGAGCATGTAGGAAAGGAAATAATTGTCAGCCCTAATGTGGGTGAGAAATATGATCCCTGAACCTATGCAGCTAAAGCATGAATTTACTACATATTTTTTGAAGCTAATACTTTATTTCTTTGGCTTTTCTTTCAAATACCTTAATGGTTTTGTTTGTGCCAAATTGGAACATTCTGTGTCAGAACACGAGTTTTTTGTTCTTGCCAAAGTAAGAACTTATAACCTGTTTGGTTTCAATGATATTTTTATTTCTCGCTCCTTGTTTTACTTCAGAACTGAAACAAACACAAACAAACAAACAAACAATCAGTAATTAATGTAGAGCTCTGCTGCAAGCTTGCAAGTGTTATTCAGCTTAGAGTCAGAGCTACAGAGTGCCATTCAATTGTGGAGTAAACAGGCCCAGCTCCTGTTAGTTTTAAAGTTTATCCTGGTAACTATCCAGGGCTGCATTTAAGCCACGGAAGAGAAAATCACAGAATAATAAAATCATAAATCTGACTGAAGAGGAGCAAAAGTTTTAGACAACCATTAAATAATGCACCTTTAATGATCCAGACACAATAAACACAGTGTTTCCAGAAGTATCAAGGGTTCTTTATGTCCTCTTCTGACTTGCAATGTATTTCTGTCTCATATTACTGATAAACCCTGGAAATAAAAGGAATTTTTCTTCTGCACGTATCCTTCACATCTCAGTTCAGATACATGCTGTACCTTAGGCTGTGTCAGGATCTACTGTGCTTCTTTCTGATCTATTCATTCCTTTCGGTCTTTAATGTGCAAGATCCTCTCCTATTGCCATGGGGATAGCCATTAAGTCAGAAAACTGTTTATTTCATTTCAGGCACTTACATGGCCACAGTAGACTCAGGTTCATTCCAGTTTTTTACTCCTGGTAAGGATAAAAACAAATCCTTCATTTTAAAATATGCTTTGATTTCCAAGCTGTGTGTTTGATTTTGTTTGCTTCCACCAGCTACTAGCAATGATTCTCTGAAAAAACAATCTTTCTGTTTCGGTACCATAAATTTGAAAAAGAAGATATATTATCGCTTTTCCACTTCAGTTGTTTTCAAATTTGTACTAGATTTAAAAAGTCTCTTCAGGCCTCCATAGCTACCAGACATGATCCCTTGCCAGACCAATCAGACTTACTGTGAAATAAAGTTTCCTGTCATATTAAGGTACAGCTGTCATATTAAACCTCAGTGCTGTAAACAAGCATTTGCTGGCAGCAGATCATAAACAGAACTAAAATCTATGTACCTCAATTTTCCACATGTCTGGCCAAGAAAGGTATCTCTCCATGACATCATTCCATCTCATCAAATTCCCTGTCTCCTCAGCCTCATAACACTTTCATCCTCCTTTCTATTTCTTCTGCATTCACTTCCCTTGCATCCCCTTGAATAACTTCTTTGAGCCATTTTGGTTACCGTGTGTAGCCCAGTGGTGACTAATGGAAATGTCTATAGACTCCTCTATTCATTTTACCAGCCATACCCTGTTATTTGTCTGTCTCTCAAATATTCTTGTAACTAGACACTTTTAGCTTTACTTTACAAATGCTTTTCTTGCCTAGGATTTTCACTTGTGAACAGGCAACCATAGTGTTGCTTTGGTGTTTTTCCTGCCTCAAGTTTTCTGTGGTCTACTGACCACAAGAATGCTACCTACCTCTTTGGCAGGTGAGTGGAATGGTCCATCTACCTTCCTCTCCAGTGGAAACTGAATTAGTGTCTTCTTACATCAGGATGAGTTGTTGGCCCTCCTCTTGCATCAGGTAGCCAGAGGCCAAAGAATTGTCCCTGTAACCCCTGTCTCACAATCACTGTACGGTGTCTTCAGCACACCCTACTAATGGGTTTTCTTTATCTGTACATCTTTTCTACCAAAGAAAGTAAAATTCTCCACTCAAGTTTCGTACTGTGTATTTTCCTTCTTCTTGCATAATATTTCCTATTTCATTTTCTAGATACTCGTTAACTAGAATACCAATTGTATAGATCTAAGAGAAAGAAGGCATGTATTCTGCATTCTCCTGTCTCTGAGGATACTGAGAATATCATTAAAGAGGGCATTGATAGGATAAAAGACCCTAATGCCATGTTTCAGTAACACCTTTTTTAGCATTTTTGCTACTAGTATTTTTAAATGATAAATCATATTAGGATCAAGTATATTTTCTTTCCTGTTGTATTAGCCTTGGCAGATACTTTCTTCTTATGTTGTGATCTGTGCTTTCTAAGAGCACAGACACCTCATCCTTCTGTTGCAATTTGCTTCAGTCTTGAGGTTAACATTCTACTGCACAAAGACTTCTGAATATAAAATAACAAAGAAACTTTCTAGGCCCTTCCTACACCAACTGAACCTGTCAGTCAGGGAGTATGGCTCCAAAGAAACAAGGAACTTGATACTTCCATCCCCCACCTGCTTCCAAAACTATGTGCTCTGGTAAGGACTTCAGCATTAGTTAGGGTCTAAGACTGAAACACATGTCACCAGGGGCAAAGCAGGAACCCTCAAACAAATCTTAAGGTTTCAGGATTAGTACTAAGACTATTTGGCAGTTAAGGAGTCTAAGATCTTTTCATCTTTAAACTGTTGGACACAATCACTTTTGTGATCAAGAACTTCTATCCTACAAGCCCACTGTTGGTTAAACGCTCCAAAAGCTCTTAGTCTCATTCAAAAATATTCAAGGCTGACCATTATCACAATTTTCCCCACGGAGATTATAATAATGTCAAAATATATACTAACAAAAATTCAGATAGTAAGTAAGAAGACATGAAAGACACATCCATTTTGACTGAATACACCATATGCTAGAGAACGTTTTCAGCAGCAAGACTGTAGATTTCTTGTTACAAAACTGAGTGGTCAAAAATATTTCTAACACAGAGCACAACATTAAAGTTCTAAGCCACTAGGATTGGCATACACTTTTGTGGAGTTTCTAAATGTCTTAAAATCAAAAATCTCATTGTTTAAAGTAACTTTTTTTTTTTTTTTTTTTTTTTTTTTTTTTTTTTTTTTTTTTGCCTAAGCTGCTGATAAAATAAAGTGTTGCACCCAAATATCAGCCTGTGAATTTTGAAAGGTGGTAAGGATGGATTTGACTTCACAAAAGCTAAGCAAGGCCTAGAACTGAGGCCACCTACTAATAACATTTCTGTGTTTTTAATTTACACTTACTCTCCTACACCATAGACTGGAAACACTACTCTTCCTCTTTTTAAAAACCATGATCAGTTATTAATTATGCTTGTAATTCTTCTGGAGCAGGGGGATATAGAGGCCTCTTTCTGAGCTTTTCTTCATAACTCTTTGAGGAAAAAGCATAATAGAGGTATCTGTTGACACGAGCTACACCTGCAGGAAGGAGAGTGAACCAGTCTTCCACAGAACATTTCTTGACATTTTGCTGTTTAAGGATTAAGCTCTTTTGACCTCCCCACCTAAAAGAATTTCCTATGCTCACATAAGATGCTATTTTCCTTCCACTGGGTTTTGTAGTAAAGATATGCAAGTTCTTGTCTAACTGCCATTCAGGAATACTTTTTCAGGATGGATTCAGGTACTGAATCCAGCCAGAACCAAAGAGAGACCAAATTAAATCAGTGCCAAATTTCTTACCACTTCTTACCAAAAGCCCAAACCAAGTAATAAACACAATGCAGGAAGTACCTACTAAATATCCATCATACCCTCAAAAAAGTAGAGAAGGAAATGTAACTTATATATGCTTCTCTCTTTGCTGGTTGTAAGATTAAGTCTGGAAGAACAAGCGCAGAAATGGATCCTGGTCATTTCTAGTACCCTGAGCTGGCACTGCAGAAAGACACCATACACTGCAACTCTGAAGCTCTGAAAATTTCAGGATGCTAGACATTTTTTCTTTTTTTTTTGGGGGGGTTTGGGTTTGTGTTTTTTGTTTGTTTGTTTTTTTAGTAAAATCAGTAAAGTAGGAAAATAATAATATACTTCTCCTTTTCAGAGACACCCTCTGGCCAGTTAATAAATGATTCTAAGAAAATATTACTTGTTAAATTTACATTCACTTGGCTGCCTGAAGACAAGTCCTTTCCCTAGCCTGCATTCAACATAGGAAAGTTTCATACTGTTCTCCTACTGGCCTTGCACTTCAGACACCAAAACACAGTATTGATGTTTGCCTGTTTGACAGCAGTATGTGTTCAGGGAATGGGGGAAACAGCCTGCAAAAAACCAAAAATACTCATTAAACTAAGCGAACTCAACCGAGTTCAAGCCAAGTCTCAACACTAAGCACGTAGCAAAAGAGAAGAGTAAATAAATGGCATATTCTCTGGGTTGTAAAAAGAAAATTATTCACTGAAAGGGGGGAAAATATGAGTACCAGGATGCACACTGCCCTTTTTTATTATCTACATTGGATTATGGACTCCAGCTCAAGGAGGAGGGACAACCCTTCTCTACTTCAAGGCTGGCAGTGAGTGTGGGCTGGTTCCCCTGCAGCCTGTGCCTCGGTTTCCCTGCCCAGACAGGCATTTGCTCTCTGCACAGACCTAAATCCCAAATTAAAATATAAATCAAGGCTGAAGGTACAAGTCAAACTTAAAGCCTGAAGGCATTGATCTAAATTATTGCAGGCACATGACAGGCACTACTAAAAAGCACCATTCCAGTAATACAAAACATCCCCTCTTCTATAATTTGCATAAACCCAATTATTTTTTCATATGTTAGCTAAAGGATGATGTACACTTTCATTGCAAATGTTTCAAAGATTTACTTGAAGACCAAAAACTCTGTGATGTTTTCTGCACACTTTAGTTTAGAATAATGAATATAAGATGAGGAGAGGACAAATAGAAGCTTTCCACAAGCACAACTAAACCAGTGCAAGCAAAAAAAAAAAAACACCAAAAAAAAAAAAAAAAAAAAAAACCACAAACAAACAAAAAAAAACCAAAAAAACCCCAAACAAACAAAAAACCCCAAACAAACAAACAAAAACAAACAAACAAAACCCCCCCAAAAAGCACAAAGAAATTAGCTGCTTAAAAAAAAATAAAAAAGACCACACACAGAAGAAAAATTAAATGAACTGGCAGAACTGACCTTTTTTATAAGATTTCAACACGGTAATCATCAGATTTAAATGTGTGTCTTTGACATTACATTAGATTACAAGCATGGGTGAGAAATCTGGAAAATTACTTGCACAACTAAAGAATAAAACATTCAGTGACTGTGATCTTGTGAGGCAACCCTTCATTTATGAGACCCAGCTTCTTGCCCTGGCCTTCAGAGCCTGGTATTTCTGAAGGCTGGTCCTGTTAGTAAAGACTAAAGAAAAGAAAGTTTCCAATATCTTACTCATTTCCATGTCCCATGTCATTAGGACAATTGCCCCTTTCAATAGATTCCCTACACATTTTCCCTACTCTTCCTTTTGTCACCTATGTACTTATAAGAAGTCATTCTTTTGCCTTTGGATATCTCACACCAGATTCCACTCCATTTGGGCTTTGGCACTCTTAACCCCCATCCCTACATGTTCAGACAGTGCTCCTATATTCTTCCTGGGCTACCTCTCTATACTTCCACTTCTGTAGTCTTCCTTTTGTGTTTGAGTTATGCCAGAAACTTCTTGTTTGTCCAGGCAGGTCTCATGTTTGCCTTTCTGCTTTGGTATAGATTGCCCTTGAGTTTGGAGGTGGTGGTCCTTACATACAACCAGCTTCCTTGAGCTTCTTTTTCCTCTTTATCTCATAGGACTCTTTCAAGCAGATCCCTGAAGAGGTCAAAGTCTGCTTTTTATTATCTGTTGAAACCTTCAAATGTCCTTATATCCTCCCATTTTGCATTTAGATTTGCACAGAAAATAGACAAGATTAAAAAGCAGAAGAGAATCAAAGATGTGTCCTAAATTCATGTCCCTCTATTTGGGAACAAGTATCAAAATAAAGACATGCCATCAACTCAAAACTACATAGACTAGGTTTCACAGGCTTTCACCTTATCACGGGCTTTCACCTTACTAGGACATCATAATCAGTTGTACACATAGTGAAATTAATTCTAAATTCTTGACAGGAAATAACTAAGTCATTTAATGATTATATCATATAAGCACCTATAAGCATCATATATACATATTGATATATATCAATATGATACACACACAACAATATTTGTTCAGACACAAGTATGAAAATGAAACCACTTTTCAAATTGTAAGCAGTGGATAAAAAAAGGACACGTGTCATTTCTTTATGTGTTTGGAGGTTATGCCAAGATAAGTTTATGCCAATCTACATTATTCTAAAATTCCATGTCTAGCACTGGAAGAACTGATTGACAAAAACAGTAACTCACATTTTAAAACCAGAACCACCCTACAGAACCAAACCAGAAAAAAATATCTGATATATAATGTCTGGGCAGAACTAGCACATTTAAGTCTATTGAGAAACACTATGGAATGCTTTAAAATGGTCACTACTTAAAAAGTAAAAGAAGTCTGATATATTATATATATAATATAATGGACTATAATAGATCCTTATGTAAATAAATGCAGTTGGAAAAGATTTTCTAAAATAAATTTATTCAGTTCTTTACTGAAATGCATGCTGAAAACATTTTATTCATTCACTAGCTAAATCAGGAACTAGACACAGAAATTTGAAACTAATATGCCTGTAGAGTGTAACTCACTCTCCATGCTGAAAATCAACAATTTTCTGTGTCACTGTTGCTATTACCTAATAGATGTCAAGAAGAGATATCAAGGTAAACATATATCTTGAGATATCCCAAGATAAATCCCGAATTAAAACTGAATTTTAGGACAGAATCAAAGAGTGGTCGAGGCTAGAAGGGACCCCTGGATATCATCTGGTCCAATCCCTTGCTCAACAGGGCCACTTATAGCCAGTTTCTCAGGACAATGCCTAGATGGCTTTTGAATATCTTCAAAGAAGGAGACTCCAAAATCTGGCTGGGCTACTTCGTGTTCTCAATTTGTGAGATTATGAGATGATTATAAAAGGTATTTGCAATGATAATCTAATGTGATACACTCTTAGGCATGTTTTAATATACCTGGAAAAAGGAATTTAGTAAGCTAAAGAAGACCACATGACAAACTAAGATACTACAGCCAGTAGCAGATCTGTTACTAGAACTGTCAGAGTATATTTCTATTAAGAAATTATTTCACATGTGTATGGAATTACAGAGCAACTTAACAGAGCATGTTGGCAGAATGAGTCACAATAGGTGATAGATAATGGAAGCCCAATGGAACTGCAGGTAAATGTCTGGCCCCATTTGTTGCAGTCACTGTATGCTGATACCAGAGTTTTTACACCCTATTGCCTAATAAAGCTAAGTCTTATGAGTCTCAAGAACAATCTGTTCAGATCCTAGTCATGTATACTTGGATCTGAAGAGAGCTTATATCAAAGATTAAATCCCCTAAACACCTTGACCAGTGACTTAGAGATAATTTTGGTGAGCTGAGTGGCGAGTTCCTGTTGTATTGCACAATAAGTCCTTCCTCAACAAGGACAGGGACTGACTTGGTACTACCCAGAGCTCCTGCATTTGCCCCCAGCAAAAAGATGTGAGAAGAACTGGGACCAGTACATGCATGAACCTAGCTCTGCTGAGAAGATGTAAGTACTAAGATGAGGGCTAGGGATCACAAAAATCTTGCTGTATCTGCCAGTTTGAACCTCTCTTCCAGGATACAGTACTATTTTCTTCAAAAGTTTTGCATTGATCCTCATGACTGCTGGTTATTTCAGCAGCCCTCTGCATCCTGATTTCTAACCCTGTCCCTTTCTTGTACCTTATATGGGTGGATGCTCTGGGCATGAGGCCAGAACTGACTTTGTTTTGGTTTTGAAGATCAAAAAACCATGCTTGGTGGAACAATTGGGACTTCTGCCTGCCACTCCAAATAAAAGTTAAAGAGAACAGGGTGTCCAAGAGCTGTTTCAGACCCCAGGTCAAAATGCTTTGGGCTTCTCACAGTTCTCAGCAGCTCTGACAAAATCTTAACACAAGTCCCCCAGACAGCAAATTGTTGTTTTACAGATTGTTGTATTACAGATGGCTTTAATACAATAAAACGGAGAAAATGTTTTAATATGCAGTTGTTATATGCCACCAACTTATGGGCTTAAGGTTCCCTTACTACATAATCTCCTTCTCTTTTGCTCTAACTGGCATCTGTTGTAAATTTGCTTTTCTTAAGTAACTTTCCATTAAAGGAAATTCTTGGCAGAACTCTGCACCTGAATTATCCTGATGTAATCCTATATTTGATTGTCCAGAAACCAGAAGCGAGTTTGGCCATACCTGCTTGGGATAGTCATCATCACTGTATTTCACCTCTTCTCTGCAAATATTTTTATTGTGTTCCTGCTAGGATGAGAAAGAATTCTGTAGAATTCATTAGGTTATTGTACTTGGCTCTGCAAAGAGCAATGCAGAAATGTAAGAAGATTAGGAGTTTGGAGGAGATGACTTTTCACCAGAAAAAGCAAATCCCACCTAAGAATCACAACTAAACTTAAACAGCTAAATACTTTTTAAAATTTGGGGTTTGGTAATTCTGGCAGAACATATGTTTCTTTTCTCCAGAGTCAACAGAGTCTTTTACCTATGTCTTAAAAAATGCTTATTATGCTCTAAAAGAATTAATATTAAAGGATCTGAGAAAATATTGCTTTATCCTGATGGGGAAAATGTTCCTCTGTGGTAACTTGGGAAAAAGAATCAAGTTTTTAGGAGTCCCAGTTCTTCGAGATGGTAGGACTTGATGTGCTGCAGCTTCTAACAGTAGATTGCAACAGCCTGCTAATTTAGAGACAGATTCATTAACTACAGTAGTTTCTTCCAAGATTTCCAAGGTAGGACAGGAAACACTAAACCAATTTAGAAAGATACTATGACAGATGTAGGAAACAGAGATTAAAAAAAGGTCACTACCAGGCTGCCTCTCCTGAGAAGTTTCTAGTATCCAGCTGGGTATTACTTCAAAAAACTGGTCCCAGCAAAGGTGTTTCTCTCTGCTCTTAACTGCAGTTTTTTAAAATTGAAATGCTGTTGCTGAAGCAGAGATTAGCTGAGCCTAAAATAGTTCATTAATTCTTCCCTTATCTTTAATAGCCTCTTGTTCTGTTTATGGTAAGTAACACACTCATTTCAGGGTCTGCATTATGTTTTCTCATTTCACACTGACCTTGGTTTGGTGCTCAGTGACTGACCAGCACTGGGTCTTTTTTCAGTCCCAGAATACAGAAAATGGCCTCCTCGCCCTTCTACTCTCTCTCCCACAGCTGAGTAACAAAACAGAAGCAGCCGTGTTAGCTACAGGCACAGCATGATGCGCTCTGCCACAAACAATTCGCTCCAGATCGTTCAAAGCTTTATAGTGTTCTCTCTAGGTATTGATGTGCTTGGCCTCAGGGACCATCTCTTTGTTCTCTTTCTGTACAGCATCTGGCTGCTGGGCCCCCCATCAAGGGCCAGCTCTCACAGGTTTTATAGTGATGTTGTAATAACAACAGCAGTTAAGATTAAATGCACTAAGTCTCTGGGTTTGCTGTAACCATGTGCACAGAGATGTTGTTTAATTTCTCTCTTGGAAACTCTCAAGAAAACAAGTTGCCTAGCAAGAAATATTAGGAAACATGTCAATCTTTCTTAAATTAGCAGTCAAGCCCAACTTTCAGGTTCCTTAGTTACCCAAAGTTACCTGTACTGGAAAGACACAGCAGGAACATTTCTTTCTCTCCCTAGAACTGGTGTCAGTCATTATCACCGGGATGTCCTGATTGATATCTCCCATCTGCAACCTAACCACAATCACCTTCCACCTTCAGTATTTTCTCTCTTCTGTAGTCCTAAGATCTTTTAGCCTTTTCAAAATACTACAGACCATAGAAATCCTGGGTAAATCAAGCATGGATTTACTTCCCAGTCTCTTAAAAATAAATAAATAAATAAATCAGAATAAATTTTCTATCTGAATCATGTAAAAAGAAACATCAAAATCAGAACCAAAGGAATAGAATATTTCCTACAGAAATATGTTCAAGATGCAAAGTTTTAATGTTAACCAAATTAACCACTGTAAGCCAAATAAAACTATTTAAAACTTCAGAATAATAGAATGTGATGGGGCCTAGTCAGCATTTTCAAATGCATTTACTTTTCCCAGTAGTAACTTCCCAGAAAGATCAAAAGGCTTCTAAACTAAAAAAGGTGGGTCTCATTAGTATATAAATAATTACAATCATAGAATCATTTAAGTTGGAAAATTCATTTAAGATCATCAAGTTCAACCATTACTGTAACATTGCCAAGTCCATTACTAAATTAATAAATAGAGAAGCACTTTAAGTGACTGGGCAAGATGGAACCAAAGTAAAAAGGTTTATAAACTAAACTCTCTTGCACTCATTGTGCTATCATTTTCTGGGGTGCTTTCATCCAACTCTAAAGCTTTCTTCTTGGAATCATACTGTGCCTGTTCCTTTTGGCCTTCCAGGAGGACTTCCCTCTCACCTCCACGGATGTTGGCTGTGGGCCAGCTGCCTGCTCTTTGTGCAGTCCCAAAGCAGAGGATGTCCTGCTCTGTGAGAGGATGTGGTGCTTCTCCAGCTCCTCTACTGGCTTTTCAGCAGCCACCCGACGGGGCTGTGAGCTGGAACTGGCCCTGCTCTGCTTGCAGGTACCAGCAACTTTTGCCCACACCTGTGCAGCCAGCCAGATGGAGAGCAAACCAGCCCAAAGTGTCACCAGAACCCACATGAAGGTGTTAACATACACAAAGCACCAAGACTACAAATCTGCTTTGTACATCTCCCAGCCTTCTGGTCTGATGCCAGCTGAGATCTGAAATTGCTTGTACTGCATGTATGGTCATTTAGGATACCAAAATTATTTTTGGCAGAGGGGTGTGGAAGGTGGAGGAGCAGTGTATGAAAGAAAAATAATCTTTTCCTTGAAGGGGTTAGTTCTGGCTATAAGGATTTAATACTATAAAGCATACCTCTCTCATACCCGCTCCACAAAAAAAATCCCACCTCAATTATTCCAGATAATTGTAGGAATAACTAACTAGCTAAATAAATATCCTATGAACAGAAAGCTTGGTTGTGTTTTCACTTTTGCTCTGCACTTCCAGGATCTTGTCAGCTGGGTGTGAATTCCAGCACCTGAGAGCCCAGTTAATCTCTGTGAGACCCCAGCAAGACCTTGTATAAAGCAGGAGCTCCTGCCCATCTGCAGTGGTAACACAGCCACTGTTGGTGGGTCTCTAACAAATCAGCTGAGCAAAATTCAATATAAAATTCAACATAACCTTTTCCTCTTTGTCTTGGGTTGTGGAACCAAATATGTGTATTCTATTTTCATCTGTTAAAAGCAGTTGAAGAGATGTTTTATGTTTTTCTTTATCTCTGGTAACTCAAGGGGGGAGAAGCCTGATGCCTTTTGATAATGGGCCATTAACACCTTCCCAGGCTATACCCACCCCACCCAGAGCGGTGCATCTGCATTTCCATCATCCTATTGTGAGATGCATCACATCCCCCTGGCAGTGGGGTGGGGGCAGGCAGTTTCTACCTGGAATAAAACTGAGACACAAGAACACCAAAATATCCAGTTTTCACCCAGTTTTCTGAGAGGAAGACCGGGCCTCATCTCACCAACACCAGACCCCTCCTCACCATCACCAGACCCCTCCTCACCACCCCTGGACCCTTTTGCTACAGGATCATCTCTACTTCAACAGAACCACATCTGCCACTTCAGAAGGACTTAGTTTTGGACTGCTTTCAACACCCTGACCAGAAGGGTGTCAGGTTGTAGCTCTGACTCTGTCAGAGTTTTCCAAAATTGTTGTTTGTTTGTTTGTTTGCTGGCTTGGTTGAGTGGTTTTGTTTTTCTACTGCATTTGTATTATTAATATTCTTAGTAAAGAACTCTTATTCCTATTCCCAAAATCTTTGCCTGAAAGCCCTTGATTGCAAATTTATAATTTGGCAGAGGGTGAGGAGTTTACATTCTCCATTCTAAGGGAAACCCCAGTTTCCCTAGCAGATACCTGTCTTTCCAAACCAAGACACTCTTGTACCCAGCAGCTATGTACATCTTCTCCTAGAGCCCAGAGACTGAACTTCCTGTCAGGGCAATGCTTCTGGATTTCTTTACTCTCAAGTTGCTAGGAAATCTACTCTTTCCCAGCTATATGTTCTCAGATAAAGGAGATTACTACTTTCACATTTCAAAAATGAAAGAATATTTTTTTGTCTTTTTTCCAGGGGTTGCGAGCACTCCTATTGCACCAGATCCTCTGGGAGACAAAGTTACAGACTACCACTAGCCTGGTTTTACACTTGGCTGGTGTTTGGGAGGGAACCACCCACATCGGCATCACCTGAGCTGGACATACCCACACCTGAAAATCTCAGGGCAGGAACAGGAAAAATCATGGAGATGAGCTACTGCCCAGAAGGAACTGCTGTTGCACTTGCATTTCTTACACTATAAGTTTGAATTTGTGGGCCAAAAGGCTACCTAAATCTTGTTTCAAGTTCCAAGGAAAAAAAAAAAAAAAAAGAAAAGACATGGGGTTAGATCTCCAGTGACTCCAGTGGGCAGGGCATCAAGCCCAGAAGAACTGGATCAGTGAGAAACTTAGTTCCTGCTGAACCCTCTTGGGAGAATAGTCCCTGTGAAACAGAAACTGCTCACGTGTTCAAAAAAGGGCACGTGTTTCTTTAACTCACCAAGCCAATGAGATGAGAGCTGCAGATTAGCTGGAAGGGAAGGTAGAGGTTCCTTACACCATATCTTGTTATTTCAAAATGAAAGTAAACATTTTCCGCATAACAAGTTTGATCTGCGCATTTCATTTAGTATTTATCTTGAGGTTACATTTATATTAAACTGTTCACATAAATCCTTTTGCCCTGGATTTTTCAAATATTGTCATATTTGGGATTATACTTTGTCATTGCTTATTTAATAACCAGTACTTTATCAAATTCTGCTGATCTTATTACCTGTGTCTTTTAATAGACAGTACACTGTAATTAGGCACATTGCTAAATAAAGTTAATTGTTAATCTGAATGCCTAATACTGAACAAGTATTTTTCCCTTAGAAATAAACACGTTACAGAATGAACATATTCTGATTTAACTGTAGACATTAATTAGAGAACAAGCAAAAATGCGATTTTAAGCAGTAGTAGTTCAAATTTTTTCTTTCTTTGTTACTTAGAAATAAGATACGGTCTTTCAAGAAAGACCTATGATATTCATTAAGTTGGGTGTTTTGGAGCTGCTGAATTTTCTAAGTCACCATTAAAAAAAAATATTTTCCATTCCCACTGGCAAAATTACCTGACAATGAGCCATAAATATCTTGTTTGGACTAATATTTTTGAGGTCCTAGATCTGACAAAAAGCTTTGTCATTTGTAAATATTTCCATGCCTACTTTACTGCAATTTGTATTCAATAGTTCAAAAGAGATTTTTGCAAAAGAGACTTTTGCTCTGCAAGTTCACACCTCCAAAAAAGGACAATTAGTGTGAGCTGGTTAGCTGTTTTCCTTTCTCTGCATTACTTGTCTTTTTCTTTTCTTCATACATTCCATTATAGAGAATTGACTTAGAGTTTTCCTTTCTGTGACTTTCTTTTATGAGTAAAAACCAGATTTCTGTCCTTGGGACTACATGGCATGGCTTTTTTCTGTTGGCTGTTTCATGTCAACTTCATGCATATTGATAACTGGGCATTTTGAATAGACGCTCCCAGAGAGATAGACTGATATTTTAGTAATATCAGTGAAAGCCAGAAGAAAAAAAAAAAAAAAGAAAAAAAAAAAAAAAAAAAAAAAAAAAAAAAAAAAAAAAAAAAAGGAAGTTGAGCTCTCTAACTTCTGCCTAAGTACCAGAATACTAGTTTTGTTGTGATTTTCAAAGGGCTGAGATATCCTGTTTGGAAAGTAGGATTTGCATAACATTTTTGAGAGGGGAAGGGACAGAGCAGCTCACACCACTGATTACACTATTATCCTTCATATCATTACATCTATTATACTGTCATTTTCTCACATATCCATATTTGCCACGGCATCTGGCAGGAAAAAACTAATAACTGCAATTAAGAAAATCAATTCCTTAAAACAAATTGAAAGGTATGGACAATCTGAACTTTATCTGATCATTTCAGCTTGCTCATGCTGAAGCCTGAAAGAAAAAAAAAAACCCACATATTAACATTATGACTAGAAAAAGCATTGGATGAAGCTGACTTAGTTAACCTTCTGGGTGATTAGACAGTTTAAAATCCTTCAGTGTTAGTGGTCTGAAACATAAGGTCATAAAGGCCGTTTACTGTGGAGAGAGGGAAATAATGTCTCTATTGTATTTACTCTTGACTCAATTTGTTCTCTCTGCCTACTTTTCTCATGCATAGAGAAAACCCAAAGGAGAAACATCTCTTAATATCTTAAGTAAAAATATCTTACTGATTGGGGCTGACTGTAGCAGCAAGCTTTCTATCACTAAACTTTAGAAGACATTTAGGCCATACCTCTGCCGGTGGGCAAACCTTCAAAACTGTTTTGGTGCTGTCAGTGCCAACTATTAGAGCTCTCATTTGCTTGTTTTTTCTCCTCACAGAATGAGTTAGTTTGACAGCTGTAAATGTGGTTCATTGCCTTTGTCACAGATCGATACCCATATGAAATGTACATTTCTGACTCCCCCAAATGAACATATCCATGTTCTTTACCCACTTGCTTTGCTATAAGGACATCATCAGTTGAAAAGTACTATAAGTCAAAGACTTTGTAAGTAAATTAACATAGGACCTTTCAATCAGTATACTTATTTAAGCCTGAGATACAACTGTGAATGGTGTCTAATCCTCTTCTTCAAGACAGCTTTTCAAGAACAAACTGAGTTATATAGAAATCCTTTTGGCACTATTGGGTTTTTTTCAGACAATAAAGATTTGTTAGAATGCATTCTCTCCATGTGATCCTATACGATCATGTGTATATTGGCCAATATTTTTAAACATGGAGTCCTTGGGCTGAACACTTTTTGAATATCTATAAGTACAAAACATAGTCCCTGACTTTCAGATATGCTCAGCAACCAAATGCACAGATCCCATAAAATTGCAGTTTATTTTTTGTCATGTTACTAAATACAAGAAAATAACTGCAAGAGAGCAGAATTCAGTAAGGGCATGTTTTCTTTTGAAATTTCTATCTTGGCAGTAAATGGTTACTTTGTGTGTCATCCTGTAGTAACAGTTCTTTTTGATAGTCCAGTTAAACAGTTCTTCCAGACCTGACTGGGGTACTGAAAAAGGGTAAATTTTGTTGAACAGAGCTGTATAAAACCAACCAACAAAAGAACCTTGATTTTAAATACTTGGAAAAACAACCAATCAAAAAATAAATCCATTTAATTTAGTTTCTCTAACTCTCTCATTGTATCTTAGCTCAATATTTGTGCTTTCAGTCATGAGCTCTTGGAGCACAGACCTCTAGCACTACAATGAATGACGTTAAAATCAGACAAATCTAAGCCAGCTGAACCTATGTAAAAGATTCCTATTACTGAAAACAACTTTGGCCTCATTACTCAGTCCTCCAAAAGCAACCTCTTTTTGGAAGTTACAAGGGTTTTTATAGCCATTAAATACACAAGATTAGCATTTCTCACCACCACCCCCCCCTCATACATATACACCAAGTAATAAGTAGAAGTTTAGAAGCTGACTCAGAGTTGTAGTTTCTCTGTATTACCCCACTGTACTCCTTTCCTCTACCTTTGTTTTTGTCCTTTATCCCAGCTCCATCCCCTCATACCTCCAGTTTCTCCCACATATGCTACCTTCTTATATTTATTATCATAGTCCCTAGTATATTTTCTGTTTTCTTTGCAAGTCATATAACTTCTAAATGGGAAAGGGGCAGAATGAAGAGGGATTGGCTTGAAAGTACATGCTTTGACTGCCAGCCAGGAGGCCAAAGGCGGAGGGTAAGTTTTGAGTTCACTCAGCAGTCTTACCTTTAATCGGACAACAATAGGGACCATTCTTCACCATCCACTGATCAGGTTCCTGTAAAAACTATAGGAATTTAATATCTTCTGGACATCTCATTTTTTTATGGGAGTTTACTGGAGAGTGAATTAAGATGGTTATCTCTAATCCTCTGGCATAAATGTCTCCTCACTGTGGGATGCAGTTCACCACATACTGGAGAGAAAACATCCCTCTGGCCCTCCTGAAGTTTGTTATTCTGTTCCATTCTCTGCTTCTCTACTTTGCTGTCCTGCTCTGTACTCTCCTCTGCTGTACTCTTGAGCAGTGATAGGATTGGTTTTGAGTTCACTTTATGGATTAACTCATAAAATCTGCCTCTCTTTCTTTTCCTGTGCCATGAGAGAAAATGGGATGTGGTTAAAGCCAAAGGAGTGTAAATCGCATGCAACTGAAAATATTGAACTAATTGGATGAGGGGCAGGGGGAGAAAAAGTGAGTATGGAAATAGGAATCTAGCACCTGAAGTAGTTTATGGTAGATTTCAGATGCCGTTCTTGACATGGCATTTAAAGTGTTTCATAACTAATGAAGATAAGCCAAAGGACACCACAGAAAATTATTATCTGGATCTTCAAACCCATTCCTGTGCACGTACCTCTTTGTAAGTCGAAGATACTGCTCATGGGAATGAGTTTGCTAGCATACAGGGTGTTAGAAGGATCAAAAGCATTATCATGGAGAATTAAGGCCCAGTGCAGAAATCTATTGCATTCCAGACCCTAGTAAGAATCTAAAATATTCAATTTTCATTGCCTCACTAAGACTTTGTCAACTACAACACCTTAGTCTTTTAAGATAAAGAGTTCTTAAATTGAAATCTCTAAAGGATTTTATAAAGATGGGCAGAACTGTTAATAAAAGAACATTAATGCCTGCACAGAGATGAAGGTATTTTTGGAGGACCTTTAAAATATAACAAAGCAGGAAAGAGATAAAAACAATAATGGTAGATGTTCTAATTAAACCTCAACTAAGAGAAATCTGCAAATTCCATTGTTTGCTCATCTTTATTTCTAAGTATTAGAGGTGAAAAAAAAGTCTCATTAGACTTCACAGGCCTGGAGAGCATGGTGCTGACTCTGGTTTAAGTAAACCTATCCATCTTCCCCAGTGTTGTTCTAGGGCTAGCAATTTCCAACTATTTCAATTAGTTCTTGTTAGTTCTGGGGGATTTTTTTCAAGTTGTATAGAAAAGTTTTAAACACCTATTCATTTTTTTTTTTTTAGTTGAAGCAGTGAGTTTCCTCTAGAGACCAATAGCTAACATTCCAGCAGAAGAAAAGAACAGTGGAGTTTTGAGGTGGCAAAGGGTCGGTGTTGCAGGCTCTACTGAGCCTGGACAGCACACTCTGCAGCCCAAGGGCAGGTGGAAATCATGGCTCCATGCAGCCCTGCCCCATCAAAACTGGGTGCTGCAGTCAGGTGCACTTGCAGACAAGGGCAGTGCTGGTGTCCCCATCTCTTCACCCAGGACAGTGAAGTAGCACTGAGGGCCTGACATCCCTGCACCAGGGGCTCCTCAAGAAGAGCTCCTTAGGGACAGGGCGCTGCATGCCAAGCCCCCAGCTGGTGGGCACCTGTTCAGGGGTGATAGGCACAGACACATCTGAGGCAGACCTCTGCCCCTTCCAGGTGTTTGGAGCCAGACTAGTAAGGACACTGTAAATTAGCTTTCCTGAGGTGAGTGATTTCATGTTGCCATAGTAACTAGAGACCTCTGTGGGCATTCCCAAGTGCCTGTGCTGACCCTCAGCTCCCAGCAATGGCCATAACAGCCTCATCCAGTGTCTACACTTTCATGGAAATTCATCACAGATGCTGCAAAAACTTAAACCCACAGCATTGCCACCACACATGCTATCTGGGGAACACTGGATGACACAACGTCCTGCCAAAACAAGGATGGTGATGAGATCCAATTGCTGCAAAACTGAATAATGCTCACCCTGTGAAGTAGCCAGCAAGTGCCGCATCTCTTATTGGAAAAAAAATCAATACAGTGAGGAGATGGGCCTGTGATAAATGGGATAACATTTCAGACATCTCTAAACCTGGATTTTGGGACCTGCTGTTGTGACTGAAGCAATGCATGGGCTCCGCATCAAAGCTCTGGATGAAAGAAGTAGAGAGGGGCTGTCCCTCTCCCAGTTGCTGCATTCCTTGTGTGCCCTCAGGCAAATGCAGAGAGTTCAGCTGTACAACGAGGACAGGACACAGGCATCAACTTCTGTGATCAGAAAAGGGCAGCAAAATGGTTTGGCTCACACAGTGACCCTGTTTATCCTACCATCAGCACTAATATCTCAGGAACTCTATTATTTTAGGTACCACCATAGTATTAATACATAACATTAATACAAATATAGCCAACAATGATCTTTGTCAAGGAGCATGTTTTACATATATGTATAGTTTACTTCCTTGGTTCTTTCCTAATAACCCACCTATTAAAATGAAGAAACCAGTGCTTTTCTTCAAGAAAATACTCACATTCATCTCAAGTATCCTTCCCACATGCATGATATCTTGTCCATCTGCTGGCTAAGTAGCATGGGTGTAGTATATTTTGTATCCAGTGCTTAGAAATATGAATGAGGACATAAGCTAACTACTGTGATACTTAGCTAGTAAAATATTTGACTTATTTTAGCTTAAAAAGACAAAGATCCAAAGCCACATGACACATGCCTGCAGGGACCAGCTCCTGGCTCAGCCATCTCTTCCTTTCCTGACGTAGGAGCTCTGCATAGACCACAGAGATGTGGTTATGCCCTCAGATCTGGCAAGCTGAGACAGTGATTTCCAGATGCTGGAAGGATGCTTCTGAAAGTATGACTACACATCAGTTTTTAAACTTAAAAAGAAAATTATTCTCTGCATGCCTTCTCTCCTTTTCACAGCTGTCTCAATCTCTCATTTCTCGACATTATGATCACTTCTCAGCCATTTCCCTCTACAATTATGCATTTCCTTCCCTTTGACATGAACCCATATTTCATATTAATTTCAAATTAATTGCATATTAATTTCCTATCCAACATTGTTTGCCCTGGGTATTTGCCTTATTCTTGCACTGACCTTCTTCTCATACTCATCCAATTATTCACTTCCGTGCAATTGAATTACTGGATCATCTCCTGGCCACTAAGACTCATTTTTACATTATCAGACAGGAACTACTGTGCTATCTTCCACATCTCTTTCCTTCATGCTTAGAAAATGTTCTCCAAAATTCCATAATGCCTAGAAAAATTTGATGATGGTTATATTCCTAATGCTGCTAACTATATCACCCTGTGTTATCCATGCATTTCTCCTTCATTTATCTGTTTTATGCCTGAGCTGCATTTTTTGAGGGACAGGTAGTCCTTTTGGTTTTGTGTTTGAACACTGTTGTGACTAGGTCCTGATAATGATACCCTGAGAACACCACAAAATACCTGTAAATTAAATTTCTCTTAAAATTATGATCATGAAACTTTAGCAGGGATTGGAGCCTGCTATTTAATTTTCTCTTGGGACATTCTTTTTTTACAGTGCACAGAAGACAGCAAGGCCTTAAATAAGACTATTACCCTGTTGAGGCAGGAACCAGTAGATGCTCTTAGAGCTAGTGTAGGAATAGCTGCTACCCAGGGCTATTATACTTCACAGAAACACAGAGCAGCCAAGATTGGTCAGGACCTCTTTGGAGTATCTAGTCTACCCACTGTGGTCAGAGCAGGGTCAGCTACAGCAGGTTGCTCAGGGTCTTGTCCAGACAGTTTTTGAATTATTTCCAAGAAAAAGACTCTACAACTTCCCTGTGTAATCTGCCCCAGTGTTCAGCCACCCTCGCCATAAGAACTGTTCCCAAATTTGATATCATAGAGATCTAGGCAAATGTACCTGTCAGCTCCTGAACCCAGCTGCATTTTTAGCTCATAACCAGTTTCACTGGGGAAGACTTCTCACATTTCCTCCAGAGAGGGTGAAAATTAAAACCTTTTAATGCTACTCAACTGGTCCAGTACAACTCCCTCTTGTAATCCCATCAATTTCCCCCTTGTAAGCTCCAGCAGCACCAGTGATGTGTGTGAGTGATCTGCTACTTATGAAGAACCTGAAAGAGCATTACCACAGGTGACAAAGGAGAGCATTCATGATGCCACACACCTAAGGTTCCAGCAAAAGAATCAAGACATTCACAATCCAAGTAAGAAAATCTCTTCATAAAAGAGCTGGGTAGTAATGCAAACCTCCCTGGATATTCAAGAGAGCTGATTTTCTTTTAATTATTTGGTGATATTTGTCCTAATTGAGGAGTATATTTCTTTGACAAATTTGTCAAAGGAATTTGATGAAATTCTTTGACAAAACATTTGTCAAAATTTTCATATTAAAAAATAATCTTTTCTCATGAACAGAAAAACAGAAATAGAGATCTTTTCTCTCCTTGATACTTACCTGCACAGATACATTCCCTAGCTAAACTATTTTTATTTATGAGGTTTTTCATTTAGACAATGATTAATTATGGAATGTTTTGTCCTAACATAGGCAAGGACTTCTGAGCTCTGTTTTTATCCAAAAATCTTTTCATTGTGTGTTAAGTTGCAGTTTTAAACTGCAGCAGTCGAAACAGCATAAGACAAAGCCCAGAACAGGAGGTCCTCTGTTTAAAAACAGCTTCTAAAATGCTGATCTTAAATTGTTATTGTTTTCAATATTTAGCAGCTCTATCCTGGTATTGTCAACTTATAAAATTAGACTTTAACAAGATGCATTTGACACAACTGAACAGTGCTAATGGCAAATTTTAAAGACAAATGCTGATAGTTCTTTTCTGTTCCTATTGGGATTTCATACTGAATAGAAGCCAAGCATTATGAATTGTGTTAGCTGGTGTCAGTGTAATCATTTCACCCAGGCATAGATATTTTCATCTTATTAAAAAAAACAAAACCAAAACAATGAGCAAACAATGAAATGAAGCATGTGTAAACTTCTATTAGTAGATGAGCTCTCTGTGGATATACTTTTCTGGTTCAGTCTACTGAGACAAGTGTTTATGTGATAAAAGAGGTTTCTTTCTAGTCTGGGCAATCATGTGAAGTTGTTTTCCTGAGATCTCTGAAGTTTCATAAAGAAAACAGATTGTGGATTTTCAATTTTAAATCATGTCTGTCAGTCGTAGGCTTCCGCTTTCACCACTAACTGCTCTGCTTACTCATTGGCTGACTCATTCAGTGAGTTTTATGCTGTTCAATATTAATTTAGCTGGGAGAGGTTTGCCATCAAACATTTGCCATCTTAACTCATACTCTCTCTCTTAACTTTGACTTGTAGTTAAATGACAAAAACCAGAATTGAATCAGAACAGGGAAATCCAGGATTTTCTGCCCTGTAAACTTTGATCCTGTCAAGGAAGGTCACACACTGGAGCAGCACGTGGCCAGTCCCAAAAGTACTAGATGTGAAATGCAATGTCTCTGGGTGTTGTAGCTTGGTCTCAGTCCAAGTTACCACTAGTTACACACTTACACTTACCATGAAGTGAGACTTATAAAAATGGTGTTGAAACCCTTCCAGTGGCTACACTGCAGACACTTTAAATATTTAATATAAAATGATGTTTTGAATATTTATGGATAGAATTATAATTGGATGTTTTCCTGGATGGAACTTGTTTTGCATTCTTTTAGTGATAATGTATAAACAAATAAAATCTGGGACTATACCAAAGACAATAGCTCAATCCCTTGCTGTTTATGTGTTTCATATTAAATATTTCTGAAATTTTAACTTCATAATGCACACCCAGTAAAAATAGACAAAAATTCTTTCAACAAATAGTATGTTTGAACAGATTCTTATCATATAAGGATGGTCATTTAATAATATTTTTTTTTTAAGATTCCAAGTCAAGATGAAATCCTGTTACATTATTTAAACTACAGCAGCTTTAACCTTCCTTCACCCCAACCTCAGCTATAAAAGGCATCCAAAGACAGCAGGAGCAGCATCCTCCCTCTAATTAAATTAGAGCTGGCCAAGACAGAACTCATATTTTTCTCAAAACACAGTCAGGATTTCAGGCTGATTGTCTTTCTGCTCCTGCTCTTTGTCATTTCATGCCCACAAGTTTTTTGGGAGTGGGGGAATACCTGAGTATTTGGAGACTTGCTGACATCTGATGTAATTTGCTGATATGCTCAAGGGAGCAAGAAACAGCAGCTCACGATGGAGGTGACTGCACAGATGACATAAGAGTTTGGAAATGGTTAAAGTTAACCCATAACCTCAGAGACATTCCTGACACATCCAGTGTCCCAGGGACACCAAGTCCATGGTTCTGTATACAAAAGATCTGAAAAAGGGTAACATTTAAATTCCTACCACTTGGACTGACAAGGAATTCTGTGCTCCAATTTTTCAGACAGTTTACATGGTTTTGAGGTAACACCTCACACATGTTGTTCACAAGGAGAATCTACCAATTACAAATTACTGAGAGACATTAGTAAATTGCCACAAACTGATTTCTCAATTCAAAGCCAGCCCAGGAATAAGCCTGGTAACAATCTGCTGTTCATCATAGCTGAGGCATGTATGGAAGTAAAACCCTCAGTGACCCTCAGCCTCTAGTGCGATAAGATCCCTAAGACATTTAGGCACTGAAAAGTTGGAGGGAAACCAACCAAGGACGTTTCAGAGCTGTATTATGGAATTCAAACAACACTCTGCTTAAATCCCTTGTTCCAAGACCACATCTTTCTAAGTCAAATGTCCTTTATACAATGTAGACTAAGATTTTCACTCACAATCATGGATTCATATTCCTCATATACTACTTGCTTGCTTGAGAGCACAAACATATCACATGGAAGGAGGAGGAAGGAGTTGAAGCCTATAAGATATCAACCACAAATTCCTCATGATCAGGCACTCAAACCTGGGAGTCTGGATTGATCTTCTTAATTGATGGTGGAGCACTGTAGCAAGGAAAGTACAGAAAAGTCCACAAAGAATTTAATAGTTTGTGCTTAGTGGAGAAATGGGAAGATGAGTTATAAAATTTGGTTAGGTGTGAATAGAAACACAGCACATTCCAGTATATCACAATTTATTGTTATTGCTTGAATAATACTAGGTCTGGAGAAGAAGAATTTGCATTTATGTAATTAGATTTCCACAGTGAGCCCAGAGCACTCAAAATAAGACTTTATATACTTGATTCTTCTATCTTCTCCCCTTTGTTTTAACAAAGGAATCTTGTATTTTAGGTTACACGTATGAAAGAAGACAACTTCTCTGCAGATGCTTAAAATTATGCATGTAGTTGCAAATACGAGAAGCAAAAACAGAGCTGAGGGAAGGTTTATAGCTAGATTAATAGAAACTGAGCAGCTGGGGTCAGCCCTCTACAATGCAACAGATGTTGTTTATACCTTAAACTTTCGTTTATATATACCCTAAATGTTGTTCTGCACCTAAATTTTCTTTAAAAATTGGTAAATATCACTTCCTTACATCCTGAGAGTCCTCAGGAAGAACAATATATCAAGACACTACTGTAATGAGGCCATCTAAAGGATTTATAGATAAGAAAAACATCTGCTGCCTTCTGTAACAGTCTTTCCTCTTTTCCCTATCTCCTAGGCAGCAAACTAGGTTGTGTCCCAGGCAGAGATATTTAGCTCTATTCTAGCATGTGCAGAACTTTCGTCACATTTTGTCTAATCAAAGATTTTATCACTGTATCATAAGCCACACCTGGTTCCTGTATAAGAAAAGCAAAATTTCTGGCAAAGTGTGTTGTCAAGCTTTGAGAACATTTGGTTCAAAATAAGTACTCCTTTCCCGTCTGCAGACATTCACAGTCTACCTGCCTTCTGCAGGGCCGTAAGGTAACTCAAGAGGGAGAGAAATTCAGGTCAGGAGTTGTTTTTCCCTCTGCTCCGATTGCCAGAGGCACAGTTCAGTCTGACTTCTAGTTCACTTGCAGGGCTTTTACATAAAGCTTTACAGAGTTGTGTCGGTAGACACTCTCTTTTCAATTAATACAGTAGGTTCCCTTTATTAATTTAACAAACTTTCTTCCACTTTATTATAAAAGTCCCTGGTACAATAAAAGGTGCTGTGACAACAGGTTTGAGAAAAGGTTTACCAGTTCAAAAACAGAGGTCAGTAGGAGAATTTGGGTGCCTGACAGTTTTGTAAGCCTTTATCAAAATTGTCCTGGGAATTTAGATCTTCTTATGCTGGGACTCATGTGAAGTTCCACTACTGCCATACATTTGTAATGTGGTGTAAGCTGTACATGGTGCCATTGTGCTTCTAAATTTCTCAAGCTTCCTTAGCTCTTAAGTAGTGGACTTTGCCAGCTTAATACAATTTTAACACTGCTTTTTGGTAGTGGTTGTGTATTACTGTATAATGACAAGAATTGAAGAAACAGAAAATTCAAAACAGAAACTCTCCCAAGTGGAATTGTATTGATGCTGAGGAAAGTCACCACCAGGACTGAAAATACACCACACAGGGATCAGCCACTTGAGATGCACAGAAAGGGGACAGAGTAACAGCTAGCAGCATTAACTTGTTACTTAAAAAAATTATTCTAGTAAGGATAGGGGTATACTAGTATAGAAATCTGTTCATTGGGGATAGGAAGACTCAGGAATCACAGATTATAGTCGTGTGGAAGTCAGCATGAACTAGTGGACATGATTTTCCTGACTCTTCTTCATCAGCTTTGTTTTTCTCACCTTTGGCTTCATCCCATGCTCATTCTCTTTTGCCAGCCAGTGTATAACTTTTCATATCCATCTCAGTGTTTTTCTCTGGGAATATAAAGTAGCATGATCAGCTCTGTGAAATAATACATCTAATTATCAAAATGCTAATAGCATTTTTAAACAAAGCAGCTGATTAATGTTTTACCTCTAACAGCATGCATTCAAATAATGCAGACATAGTTTTCTTCCTATGTAGGCTAAATAAGGCACATGTCAACTTCACCTTAGAGATTGTAAGAGACTTTGATTTCTGTCTTTGGCAATTCAGCCATGATTGCTGCACTTTCAGGTCTAAGAACTAGAAGAGTTTGCTCTCCATTCTATGTTGTTCTGTGGGATAGCCCAGAACAGACTAGAAAGAGGTCTTTTTCTTATAACAGACAAAACAAATGCTATTTTCTATTTGCATGAACCTTGGTACTTTCTCCTGATTAAATCTTCTGTAGAGTACAAAATAACTTTTTAAACAGGAAAATATGCCGTTAGAAAAACTTGCTGATATTTTTATCTCCTGTATTCTGTGTCATGCTTTGAAGTCTAATGAGGCAAGCCACGCTGCCCTCCTTAGGTAACAGTGTGGAAACAAGGATTTGTGAAGCATTCAGGTGCTTCCCTGGTTAGGAATTAGTTTCTTTTTTGCCAGGAAGATGTTAGTTTTAGACTTTCAAAGGCTGTTGAGTGACATTCCCTTATGTTCATACTTAAGAATTCTATGGAGAAGCACATGAAAAGGGATAGGAAATGTTGCTACAATAGAAAAAGTAAAGAGAATTAAGCTCTAAAAATCTTAGGCAGGCCTCAACGTAAATAGTTCTATATCCATATCTCCTCCATATTTGCTTTTCCAATAATTAATCACTATCAGATTACATCATTATTCACTATGAGAAGCCAGAATGGAAATCTTGGAAATATACCTTGGTTTACATGAGCATTATCTATAATTCTTATAAAAGCACAAGGTATACTATGCCACACAAGAACCACGGGATTTCAGAAGCAAAGAAGAAGAAAGTGCCAGACATGTTTGGGCAAGGCAGATGTCTTGCTGGGTCTGATATTCATGCTATTATTAAATGTGCTATATGCAGTTTTTAAAAGAAACTAGATATATGAGTGTCACTGAACAAAGCATAACTTACTGATATTGTGTATCACAGAAGAATATTTTTGTAGCCCCAAAAGAAATCCAAGGAATTTAACATGAGCAGACTGAGAAGGGACAATTAGTTAATGGGCTGTCTATGTAGCTCTGAAGTACTGAAGGCACTTGGCTCCAGCTAAAGCCATCTGGAATATTTCCATTTGTACTCAAATCTTAACAAGAAAGAAATGTCAGAGGGGGTAGGTAGAGTCATATAAAACTTAAGGAGCCATCTGGAAGCCCTAGGAAATATCTGGAGCCCCAGTATTTGCAGCTAGGACATGTCAGAAGAATGCAGGTGGCAGGTATAGAAAACAGATTAAAAAAAAACCATTAAGTACATATAAAAATTATATTCTATAATTATATTATTTGCAACTTTAGTCCAAAAATGTCTCTAAAAACCTGATGTTAAGTCTTGCTAGTTATGTCCTTACTTTTTTTTTTTCCACAGAGCCATTTTTGTGCCAGGAACAAGATGAATCTGGATTGAATCAACAAGCACAGGATATGATAACAGTGACAGCCAGGAAAAGATGGTGTGTACAGGGCTCAGTTGCCCTGTGTGTGGCAATGGACATCCTACCCATCCTGTGTTTGGACAGCCAGGAGAGAGCTCTGGGGAAGGCAGCATTCTTCCTCAGAGGAACAAAGGGAAGGTGCAGCTCACAGCTCCCATGCTGTAGCACTGCCACAGCCCCTTACAGCATTGCCCTGAGGTACAGATGGGAAGGTCTAGTTCACAGCAGAAAGACACACTTGATGCTGGCAGGAGTAGGTGGCGCAAAATGCTGCCGGCCTCCTTGACCTGCAGACCTTAAACTGCAGTGGAAATGCTGTGAAAAATGTCTGGACTGTGAGATTTGTGTTGTGTGCTGGCTTCGCATTATCAGGCTGGGAAAGTAGTTCCTAACTTTGAATCAAAGTAAGGGCAGAAGGCTTGTTCTGCTGCTCCTTGTTCTCATTCCTCCCACACACACACTGCTGTACTGTCACATGCAGAGGAGCTTTAGCAGCTCCAGGAGAGCTGACCAGGATCAAGCTCTCTTCACTTAGATTGCCTTAAGAACTTAATGTCTGAAGAGCACAAACAACAGAAAGCAGTTTCTTATCTGCTATGGGAAGTTGACACAATATTTCCCTAAACTGGATCTACCTTGACCAGTATCTGGAGGGACAACATTTTAAGTGATTTAAAAAGCATTTCAGTGGAACATGGGCATTCTGCCTTCTACGCACAAATGAATAAAGCATTCATCATTCCAAAACTCTGCAAATACAAACTCCAGGTGGACTGGCTGTATTTTGTGTCTTTCCCAGCCATGGAGAGCAGCCCACACCCTTTTCAACCTAGGAAGCACAAAACCCAGAAAGTACCACTCTCTTCAACACTTTGTCCATATTGAAGGACACCAAGCACGTTAGTAACACTGCATAGGCACAGTCACCATCCAACAGCCTGGGAACAGAATGTGTGCCTGTTCTAGGACCGAGTGGTGAAAACCCTCTTTGCTGCAGCAAAATTTGCTTTCTAAATTAGCATAGCAATGGCCTTGTGCTCCAAATGTCCTGAAAAAGGTGTGGACTTCCCTCCACACAGTGAATTCCAGGCTTGCAAAATGTGGCATCCTGCCATGAGAAGCTGAATCTTAAAATTACCCTGTTTCACCTCTGGCTGGTCAGCTACCTCCCAGCCAAAGCTGATCAGGTATTTTAACAGCAGGGGAGAAGAGAAAGTAAGTGTGAGTATTTATAAAATCTCTTTCCACCTCCCTTGCTCAAAAAAGTGTCATCACCCCAATCCTTAAGAGCCCATTTTTTATTTTTTGGACAGAAAGCTCACAAACAAATGCCAAAACAAAGCTATTTCCTGGGCCAAAAAAACTTAGGGCTATTGGACACAACTTAAGCCAATCTTGCTACATTGACAGGAAGGTGATCTGATTTTCTTCAATCAACCTACCTGTACCTCAATTTCACAGCCAACTGGGCTCACATTCCAGCTGAACTGCCATAAATCCTTGAACAAATTTGCAAGACAATGACAAAAACAGGCCTTATTCAGTTCAAGTCTTAGCACCACAAGCTTTGAGAGTCTGGTACATCAGCCAGTGTTGAGCTTGGGCCTTGCTCAGGAAACAACTGAACTTTTGTCCTTCCTCAGGGAATAGCAGCGTGGGTGTGCTTACCAGCACCTTGAAGGACTGGGCTGATCTTTGGATGCAGTGTTATATAAAGAAAAATTAAGTACAATGATAGAAACACTGTGCTTGAAGTAGGATAGCTTGCCACACCCCAACAGAAAAACACAGAAATGTGAGTTCAGGATACCTGTGGGAAAGCAATGGGACCAACTGTGATTTTGCTGATGCTGCAAGGGTGCCAAATCTAACAAGCTGCCTGTGGAACCACTGCCATTGGCAGCTGCAGATGCTGCCAACCATCTCAAGAGCAGTAATCTGCATCTGCCAATAAGAGAATCTGCTAGAGTTATTATCACTGCTGAACTGTGAGGTTGTTGAGGGCTAGAGGACACTTAGGAAGGAGAGACATTACAGTAGAACTTCCCCACTCCCCTTGAGGTCAGAAGCAAAGAACTGGATTGACACCCCTTTTTTCCTTCCTCTTTTGTTCCTGTCCAATACACACTGTCCCATACACACAACAAATAACTTCAGTTTGATTAAAAAAAAATTAAATGCAACAAAGACAGAAAAAAATACAACATTTTAAAACATGCCCCCCCCCCAAAAAAAAA
>VWYO01008458.1:1635663-1664568 GCA_013400275.1 Rhadina sibilatrix
AAAAAAAAAAGTACGCAGGTGTTACAACTCCTCTCCTCTGGCCCCTTTGTTCTGCTTCAATACCTATAAGTACCCAGTAGTTAGTTTCCTAGCAACTTCTGGGGGAAAAAAAAAATCTTTAAGTAAAAAAGAAACAAATCTAACACACACACACACACCCGAAAGGAAATACGTTTTTCCATGAAAATTTGTGTTAATTAGAATGAGTCCAATTTCCAAATCTGAGTTAGAATGTTTGGTCAAAATGATGGAGGGTGTACAAAGAATAGAAAAAACCCAAAACTCTTACCATCTGTTAAGCCTTCTATTTGGACTTGAGAAGCACATTTCAAATCCCTTCTATAGCCTCCTCCAGAACAGAGTGCCTGTAGGATAGTCTAAAGGAAGTTCATTTCAGTATCAACATTTCAACCTGCTTCCTATTTAACATTTTGCTTCCAATTTGTATAAAATATTTACTGCTGACCAGAGCAGGGACTGATGGTTGGGCATCCCTGAGTCATGACCTGCTGATTAGCTCCCTAGCCACCCACAGGCACAAGTGTTTCCACTTCCTCTAAAATTTTTGGGAAAAGAAACTCTCCATAGCACAGCAGCTACTCGGAAGATAAAGATCTGCTTTGGATTTCTGTCTCTAATCAGGAAAAATAAGGGTGAATTTATCTCAAGTGTTATCAGCATATCTTGGCCTTATGTGTATCACCCATAACAGCACCTTCTGAAGCTCCTTTAAAACTATTTGTTAAATTTCTGTTCTTCCCAAATTGTCAGTTGTTTCATGTTTTGGGGTGGGGTATTTTTTGTTTGTTATTTGTTTTGGATTTTTTTTTGGGGGGGAAGGGGTTGTTTGGTTGTTTGTTGCTTGTTTGTTTGTTTATTTCCAAATCTCCTGTTTTACAAAGCAGCAGCTCCACAAGCTGACTTTGCTGCATGGGGGCTCTTGTATATTGTTTCTCTGATGATTAAAAACCAACAACTGCAGTACAGTGTGAAAGCATAGCTTTCAGGTCCTGGGTTAATGCTGACTTCTATTTTCAGTGTTTTTTCTCCCTCTTTACAGCTTTTATCTTCTGGGAAGAGAAACTTTGGGGGAAAATTATCACCTTTTTCTGTCTTATCTGCCACGACTTTCTATAAAAAAGTTAGAGCAAGCCACTGTCCAGAAATATTGTTATATTCTGTACGGAGTTTTTTTAAGCAAACAGCATAACTCTCCAAGTAGCTTTAGTGACAAAGTATAAATCAATAATAAACTGTAACTTTCCCCTATTATTTTTTTTTCACATTCTGCTTCGTTGTCTGTCCTGCTGCACCCTGTATCTGCTCCATCTATGTATCCCTAAATATTTATTCTTCCTCTGGCAGTCCTTCCGCCTGCCCTCTGGCATCAAGCGCCAAGGTAGTGGGGATGCTGTAGAGATCCAGCTGTGAAACAGCCTGTTAGACTTGCAGATGTGACAGTGTGGACTCACTGTGACACTGAATGCAGGCATGGGAAACAGCACAGTTCTCTCGCCTGCATGTTACCTAGAGGAGCAAAGCCACCTCTGTAAGCCATCTGGCATTCTTCCTGGTATGGAGCCAGCAGAGACACTTCCATGTAGCTCCCCCAGGGGAGGCTACACTGGGGTGTGTTCTGTCTCAGGAGTGCTCTAAGCAGGAGCAGCCCTTCAGACACCACCACAGGACATGTCAGGCACCAAATGGGATAGTGTCTATCAGAGGGACAGAAGGTCCCAGGGTTCACCCTTTTACAGCTAAACTGGCCATTGGCTTCTGCCACTCATGCTTCACACTCAATGAAAAATTCACAATATTAAACGAAACAGAAAATAGCGGAGCTATTCTATATCTCATTTCCCTCTACAAGTTTGTATTTCAGAGGTACAGAAGGATCTTACTAATGCCAGCATTGCTTAGAGATCCATGCTCAGTTGAATTGCCTTGTACTCATCCTTGACTTTTTGGAAATGCTGTGTACATAAATGCTTTGTACACAATCCACTTTAAAACTTATCTGTGTGCTGTGATAAATATTTCATTTAAGCTTGGCTTGGGTCTCAGTTGTGTGAATTCCTCTATGCTGTGACCAGAAAGCATCTTTTCCTGTGGTTACCTCTGAGACATTATCAGCACAGCACTGTCTTTTTCATCATCATCACTCTGTAAATATATTTAGAATTTTATTTCCTTGGTGGCCCATGTTCCCAGCATGATATACCATCATGGAAAAAGGCAAATGCTCTGATAAAATCTTGATGGTTTATATAACCTGTTTCCTAATCTAGTTCTTTACGCCATAGATACTTTGATAGACCTATTTCATGAAATTGTTTCTGAACCTCACATGCCCAAAAATCAGATACATTTTCATCAGCATGATTTCTAACACTGAAATGGGATGTGGCTCATGCACCTTATATTTTTACAAATTGAAAGTTGACATTTCTGTACCTCCAAAGGGGTACAATGCTTGATGTGTAAGAGAAATATGACATTTGGTATACTCAGCCAATTCCTTCGGACAGCCAGGCTGTACTCTGCTTTCAGTCACTGCCTATCCTTTATCTAAAACTCAGGTGCTGTTCCTATTGTTTAATATCCACCATACTGACTTTATTTACATAGATACCTACCTAAAGATACTGTTGGGCACTTACTGCAAATCAGCAAGCTTCATCAGTCCAAATCAAGATCTGAAACCCTTACCCATAAAGGTATGGAGGGATTTACTCAGGGAACCCTTGATCTGAGTCCCAGTCACAGCAAAAAAGAGAATAACCTAGTTCTCTAATTCACATCTAAGATAATTGCTGAAGAGTTCAAACGTGCACGAGGAGTAAACCTCTCCTGTGCTAATGGAACTGCAGGAAGGTAAGCTGCCTGCATGCTACCTGCATGTTTTTGATAACAGTGTGGTACAAGTTAATATGACTGACTGGCATCACATGGTCCTGCTTTTTATAAGTGTTGGTTTACTTGCTTTCTGAAAAGGACTTCTACTATATAAATTTGATTTTTTTCCAAAGTTGTAAATTCAGTTATTCAGCAGAATTAGCCAGCTGCAACCATTAGAAGAGAAGCACTGAGAATATTTTCTGAATGAGAAACAGAAGTAGATTTACTAATTTGTTATGCTGCAGTACTTTTTCTCAGATGTTTGCCACGGCATGAAAGAGCTTTAGCTAACCATTGCACAGCCTTGGACTTCCTACCTTCATGTTGTTGATTTTTCATCAAATGGTGCTCATTTGTCATCTAACAACCTACTAAGTGGAAACAAAATGTGGCACTTTTTAAGGCAATTATTTCTTTTAAACTTAACTTTCCAGATCCCTCCTTTTGGTCAGAAATGAGATCAATACACCTTCCAAATTTGCACCATAACTGCTTGTGTCCAGATCTTCTGCAATGGCAAAGTGAAGAGCAACATAGTCCCACCTCCTTCCCTTAGAGAACTGAAACAGGCCTGAGCTGGGAGTCTTACTCTCCATTTCCATATCATGTAGAAGAATTTTGCCTGGGGCTTCTATTTTTATGGGGTTTTTTGCTGGTGTGTGTTTTTTTGTTTTTTTTTTCTAACCCACAAAAAGTTAGATTAAAGAAAAAACTCAGCTTCTTTTTGAAAAGGGATAATTGGAAAGTGTAGGCAAAAAATCATTTTTTGTAATATTCTTCCTATATAGTTCTTTGGCTAGAATATAAAGCAAAAAATTTTCTCCATTTATATTCTAATGGAAGAAAAAGCCCCAGCCAAAGAACATAGCTCACCTGTTTTTTGTAACTTTTGCAGAGACACCATTTAGCATTTAAACTGTCTCAGAAACTTTCACAGCATTTTTCTCTACTCCAAGCTAGCTCCTGCTTATTTTTTTTTTACGTACATCAAACCAAAATTGAAATAACATCCATTCACGCTTGCAGACAAGCCAATATCCAGAGTAATTATTTTTTCCTCAGTAAACAAGCCTAGAAACTTGCAGCCTTAACATGGTGGCCACTGATTGGTGAGGTGAATGGGAACGGCCATAAAGGTGGCCTGATTAGAAGGGGAAAATTACTTAACAGAAGCAAATATTCACTTGAAAAATACTCTCAGAGGAAATGCCTGCCAGCCTGGGGACTTTGAGCCTGTGAAGCAGAAACATCTTTGAGAAGTGCTCATCTGGCATCTTTAAAGTACACCTGAGTACCTAGAAATTGGAAATCTCCAGAGATACCATCAATACCACCCTTGTAAAAGCAAGGAACTGTAACAGCAATTTATTACCTGAAAAGGTGAAAAATAATCTGGAAAAATGGGAAAACATCCTGAGAAAGTATGCATTAGTAAGTGCCATTGACTGTTCTACCAGCAAGAAGATGATACCAGTTTGAAAAAAAAAAAATTGGTCTAAAAGAACAGAAAACATTTTCATCAATCATCTGCCCCCATGAAAACCACCAACTACCATCTATTGGCTGCTCGGAGTGGTGGTGCCCTAAGTACTCTTATGTCTCTGTGATAAAAAAATTACTTTTGCTTTTTATCCAAAATGGAGCTGTTTTCTCTCTGACAAATTCCTGTCCTGCACATAATTTTCATTCCCTAAACAGGCTGAATTTTCCACATGAACTTTTTATGAAATCTTGGACTGTCACTAGGGTGCCTCACTGACCCCAATTTCCATCTTTGAAAAAAGACTACATTGTTGGTTCCCTTTGGGCCCCCTTCTGGGGTTCACATGATTTGTCCTCCCACTTTTGGACAGTTTGTCTCCTTCTAATTTTCTTAATACTCACATTATATGTACAATAAGTATATCTGCTGTTCTACTGATAAGTTACTTTACTAATAAGGACTTTTTAATAACCTGTAACAGTACATACCTACTTGGATACCTAAAATACTGATGGTTAATCAAGTTAATTGTTGCTGTACTATTGGTAGATGCTATACTATTGATTGTTAGTCTTATTGATTGCTGACATCCTAGTAACTGCTGAGAGAAATTTTTTAAACTCAAGAGAAACATGCAGGAGAAGGCAATACAGGTGACCTCACCTCTGATAAATAACAGCTGTGTTAATTACCTAATACAGCCTCACCCCGGATGAGTCACAGCTATTTCCAATAAATAGTGTGGGAAAAAGGGAGTGGGTTAGCTGGTGAGGAGGATCATGAAGAAGAAGGATCCTGAGGGGAGAGAATCACTGCTGTGAGGTTGTTCTGGGTCTGCAGTTAGAGTCTGTTGTTGGAACTTGCAGTCACAGTCTGGCCAGGTAAAAGCCTGCATTCAGAGTCTGCACACTAATACATGCAGTCATAGCTTAGCAGGAAATAGCAGTCAGAGGCTGGAAAGTAAACCTACAGTAGGAGCTTGCTGCAGCCAGAGTCAGTGATGGTTGGAGTCAGGATGGCTGAGCTGTAAAGAGGTGTTATCACCCTTTTCATGCTGTGATAAACAAGAAGTCTGTGTCTCTGCTCATTTCTACCCTCTAACATGAGGGCTGTGGCAACAGAAACATATTCCCTTTTTTAAGCATAGGCCTATTTGCTAATTCTGATTTTTGTGATAATAAGTGCTATATTTGGAACAGGCTGCCCAGGGAAATGGTGAAGTCACTATCCCAGGAAATGTTAAAAAAAAAAAAAACAAAAAAAAACAAGTAGACATGGCACTTCGAGACATGGTTTGTCTCGAATACAACCTTTAACTGTTGTATTCAGTTAAAGGTTGGACTTGATGATCTTGGATTTTTTTCAGCCTTAATGATTATGTGATTTCATGATCTGTAATAAAACAGGGAAATCTAGAAGATAAAATCTCCATGTCCTTATGTATTACAGAATCTTAAAACCCCATGGTTGTGATATCCACAGGCTAGGAAGCCCTTCAGGCATGACATGAGGAGGAGAAAAGTCATTTCCTCAAAGAGCTCTGAGTCAGATGTATGGATGTGCTTGTGAGGTTGGCATTGGTGATGCGGCAGCACCATGGCCAAGATGGGTGAGCTGAGAAGCAAATGTGGAAACTGGAAGCACAAACACATATGGAAAAACTATAAGCAAAATGACACGAGTCAAAATATGCAGTATTCCTGCATTTGTGAAAGAACTAAACTTGATTAGTTTTGCAGATAAAATTGTGAAAATTGTTTAATGCTGCTAGGAAATGATGGCTGGACTTAGTGCTTTCCTCCACTACATATGTGCACTTCATGAAAGAAAAAAACAATTATTTCCTTTTGGATTGAACTCTTTTTTTAGTACTCTTAAACCGCTTTGGGTCCAAAACCTACTTATTTACAATGTCAATTTGCTTTAGTTCTCAGCCCAGTTTTACTGCTCACCTGGTAGTTGTTTATATAGGCAGTTGCTAGGGAATAGGAAATGAATATTTTTCATCTCAGCACGTGAAAAATCAAATCTGCTACCTTGCTGCTGCATTTGGAAGTCTATAGCAAAGACAAACATAGGAGAGAATGAGCTTTAGGGTATCTCAGCAAGAGCATTGCTATGAGCTGATGGAAATAAGATGATTCTTTCACTGTCCTCCTCCCAAAAAAGGTAAAAAACCAGTTCTAACCAGAGCTGCTTGGAAAGGTGTTTTTGTTTTTTTTTTTTTTTTTTTTTTTTTTTGTGTGTGTTTGTTTGTTTTTCTCCTAAGTACTTTTTTTATTGGTTTAAATAAAAATCTGGAGGTCTGAAACTTTGACATTTGCTCATATGGCCCAAATGTGTTGCCGCAGAGGAGCTCTCCACTGTTTGCTCCTGGAGCCAGGTCCTTCTCTCATGCACTCTCTCTTCTTTGCAGAGATTCCAGAGCAGAACCGTTGCCACAGTGCATTTCAGGTGACACCATCATCCAGCAGCTTGGTGAGGACAGCAAAGGCAAGAGACAGCCAAGGAGTGACTCCCACAAACCATTGGCAACAGTGCCAAATGAATTTTTTCCACACATCTGGCCAAAATGTTTTGGCTTTTGTCATTTAGTCTGTAGAGGGAAGAGAAAAAAAACATAAATTTTCCATCCAAAGCAAGTGCTGTCTTGTGAAAAGAAAACTCTAAATAGAACTTCAAGAGAGTTTTGACAGAAGTTTTCCAGCCAGTGGTCTGGTAGAACGGAGGGTGCAGAGATGATGGTCACACAGGCAGTGTCCCATCTTGCCCTGGCAGCTGAACAAGAGGGTGCAGTGGAGATCTTAGAAGTCTTCACAGCTCCACGGCATTACTCAGGAGGGCCTGACCCCCTTTGCTTTGGAGGCCGTGCCCTGCTCACTAAAAGACCTCAGCAAAGAAATGAAAGGATCCCTCTTGGTGCCTGAAATCTGCAGAACTAAGGGGGGCCCTGCAGGTCAGGAGTTTCTTCCTGAAAAATCAAATGTTAGTATTCAAACCACCTATTATCTTCTTTCACGTGTGTTTTCTCTCTCTTTGTGGTCCTGATTCAGCAGCAATATTCTTCTCACTGCAATTTATAGATAAACTTGCCCTTGCTAAGAAGGAAACCTCTACAGCAGTGATATATGCCCATGTTGGTTGTTTTATTGCTTTTCCACAGTGCATTGTTTGCAAAAAAGGTGGCTGCTCAGCATTTCTTTCCCACTTCAATATCTGCAAGATTTTGGTCTTGTCTTCTCTCTGTCATGTGCATTAACTCAAGAAATAAGCAGGAACTGTTTCTTAAATCCAGATTAAAAGGATACATAATAATTACCATCTGTGCAGCTTCCTAGCGTGATGTCCCCACCATGCTCCCCTAATCTAATAAAACTAAAAGTGAGCAAGATCTTATTATTACTATTTGTGAGCAAATATCGCCACCACATTTGTTCACAATGGCCAATTTTTCCTTTTAATAGTATGTAGAGGTAACTCACAAGGAACCCTAATATCTGTGTCTTTGCCCATGTAATCATTCCAGATCCTCTTGAGCACCCACACTTCAAAATATCAGCTCTGAATCTCTTCTAGAGACAATTCTTATCAGGCAAACAGCCTCTATTCATGGTCCTTTCCCAGGCCAATTTAGAACACCTCTTCTCAAGGCTTTAATTCAGCTCTCTTAAACTTATTTTTAAAGAAAGGCTGAGTTCTTTCTGTAAGTCTCCTAGGTATCATGTACTGTATAATTTCTTTGACTTTTTTTTTTTTCTCTGAATTCTGCAATTTGCTAAATAACAATATTTCAAAAAAGGAAACAATATCTAATGTGGCACTGCATAGTGTGCATTCAGGCTGAAAGGGAAATAATCTATTATAAAGGAATTCTGCAAAAGAAAGTATTCCTAAGAGGAACATTAAACAACTCTAAAAAGATTAAAAACAACATATGGTATTTTTCCCTTTCTTCCCCCAATACTAGATCGACCAAACATGTAATTTAGCTTTTTATGATCTGGTATCAGCCAGTGCCAGTTATCACTGTTCAGTTGCCATCGTACAGCTCCTTAACAGATTGCAGTATAGCTACAATTAATTAGGAAAGCTTGCTGCTGGCACTCCAGGTCTCCAGCTTTCCTGGGGAGTATGTGGTCACTCCCCAATGGAGAGCTCTCAGCTGGTAAAAGCCAGCAGGCTCTGCAGGACCCTTAACACAGATTTTTCCAGAGATTCATTGCATTTAGTACTATGTAATGACAAAACCTCAGCACCAAGGGAGGTGTGGAATAAGCTTTTGAGTACAGGAGACAGCTACAAGTGGTGAACTTAACAAAATACAGAAGCTCACTAAGTCTTTTAGCTGTCACCTAAATGCACAGCTGTCATAGAAATGTTAGAGTATTTCACTGGAGCTACCACTCTGACACCGTCCAGCTCCTCCCTGAGGCAATTCAGCAGCTTTCAATGTGGCATCTACAGGCCTTGAAGGGGCCCAGCACAGCACCAGCAGCGCTGCAGCTTCAGTGCTGTGGGATTTTGAACTCCTATCTATCCAATAAATCTCATTAAAGGAAGCTAAAAATAGAACAACATTATTTCTCCATTTGCTTGACCAGCGAGGGAGAGGCCTGTGCTGGGGACTGGGAGGAGCAGCCTGTGTACGTGTCTGCAAAGCCAAGGAGGTATGTCCTCCAAGACTGATTTTATTAATCTGCATCTCAGTGAGAAAGTTGGTGAACTCTATTTCAAACCCAATAGAAGCTTTTAGTTTCTCCTGACTTATCAGAGAAAGTAAATATTTTTCAGACTACCAGTGATTTAAACATCTGTGTTTGGCAAGATAAAGAATTGAAGTTAATTGTCAGAGTATGCAGATTGTATCCTCTCTTACAGTACTGATCTTAAAGCAGAGAAGGCTTATGCAGTTGCAATGAATTTTTGCTTAATAAATCCCTGTCTTTATGTATTTACAAGAAATGCTGAATACATGAAACATTTTAATTAGAAAATTTCCCTTCACTGTTGTTTCTTCTATTACACCTTTCTTCATAATGAATGAAGAGGTAAGATCTCCATCACATTTTTAATACTTTGTTCATATGCTGTCCTCTGCAGTTTCCAGTGACAGATGTAAAAGTGAAAATGCCTACAATGCAGTCCCAGTTTAAATTATATGCAAGTGTTTTCCCTAAGAGTAAAACACTCACTACCTCCTATTATACTTTTACTAATTTGGCCTTGTACTTCTGTGATAGTCTGTTTATGTGCCTCTTTCAAAAGCCCTGAAAAGCAGGAAAAGACTAGTGTCTTCACAGATCCTTAATCATGGAATGAAAGAGGATTGTTTAATTTGATTAAAACTATTCAGTGAGTTAAACTAGAATTAGAAAGAAGATCACAGGACTGACACCTATTATCCACTGTTCCTACAGTCTTTCTTCCCCTCTCAGTTCAGGGGATCTTTTCATTCTTGTATTATCTATTCAGAATACTATTTCTTTTTGCAGTGCTACTTTCATGCTCTTCAATAAACCTGAGCCAAATTAAAAACAATTTCAGGAAAAAAAATACATAAAGAAGTCAAACCAGAAAATATGAAAGGAGTCTTCTTTGTCCAGATGCATAAATTTTGTGGAGCTTCTTACTTCATCTTCCATCTGTAACTGGAAAATATTTAAAGACAAGAGGAAAAAAAGCACTATAAATCATAGAAGGAAATAACAGGATTATTCGCTGTAATATTGGAGATGTTTCTGGCAAAACATATTTTATAATGTGCTTTGTCATGAATGTTGTATTCTTAAAATTAAATAAAATAGTGTAAGTTAAAATTACATTAACTTTGCTATGAAGAAAATGATAGCTGAATTTAAAAAGGGAAATACCATCTGTGTTATAAGGTGATTACTTACAAGTGTTTTAATACTCATGACTTTGAAAATGCTTATGATTTTCAGATCTGATAACAGAGGGAGCTTTTCCTCACAAGGGAATTTGAGGCCTCTGTTGTTTTTTTTTTCTGGGTGCTGCAGTTCCAGACCATGAGGCAGATGAGAATCTGGACAGCTGCAGGCTAAGCATAGAGAAAAGGGAAATATAAGGTCTTTCATAAGCAGTAGAGAGTTTCAAAAGTCTTACAGACTATTAAATATTAGAATAATTTAAATTAATTTAAATTGTTTTAATGACATAGCTTCAACTATTTCATGGCTGCAATCACTCCTCAATGAAACACTAACAGTCCAGGAGATTCCTGGAAAGTATTGGTGACAATGTCCCACATAGGTAGTGGAGGATCCTGCAAGGAATTGTCTGCTGTTACTGTACTAAGAGGGAAGGCCTCATTGGAGATGTGAATGCTGAGCACAGCCTTGGCTGCAGTGACAGTGAGATTGTGGGGTTCAGTATTGGGTGAGGAAGGAGCAAGCAACAAGTCAGAAGACAACCATGGACTTCAGGAGAGCTCCTTTTAGTCTCTTCAGAGGTCTCCTTGAAAGTGTCCCATGGGGGTAGGTCCTTCAGGGAAAAGAGGTCCAAGAAAGCTGGCTGATATTCACAGATCTCTTTCTCTAGGCTCAAGAAAGATGCATCCAGATGAGCAAATAATTGAGCAAAGGGAGAAAGAGACCTTTGTGGATGCATAAAGAACTCCTGTAATTACTGAAGTGTAAGCAAGAAATACACAGGAGATGGAAGCAGGGTCAGGCCACTTGAAATGAATATAAAGAGGTTGTCAGAGTAAGGAGAAATGAGACAAGGAAGGCCAAGGCCCATCTGGAATTAAAACTGGCCAAAGATGTCAAGGACAACATGAAAAGCTTTTTCAAATACATCCAAAAGGAAAACTAAGGATAATGTGGGCCTGTTGCATTGTGGAGGGGGACCCTGGAAACAAAGGATGCAGAGAAGGCAGAGTTATTGAACACTCTCTTTGCACTGGTCTTCACTGACAAGACCAGCCCTTGGCAATATCTGACCCAGGAGACCAGGGTAAAGGAGTGTTAGAAGGAAGACTCTCCTACTCTCCTTCATCAAGGAGGATTGGGTTAGAGAACACTTGACATCCATAAGTCCATGAGTCCCAATAAGCTTTGCTGTTATGCAAAGTTCCTTTAAATTTTTTTTTTTNATAATTTTTTAAATTTCTTTTATTTTTTTTTTTTTTTTTTTTTTTTTTTTTTTTTTTTTTACTTTATGTTTATCTTTTGAACTGTGAACAAGCAGTGTGTCCTTTCAGAGAACTAATAAGCTCCTTCAAGTGGCTTGCTAGTCTGCAAAAGTACTGCACCTACTTTCCTTACCTTCCCCTCACCTCAAGTTTGCTTCTGGTTATTAGGAAAGGATAGCTTGTGCATTGAAGCAGAAGCCAAATATAGAGAGAGTTCGAGTACTATATAGCATTTTAATACAACTGTCAGAATAGCAACTTTTGATGTTAATGTATTTTAACAAAATGCTATGATTCAGAAGTGAAATTTCTTGTTCTCCTCTCTCAGAGAGCCTGAGTGTACAGGATGAGGTGTGCATCAGCAAAGACAATGAGAGAATTTAGGATTATGAAAACTGGATTTTTGAGAAAAAGACAACTATACAATCTTTATTCATGGGGCTAGAAAACCCAATTCATCCCTGTGCAGACATTGGCTGATACAGGGTGAGGGTGACAGCACCCAGAGAAAGGCAAGGTACCACAGATTTATCAGATATATCAGATACTGTCAAAGGAAATTGCTGTGGCCTGGAGGCAGCACAGACAGTAGTGGCTATAGCCTGAGATCCACAGTATTATCTAATTATCTTTTCACAGAATCTGAACGAGGGACATTCAGTCTTTTGCTGGGACTTCATAAACACCTCCTTTTTAAGTACCGTATGAAAGCACTCAGCAGCACACACTTCTAAGTAACACCTGAAATTTCTTCCTCACAGCCCTCTGTGGTACAGGATAAAAGCTTGTGTTTTTAAAAACGTGATTAAGAAAATGAATTGTGCAAATTCTTTGCCTCATGATTAATATTAAGGAGGAGAAATCTCAACTACTAGTCAAAGCATGTTCTTAATAAGAGAACATTTGTACTAAAACAAAATGTCAAACATTTTCTGGTCAGCTGCATTCTCAGCTTGATGTGCCTCCTACTCTCCCACAAGCTCAGAGTCACCTGCTAAGCTCCAGAGTGAAATCAGGCCTACATCTTGGTGGTTTTTCCAAAGAGTTCTGGTGCCACTGGGGAGTTACACTGCAGTAGTGGGAACAGTCAGACCCTGCAGAGAGTGTAGGCACAGCAGGGAGGCAGGAGACCAAGATTTGGAGAGACCCGAGGGGAAATGCACCTTTTGGATCCATTTTCTTCCTTTTTGGAAGAAAAATGAAAGCTGGAGAATACAAGTGAAATAAATACCCACTGATAATGTACAAGACTATTTTTAAGAAGGCTTACTCCCCATGGCCAAAGGTATTCCTTTCCACCCTAGGGAAAGCCATCAAGGGGCACAAACCTACAGGAGCTCTGGGCTTCACCAGCACTGCTTGTGCCCAAGGCATCTAGCTCCCTTGAAGCGGTACCATAAGACTGTGTGACCAGAAGAAAAGGCTACACTGGAAAAGAAATGTTAGGTCAAACAAGGCATCTGCATTGACCTATATATTTACAAACTAAGTATCCAACCTCTGCAACTAATGGTGTATAAATCAATGACAAAAATTTGAAAAACTTCCATTGGAACACGATCAAAGAGGTCTTCTTTAAAATATAACCCCCACCTGCACAAAGTGTTAGTACTGAAGAACTGGGAAGCATGAGGAAGTGGTAGCCTGAAAAAAAGATTACTCATAGCTGCAAGCAACAGAAAAGTGAGGCTTATAAAACAACTATTTCATAATCAAAATTATAGTAAGTGATAAGGCAGTGTATTCTCTAGTGTGGAAACTAAAAAGCTGTTTTCATATAAAGATACTTGGCTTATTAAGTTAACTGAGAAGGTCACAGTGAAGCAGAATGATGCTCCCAAGAAACAAAACCCAAAGAGTTTTCCTCATTATTATATCTATATTCCACACAGTGAGTAGACACCTAGATGTTGTTACGACTATATATTAGATTAGTTGCAATGATTTCATTGAAACTGTCTGTTCTGCCTGGCCTTTTCTCTCTCTTCAATTCAGACACTAAACTGCAAAAGACAGTTGCAGTATTCTGTCTTTTTTACAGTCTACTGCAGGGAGAGAAAAACACCTAAGCTCTGGGATCCAGGTGACTCTGGGTCAGCTCTTCAAAGGCAAAGGTGGAAAGGTATTTCTGCAGGATAATATCTACCCACACCTTGAGGAGAGTCCTTGTTGATTTACAGTGGGCATCTCAGCTGCAACTCACCATCCACAGACAGAGTTTACAGAGCTACTCAAATGAGTCTAGGGTCTTCCTAAGCCCCTACAGCCCCTCTTACTTTCATCCCATGGATCTGAGTTGTTCAGTGCTTTCTCCCATGTTTTGGAAAAGCCCAAATGATGAGTTCAGGGCCATTTGGTACTCAAATTTGATTCAGATTTATCTCCTTTTACTGACATCTGTTTTAATCTTTAATGAGGCAAACTGTAGTGTGCGATTTGGAAGAGAACCAAGAAAAAGAGGGTTTTGCTTTTCAGTTCATTTAAACACCAGACGGTCAAGAAACATCATCCTTCCAGCTAATTGAAGTCTGACTGCAGATTGCTGCTAATCTGGGCCTGAGTTGTGAGCTGTATTGTGGTCCTGTGTCACCAGTCTGCATGCAGCAGCCACACTGCACCATGTGACTGAGTTCAAAAGAGGGGGTGCAAAAGTAGTCTAAGCAGGGAGCCTTAAGCTAAAGCTTGAGCAAAAATAGGTTGGAGTTTGAATTGAAATCAGTTTATTGAAGTCTAAGCTGAAGTCTAAGTTGAAGTTAGAGTAAAAAGGAGTTGAAATCAGATATTATTCTTATAGTACAGTATTACATACTTGCTACAGCTCAAATAGGCCACCGCCCTAAACAGTTACATCTTTAAGTAAGAATATTCATTAAGGAAGAATGAAGTGTAGGGTCACAAGAAAAATAGATAATAGGGATACTTCAGTAAAACAAACAGGAAAAGAAAAATTGCTGAAATTGCAGGGCCAGAATACTGCAAATGGAAACTTTCTCTAGCCAAATCTTTAAGCATCTTACAAAACAGCTGTAGAATAAAAATTCCAATACAAAGAGCATGGACTTCTTGGATTCTCTGTTGTCTGGAAGGACACATCTCCATGCTGCTGTAGGTGTGACTATGATTTATTCTAGTGGCACATGAACTACCTTTACATGTGCTGAGATGGAGGCCAGCAACAGACCTTCCGCAGCAACAACAAAATTAATGTGACTTTGTTTACCTGTTCAAAACCTGAAGCAAATACTGTGCAAATACATGTCAAGTTCAGAAACTTAGGGTGACATATGATCCTCTTTCTAAGTACCATTAATTGTATTGAATGCATTAGGCTGTAATTTAAAACAAACTTGGTTTTATTTCCTGCTCAGAGGTTGCTACAGCACTGTGACAATCAAAAGAAATAAGATGTCTATATGGTAATTAATGGAATGAGCATAGTGAATTCATCATGATTGTTGTAAATGTCATTCCTTGGGCCTACAGTTTGTTCTCACTGTGTTTTTAATTTCTTTTTTTAAATTTTTTTTTCAATGCTGGTATCTGCACACTTGGCAAGAATAAATAGAAAAGATACCATTGTTTGGAAACTGCTGTGGAGCTGACAAATCCCTGGAAAACTTTTACACTAGAATGATAATTTTAAATTGGAATCTGAAAAGACTATGGCCTGGCTGAAAATCAAATAGGATAGAACCAATACCGTATTATTTTTGTAAAAAGAAAACATCTTAATATTACATTCAGGGCTCATTAACATATATGTGGCAGAAATCTAATAAAATGTACAAAAAAGAATCTGGATTTGTTGGTCTGGACAGGTGAAGAAATAAGCTGGGCATTCATGAGGAAGCAAACTGAGACAGATGAAGCATTAATAATGTTTTTGTTCTAGTTAAACGTAAATATTCTGGAGGATGATTGGGCAGGGTGGTCTGGGAAGGCTGTGCAGGGGCTGGGGTCCTTCTTGACTGTACCACTCTTCTTTAGCTGTGCTGCATGGAAGGTACTTTTTCGCTTACAGGCAAGTTTATAATGCTGTGACATGTTCATCTCAGTCTGAAAGCACAGAGGGCTCTGTAACTCTATAAACAGTACTCTTCATTTCTATTTTTTTTCCTTTCTTTCTTTCTGGCCACAGCTAACTGCTGTCTCCATTTCCTCTTTGGGTTATTGCTAGAATTAATCTCTCCAGGGAATTAAACTGCAGAGCTCAAACTTACTGACTGCTGCCTCAATGGCAATGTGATAGACGTTTGAATAAATATATAGACATGTCGATGTAAAGTGATAGAATTTTGTAAGTATATTTTAGTCCCTTAAATAATTTTTAGCCTAGCTTGACCTGGTATGCCTGGCCAGCAATACCAGCTTAATAATTTTTTTAATTCCCTGGGAAAGAAAGGTCAAGAATTTTTTTGTTTGAATGATCTCTTTAGGTACAATATATATTATATTTTACAAGAAACTCTATCTATGGTCTTCCCCAGAAACAAACCCAAACCTTCTCATACATTGTATGAGATTATTGCCAGAAAGAGAGCTGAAGCTGTTGTGATGTCCTTTGCCTAGCAAAGAATGGCCATCAGGGATTGTGGTGGTATCTTAAGCTCCTGCCCCTGCTGCTTTCCAGCCTCTGGTCTCCCCCAAGGAAGAGAAGTGGAATGGGAGGAAGAATGCTGCTCATGCCTTGCTTGGGAGCCATGTGGAAAGTTTCTGATGGGAAGCTGGTTGGCAGCAAGGAAAGTTTATGGACTGAGTATGTGAGCCAGCAGAGAAGATGCTGGGTAAGTCTAAAAATGTCCAGACAAAATATGCAAGCCAAAGTACATATACAGAGGAGAGAGAATGCAGGGCCGCGGGCAGATAAATAGTAGAAGAATGAAGTAGCTGCATAAACATTACTGGAAAACTTCAGACTGGTACAGAAAGGGCTGTGAGGCCACTTAGATAATTGAAGGCTTCTATAGATGTATTGGGGTCTCAGCTCCCACTGCCATGAGATCGAGAAAGCAATTCAACAGGTCACTGATGGGCAACTGAAATGCCTTCCTAATATGAGCTGGCTGTTCCAGCTGCTCTTCCAGAAGGGCAAGGGTCACATCCACCAGCCTCTTACCAATGTCTGGGCTACCCTAAGGCTCTTCAAATGCTTTGAAATGCCAGGTACAGGCAACAGAATAAAGCTTTTAACCAGCAGAGAAGTGAAGCATGTCTTAGTTCATGGTTTGCAGCTGGGCTTCAGTTAAGTTGTTTTAAGCAAAATGGGATATGCCACGTGATCTCTCATGCATGCCACATGAGATCTGCCAGCCTTATGTAGTTGCTGGGTGTCTGTGGTACCTCTAGTGACTCCAACTCCCTAGGCATCTGGGTTTCATCTCCCATGGCTGGTGAGCTTTAGGCTCCACCAAATCCATTGACCTTCATCTTTATTATGCTCAGGGCTTAAAGATCTATAAAGACATTCACCTTCAGGTTTGCCATTCTTGAACTGAACAGCATCCCAGGTGTCCCAGATCTAACCAGAGGCAAATGCTGAAAGATCCCTTACAGCTACTCACTCACCCAAAAGAAAAGAGAGTTTTATCAAATGTTATCAACAATTTGAGGAAGATTGTATTGGCTAGATTGGATGGGGTTTTGTCTTGAAATATTTCTTACCAATAAGCAGCCTGTTAAAAAAAAAAAAAAAAAGGCAGTAACAATTGAATCTGTAACAGAACCTATAGTTTTCTCTGCCCTGAGACATTGGATGGTTTATTTCAAGAATTTATCAAAGAAGTCTATCAAAGGAGAAATACTATTTTTTAAAAAGCTATTTGCTATTGCTTTTATTATTTGAAGAGTTGTCTGGAAAATTTCACCAAATTAAACTGGAAACTAAATAGTACATCAATTTTCAGTACATTTTCTCAGTTCCTGGAACGGTTATAATTATTCCTTCAGAGACAGCTCCTACGGACCAAAATCTACTGCCTGCGTACAAAATTAGGCAAACAGTCCCAATCTCTAAAAATTTACAGCCTGACTAAAATCCTAATCCAGAAACCCATTTACTCATTCGTTTTACAGTAAGCGTTTAAATAGCTAGGGCCTCTTAAAATCATTCTTCAACAGATGAGCTGTGTGAATATAAAATATGCTTGTCACTTTCTGAGTTTTGCCAGAATTTCCATAACTTATATAGACACAGAGCTTAGGCACACAAGAGCTGAAATTCCAAGCAGCATTTTTATACATACACATTTACATATCCTCTGTGTGCGTGTGTGTGTAGTATATGTATGGATCTGTGTATAAATATGTGTTCATGTATGGATGTGTATCCAATCGCAAAGCTTGCACTACTGCTAGGAATCTTAGTCACTGCTGTGAACTGGAAAGGTCACTTGAGCTGTGTGAATTCAGAGAACTTGCTCTGGGGAGAGAGTCTGGAAGCGTCAGCCCATATATCTGTCCAAGTATGGGAAAATAATTCTGGAATATTTTTTTTAATAGGGATGAGCCTGAAGAGCAAAACATAGGGCCAAAGCATCCCAAATGTAGCAGAGTTTGGAAGTGAGTTATAAACTGATTTCTCAATAGAGAGCCATCATTTGTCATTTGGAAGGACAATCAGGAGTGTCCAATTGTAATACAGGGTAGGAGCCATTACTCAGTCTTGCATCCCCAATAAGGTCATTCATTAAAATACTGCACTTGACAGCACTGTGCTACATGCCTCTCTTTTGCATTGCTCTTACTGGCTCAGAAAGCTACAGGGGCCAGCTGAGTGGACAGAGAACAGTAGCAGTTTGAATTTTTGAATTCTTTTTGGATGACCGTTCTTCCTTCTCTCCCACATTAATGTGTACATGAGTTTTCCTCCATATTCCATGGCTCTTTCAGGTCCTCAGTGAAATTTACACCGGTTACACAGGACTGCGGATCAAATCACAGATCTCCAACTTTTGTGTCAGGGATTCCTACACTTGGCCCAAGAGACATTTGTACAATATATTAGTGAGCCATGATTACAGAAGCCTCTGCTCACCCATCCCTACCCAATGCCAGCTGTATGGCCCCAGAGGGGAGGAGATCAAAGGGAAATACATTACCACTTTGGGAAGAGTATTGCAGATGTCAGGAAATTCCCTCCACTGTCTGATGGAGTACAGGAGAAGGAGCAAAGTGGGCAGTGCTCTGTTGACACTGCCTGCTCCTTAACAGTGTTAGCACAGACTGATGTTGGAGGGGGCACTGAATATGTAGTTTAGCTGAAATGTAATGCTCCAGGGCATTTACCTGCTGAGGGATAACCAGAGTACTTGTAATGTGCTTATTTACAAGGCACTGAATGCAGTACAGTAATCTCCTTTAAGGAATATTTGTTCTATTTTCTTCTTGTATTTTGTTTCCAGTTCCTCAAGATGTAGTTGTTGCTCTTGGCAACATGCTCCAGATTCTTCCTAAAATTTATGAAGACAAAATGGCACATTTGAGGATAAGCCAGTTTGGAAATGAAACAAACAATCTCCTTCCATTCAGTGGCATCGTCAGAGACATAGGTCTTTTGCCTTGGTAGTTTCCTAAGGTTACTGTCATCTATTGCCTATTACCAAACTACTGGGCCTTTCAGCAAAAATCCAGCATGCCCCAAACCCAGGACAACCCATCTCTTAGCACATCCTGGGATGTGCACAGTCCTGCTACTCAGAAAACAAGAACTACTTCATCAAAATACTTGATGAAATTATCCTCTTTGAAGTTAACCATCTAATGAAAAAAAAATCCACAAAAATATTTTTATTTATTTTATCTTCATTCCAGACTAATTTGAAATCTGTTACCACATACTTCAAAAAATATTTTAAATGAATATCAGCTCTATAGCGGCGTTGACAGAAATTTTTATCTAACATTCCTGAGTGGATGACCCACAACTGAATAATATTTCTATGGCCCCAGGTACTTTAATAAAAGTAGGAAAGCAAAATTGGCACACAGCTTCACAATGGGGAAAAAACAGTGAGAAAGATGAAGGAAAATATTCAGTTATTCTAAATAAATTCTTAACTCCATCTGCACAGTATTTAATTTTAGGAAAGAAAGAAAATCAAACCCTTTAGACACCAATATTTTCAGGCAATGGACACATCTTGGTACTAACATGATCATATTACAGTGAAATAGAGTACTTAAGTTCAAAAAACCTTGGCTATAAAACCAGATTTTCCTGAAGATGGATGAATGTAGAAGAAAAGAAATATTATTTGCTTACAGACTGAAGCACCAATTAGGCAGAATTATATGCAAAATATGCCACAGAAAACATGTCACTTAAATGTAAGCTGCTGAAAAGAAAAATAATTTGGAGAAAGCAATGTGATAAAGAAGTTACTTAATCAATATTCCACCAACTGGAGTTAATAAGGGGTTAACTCCTGGTTTAGTTTTTTAAAAGAAATTTTACAAACAGTATTGGCTTGAAAAAAGGCACATACTCACAGGGCCAGTTACAGACATTTGTACTTGTCAAGAAGGAAATGGAAACTTTCCTAGTAAAAGATGTACAGTGGAGAGGCTAATGTTCTGATTTTGACCTTGTATGTTAAGATTAAAGAGTACTGCTGTGACATGGCCATTGTTTAGTCTTTGCCAGCAGTACAGTACATCTTCACTCTCTTGGTTTTGATATCTATTATCTTTTTAACCCCTTTTATTTTAAGAGGGATGTGAGTGCTTTTGTTGTAGAGCAGCCACGAGTGGATTTATCATGGGTCAGCTTGCCAGAGGTTTTACCAACTGCCTGCTCAGAGCTTGACCAACCAGACAGGGATTAAGTAAGAATTAATTCACTAACTATTTTATCCCTAATTTCTTAATAAATCAGATGGAGGTTGATAAATAGAATCAGTTGACTAAAAACCAGCTGTTATTTAAGTGAATGCAGTTAAATGAATACCCTACATTTTACTCCAAAGAAAGATCATTTTCTCAGCCCCATGTCTGAACCACTTAAAATTCCATATTTGCAGTTTAAAGCTGACAAAAGAAGCAAGAGGGGAAATACTGTTCAAATAAAAACTGGACTCCAAGAAAGTTTAGGGTGAATTTCACAAAAGCGCTTCCCCATTACCTAATGGGGGTGGGAGCGTTTCTGAACCCTGAGAGATGTCCTTCTCATCTCAGGTGAGCTGTGTCTGTCCTCTGAGGTGTCACAGCTGCACATACCACAGGGATGGATATGTCAAAGCTTGTTGCCTTTACTTTTGTAGTAAAGAGCTTCTAGCGGTTAAGCCACCTAGTGTGGCGGAGGGTGTAACACATCAGCCCAGTCTGGTTCTTGGGCTGCTTTGCTCTTTGTTAACTGACTACAAGACAGGAGCATGGCTTCCCAGAGCCAGCTGCTCTGCCTGTTACCTGTCCCAGGGGATGTTCGAGCTCTGCTCCCAGCCTGTCCCAGCAGGGTGGGGCAGCATGGCCACAGATCCAGCTGGAAGACATTTGCAGTGCTTTGCTTCACTGGGACCCCATGGGAGCATACTGCCAATATCGCCATGATTCCCTCCTGCAGAACCTCCCCTGCCTCCTCAGAGTACTGAGCATTCCTGCCCAGGTTAAAGTATCAGGATCATGACAACATTTGAACTTGAACTGCTGACCCAAGTTAAAACTGAACAACCTGCTGTTCACAACTCTTTGAAAACAAATTAGTGAACCTAGATTAAGAAGATACCTTTTTTCCTATACTAGTAAGGGCGTATTTCCAAAGATGCTCTCTCAGTTGTTTTGTCAGCTTGTTTTGTGGTGTGGTCTCACCAGGTTTTATGTACTTAACACCAGTCTGCTCCTTTTCCACCCAAAAGCAAATGAGGAAGGCCATCTCTGTACAAACAGTGTACATTTGTGTGAGATGTTTTAGTAACAGCAGCCTTGGAAGGTAAGGGCAACATGCCTGGTTCTATTTACAGAAGAGGCAGAGGATGTTACATATATTTACATATCATTATTGTAATATGGAAGAGTAACTTTCCATAGCTCTGAGCACTTCTCTTGCATCCAAAATCTGAAGAAGAGACAGATCAAATGAATGTGTCAGAAAAAAAAAAAAAAAAAAAAAAAAAAAAAAAAAAAAAAAAAAAAAAAAAAAAAGTCTGATAAAAAGGGCATATAAACTGAAGGCAAGATATGACCAAAACCCCAGGGGTGGCCAAAAAAAGCTTATTTAAAACTACATCCATAATTGTAACAGTTCTCCTTGTTTGTGTATTTGGTTTCTAGAGGAGATATTGTTATGAAATTAAGGTGAACATATTACGCTCTTCCAAACCATCATCTTTATGGTTTTTAATACAATGTAGGTGTCTTGGTTTGGAAAGACAGGTATCTACCAGGGAAACTGGAGTTTCCCTGAGAATGGAGAATGTAACCCCCACCCGCCAAAAAGTATAATTTTGCAATCAAGGGCTTTCAGGCAAAGATTTTGGGAATAGGANAGGGTGATGGAAATTCAGATGCACCGCTCTGGGGGCGGGGGTATAGCCTGGGGAGGGGGGGCGGGGTGCTAATGGCCCATTATCAGAAGGTGTCAGGCCTCTCTCCCACAGATGAAAATAGAATACACATATTTGGCTCTACAACCCAGGACAGTAGGGTAATTTACTCAAATGTAGGGTAGTTCACTTAAATGTGAACTTCTGAAGTTTCATACCATAAGAGAATCAGATATAAGGAAAAAAGTAAATTAGTTCAGGCTTGGCTGTAAATACCCTACCCCCCCTCTCCCAATTCAAGGACATGTAAATTAATCACAAAGGAATCCCCTCTGAAACTGTTCTTGCTGGAGAGGGGGACAGGCAGTAACAAGAGCTCTGCTCCTCAGCTGGAAGACACTGGGATGCAAGGGGAACACAGAACTGGTCTAAGGCAGGAGGGTTAGTTGGGGGAGCAATTACTGGGCACTGCCAGTGCAGTGGGCAGTGATAGCTGTTTTAAAAACATGGAGAGGAATGTATAGGGCATGGATAAGAAACATCAGATTAACAAGAACTGACATATCTGTAATTGGTCTTACTTATTAATGCAAACATTGGTCATGTTGCAGGAGGAGATGCTCTAAGGTCTGGCCTCCAGTTCTCAGTGTCAAAGTTAATGGTTTGACAAGAACACTTTAACAGCCAACCTTAATTGCAAATATGTACTTTTGCCAGGTCCCAATAGCAATTAAAGGGAGGAGATTAAGTTCAGTCTCTCTGAAGGCCCCTTTCCAAGAATCTTCTGAGCTGAAACCTCCTCAGCTCTAATGGTAGAAGGCTCCTTCTCAACCCCTGGGAACAACTGCATATGGAGCATGACAGAAAAGTTCATGACAGCCCTAACCATATTTATGGGCAATGAAACACGCAAAACCCAGCTGGCGTGTCAGGACGATGATCAGCAGCTCAGTTAAAGTATTAGTTATTGAGTTTGGTGAGGTCCAGGAGGCTTAGTCACACAGCAGCTTAGTCAGCTCTGAGTCGCTTCAGCCTGTCCCAGACCCAGAGGGATCAGGATCATCATGTGCAGAAATTCAGAGCCTGCAGGATGGTCTCCTCTCACTGAAAGTCTCAGTCATATTTATTGTCTCACCTGCTGTATGCTCCATCCAGCACCTAGGTGGTAAGGATCACTAAGGTAAGTGACAGAGATCCAGGCCTATCTTTGCACATAGCCTATGAGTATAAACAACTGAAAATGGAAAGTTTTCAATTGAAACAAGAATATACCACGTGCCATGGTGAGCCGCACTTACGTTTGACCAAACATTCATTCCTGTGATTGAAGTGTACCATTATCACATAGATACAAGTTTCTCCACAAACAGTCTCTGTTTCTTTTGGAAAGGATACTGTAACTTTCCCAATACAGCTACAGAAACAGCTTACTTTACCAAAAAGTCAATCTCTCGCCATGGGTCTGATGGCTGTTTCAAAACGGCTGCTGTGGCATAAGCTCACATCTTTCCACAGCCATACAAATTACTGAGTAGCTTATTAAGCTTAAAATAGGTTGCAGAGTAATCCAGAGAGCATGTGAGCTTGCTTCAATACACAGAATGTAGCTGCACTGTTGATTGATTGACACTCTTCTACAGGTCTTTGTTTTTCAGAAAGTACAAATGTGTTTCTACAAATGCAGTGGAGGGGGATTAGCTCTGATATCCACCACTGTGGCCTTTTGTCTTTCAGCCCTTCCACAGAGGAACAAACAGAACTGTCACTGTTCCGCCTAGTTAAATTTCTCTCTCTGCTCTTACATATATAAATCTCTAATCTTGTACGTAAAAGCAGGTATACAGCAGGCAAAAGTTTTCTTCAGAGATGCCTTATGGAAGGTTTGGATTACAGCCTGGTTAGAATATTTAATAACAGCAGCAGCGTTCCCAAATTCCTTTTTCAGAGTTTGCACAACCAGTAAACGAAGCTTTAAACTCACACTGAAAATTGATACAATTTGTTTGTTGATATAGTTACCATCATCTGCAGTTGTATAATTTATTATCACCTACTGCTGTTGGGGATAATAAAAGAGTGAGTGGGTTTTGAGATGTGAGTAAAACATGAGCACAAAATCTCCATTGGAAATACTGAGTCACTTAATAAACATGTAGACCACAAATTCATTGTACATTATTCATTACGCAGGTTACAGATGGGCCTGGAATAGAGGACTCTGCTTAGGTTTGTGTGCACATCTGCTCAAGCAGGGAGGAAGGGAGTCCAGCTCTGGATGTCATTTCAGCCCATTTCCAAAGACAGAGGCCAGAGGGAAAGCTTGGATGCAACAGAGTGAACTGGAGCCACCTCCAGGCCCATCAGCATGCAGTTCTATAGGTTTTGGGTAATGTAAATGTAAATAACAATGTAAATATTGTTAAAGGTGCTGTTGAAGAAATAGTGATCAGGGGTGTCTATATTCTTATAAGCAGCAGATAAGACACTGGAGATACCACAGCTTCTTTTTGACTCTGGTGTCTACACCCAATGCAGTAGCAGTGGCAGCTGGGCCTGTGCAGCCTGACCTCCTGGTAAGCAATGCAGGCAGGGGCAGAGCCCAGGTGTGTCCACGAGGTGCTCTGTCTTAGTCATGTACATATGCCAGTGCAATACAAGCTGAACAAATGTCTGATGGGACCATTATCTGACCCTCAGCTCCAAGGGACTGATCCTGCCCCCTGGGCAGCACTCACAACCTGAGAGTCAGACCAGAAATTAGAACTGGTAAGTTCAGCATTCATTTTAGACCCCGGGGAGGAGAGAAGCATTTGCAGAGAGAAATGGAGGAGATGTAAGCACACTGATGGGTGCAGAGCTGCAGAGAGCAGGGACAAACTGGCCTTAGAAAGTGGGTCTGAAGCAGGTTCTGCCTCAGAGCTTTAGCCAGACAAATAAGGGTAATGGTGCTTCTTACCTGGTGCACTTGCCTAACCCCAAACAAGCAGCACAACCTGTCTTTTCCAGGCTGGAAACCTGCTCACCTGCTTGGGGGCGGGGGAAGAAATCAAACCTTTGAAGATTACATGTAGCTGTGCCAACTGGTGGCACCTGTCATAACATGAATAAACTACTAGGAGTTTGCATTTGCCATTTGAAGTGCACTTTGTGGGAGAAATACAAGGAAATTGGTGTTCAGTGTAAGTCCAAATGTTAATCCTGTGTGTGTTATGGAATGGGGGAGGGAATAGGAGAAATTGTGGGAATTCTATTCTAAGTAATCCCCACTGTTTTGCTATATTTTTTTTCAGCCGTGGACCATACTAAGTAGTGGCTCCTGTAAGATACATAACCACACGCAGGTTTAGCCATCGTGACAGAACTGCCAGACATCAGCAGAATTCCCCCACACTGAAGCACTTACCTGCTTTTTCATAGTTTTGCCGCTGTAGTAAAAAAAGTCCAATTATCAATGATTTCCAGGAAAAGCTCTGCAGTCACATTTTCACATTTTTGTTCACTGCATAAGCCTTCAGATGTATCCCAATCATTAAACGTCTTTTATTGTTCTTTTTATTTCTTTTTTTTTATTATTTTTTTTTTTGCAAATGGTTGTGCAGTGCTGCAGTCCAAATGTCTAGAAAGGCTGTAATTTCTTTGGATCATCATAACTCTGTTGGAATAAAATGGGCAAAATGCTTAATAGCAACCTTAGGATTATTTTTTGCAGTCATGGTTTGACATTTAGATGAATGCTAACCCAGCTCACAAACATGAGTGCATTCAAGCTCAGGTGCCAAGGCATGGCCATGCACTCCATCTGCAGTCCCTTTGTGCAGCTGTCAGGGTGCCTACAAAATGCCAGTCACAAAGATTGGACCACCGTCTTACCCAGAAATCACATACAGTCATATATATTTTCTGTGCATTTTATATTCTTCCCCACCTCTTGAAAAGCCACTGTACTCACTTGCAGTTGACAACACATCCATCCAAATTCAATCCTACAGCAGTTTCCTAGGTAACTGGCAGAGAAAACCTCTACACAGCAGAACAAGCCAAAATACCCGTTAGCGTTTCCACTTCTTTTCAATCCTTTTGAAACACAAAAAGATACAAAAAACCCACCATAAAAGCATTTAAAAAAACCCAAGCCCAAAACTAAACCAAACCAACCAACAACAAGAAAGCCAATGGCAAAGTAAATTCAGCCACTCTGTTTAACCTTCATCCAGGGAATTCTGCATCTGCCAAAAATTAGTTCAGATCTGGAGACAAGACAAATTTAACGTCTGAAATTATTTCTCAAGGGTTGGAATTCTTTGGGTTATCTTCAGAGATTGCAAAGATCTTTCTAGGCTCTGACTCACACCAGTAATGTGGACAGATACTTCTGAATCAGGCCGGGAGCTAACAATTTGTGTCTCTGATCTAGCCACTCTTACTGTAGCCGATTTCCAGTGGGACTTTACAAGGGCTGCAAGGCAAGGACCATTAACTCCAGCCTATTAGCGTACTTCCAAGGAGGTGTTTCCTCAGACTGCCTTGTATCATCCTTCAGTTCAATACTCCCCTTGGGTCATGCCAGTTCCCACCTCTGGTGCTCTGCACGTGGCTGCAGCTCACTTAGCAAAGGTTCCTCTATCCATCTCAAAAGAGAGAGAGACTCTGCAGTCCCCACTCTGGGACTCGTGTCTAGACTCTACACAAAGAACAGAAATGAGGGAAGGAGCAGAGGCCAGCAAGTGCATCTGGTTCAGCAGTGCAGCTGTGGTTGCAGCAGCTGTGGTGAGACAGAATACATTTCCTTGTTTTGTGTGCAAGAAAAAGCAAATTCTTGCCTTTGCCTAATGCCCACGTGTTGCACTTCGCACTGTGAAAAAAAAAGCTGCAGCCTGAAGCCATAGGATCACAGAAGAGATTGGGCTGCAGAGCTACACTGACAGCCCTTCCTAGCAGTAGCATGCACATACAAACAGAGCTGATCCCTACACAAAAGGTAATTAAGGTGAGGGGGAAACCTGGGAGTGGCTGGCTTAAAATACCCTAAAGGGGAGGAGTGGGTTTAGGAATGTGCATCTGAAGGGCTTGGTCTGGTGTCAACTTTTGTGAACAAGTCCTGCCGAATCTTGCTTGCATACCCAGGTGAAGCCAACTCGGCAGGCTTTCACCAGCCCCATTCACAAGGAAGTAAGAGAGCTTCACAACTGGAGGCTGTAGCTTGCAGGCAAGGCCCTCCCTTCTCTGCCTGCAATTGCTATAGCTTGCTGAAGGGCAGCATGTGCACATCAGACTGGAGAATAGCTCAAAAGAAGTAAGTGTTGCCTGCAGCTGTCCTCACTTCAGAGCATGTTATAGCAGGTTGAAGGCTGCTGTAAGCTGTGCCAATCACTAATTAGAGAAGTTTTTCTAGCAACCAAGTATTGCCAGGACATAAAGATACACTAGTCATGTCCCCTGGAATTGCCTCTTTTCCTGGAGCTTGGGGGAAAAATTCCAAGGATTCTTTCTGTTGACCTCCTGTGTCTTACACAGGAGAGGGGAGCTTCAAGAAGATGGAAATGCAGGGTTAAGTGTATGAAGTTTTGTTCTGTGACCTAGTGCAATGCTGAGACTGAGTCCAGCTACCCTGTCACACCAGCTAATTTGAGAACTGGTAGGTTTTAAATTGCAGACTTTTACACTTGGGATCTTCCAAAGCATAAAAAGTAAGCATTTATAACAAGTAAGCACTTCTCTCATTGCCATCTAACAGAACACTGTTGCTGAAGCTAAACATGGAGGGCGGGGGGGCAGGCAGCAAAACGTTGTCCCCTGCTCACTCTCAGTGTTATACCAAGCTGAGCATCATCCTTTTAGTGATGCTCACTTTTTAGATTCCCAACAGCTGGATTAGAGTTCTAAGCCAGGCTCCTGTGTTGTACAGCTTTGTGTAGAGAAGCTCTAGCACTGGCCTTAGGCCCTTGCACATTTGCACTGTCTGATGGCCTTCAGCTGAACTGTAAGGTTCTCTGCATCAGGTTAGAATGAGCCCAAATCCCAGAAGAATTCAGTTTTTACTGTTTGAGGATGCTGGTGAGCTGAAGGCATGTAGACTTTAATCCATTCATTTGGCAACTTAAGGCTGTGCTAACCTATATAGTGCTACACAAAACAGTCCTGTGCTGTTCCCCGCTTTAGGTCCTTCATGGTTCTGAGTGCTTTTCTACGGCTCAGATCAAACTAGATCTTGCTTCCCCAACTCCAGCCTGCTTTTTTGTCCCCTCTGATTGAGCAAAATCTTTGGTTTCATGCTCTTGTTGACTTAGCTTTCTTAGATAGCAGCTTGAGAAGCAGTACCTGAGTTTTCAAACCATTTTGGTTGTCAGCAGAAATATCTTCTTTTTTCTCTTTAAAGAGGTTATCATTGAAGTTTGATAATACTCCAGCACAAGGTTTTGCTGGTCACAAGAAATTCTCCTGCTGCATCTGACTTGCAGAAAGAAGTAATCAGAAAGTTACGAAGGTGTAGCGAGGGTACAGCACAGTCTAACAATAAAAGCAGCACTTGGGGAACAAAATGAGCCTTGTCGCCGAACGACTCAGTAGCCTGACATTAATCTGTCAGAGCAGCCATTGCTAATAATGCAGGAATGGGGAAAAATATGTTTTTAAAACACTCCTTAGAGGAACTACATTGATTTAAGTGAGTTCATAATCACTACTGAATCAGAGAACAGGGTGGACTGTTAAATACAACCATTATTTCTTTGTATGCTTTATGAATTCCCCTTCAGAACTTTTGACTGTTTTGAGAGCTCTTACGTGTCTGTAACCAGCGGCCAGGCAAAGCCAGCGATCACACACACGGTTTCACTGCACACGCAGGGAACATCCGACACTTGAGGAAAAAAAAATATATATAACTGCCTTTTTTT
>VWYO01008458.1:1669402-1689855 GCA_013400275.1 Rhadina sibilatrix
TTTTTCTGTTTTTAACTTCAATTTGCTTGCTTCAACAAATGAGAGCACAATTTGGCTTCTCAGGGAAAAGGAAGCCAACCAAACATGACTTTCACCAGGCCTCAGTTTTGGCCCCAGATTTCAACATACACTATTACAGCAATCAAAAGAACCATAGAAATTACTTATTTTACTGTTCCTTAACACATATCACACAGTCCTGCAGCAAGCAGAATCACAGATGAACCTCAGGACATACAGAGAGCACAACTACTACACTGGACATGAAAAGGAAATTTTATTAAACATGTTTACATAACATGAGTTGGAAGTTCATTTAAAAGCACAGGGGAGTGTTAAGACAAGTGGTCAAAATAGAAAGATACTATCGAATTATAGCTAGTTAGTTTTTGGCCACTAAGACAGAACAGGATCTAGTAGTAGTGCACCAATGCTTGAGTTCTTCCTGCTCAGCAGGTCGAGCAGTAACCAATCTGTGCCCTATGGAAAGATGGGCAGAATAATTCCCATGTGTTGAGTAATAATAAATAGTTCACTTGGTGCAGGCAGTATGTCTATGAATTAAAACCTAGTGTGTACACAGTTTCTACATGTGTTACAGCCCCACAGTAGGAATCTACACCAAAATAGTTATTAGAAGGAATTTGGTCCGTACTACATCACGTTTTCCATAGGGTTAAAAAATAAAGTCCATCTATAGACATTTAGCACCAGACCCACAGACCTAGCCTGGCTAAAACCTGCAAAATGTCTATAAGAAAAATGGATGGCTTAGATTTCTTGGTTACTTCAGTATAGTAATTACGAGCAAACTGTACAAGTACATGCAACATACAAGCTGGCCTATGTGGAACTAACATACATTATTAAATAACCTTTTTCATCTCTTTTTACAAAACGTGCATGCAGCTTTGAACAGTTCCAAGTCATGCTGCTCTATTTGTGTGATCACAAAATTGAATGGCCTGTAAAAGGAGGGGAAACATATCAATGCACCTGCAGGAATCTGCAGTTCTTCGCACATTTACAGAATATCACAAGGGATTTCAAGGCCAAGAAGAACTCAAATGAATAAAAAGCAAATTGAAATTTGATTTTTTTTCTCCAAAAAGTAAGATATCTTGCGTTAAAAAATCAAGCCTTGTGCTTGCATCAATCTCAAAGAAATGTAAACTAAAATTTGATAAAAACATTAGTAAGTGCAGAATATTTCAACTGGAATTTCCAGTGAAACATTGAACAACTCATACCATGCTCTATCCAGGGCAGACAGGTGCGTCTGAAGCGACACACATCAGAGAAGCCTGGGTACAGCTGAAAGTGTCATATGCTCAATTCATTCCTGGTCAACATTTTGGGAAGTCAAATATACATTTATACACAGAAACGTAAGTATTTCCTCTCCATTTCTAGGAGGAAAATTGCATTACCAGTAACATATTCAATGTCAAAATTAAGACTAAAGCTGCTTTATACCAGTCCCCAGCAGTAGTTGCAGAATTCTTCAAAATTCTTCCATGCAAAACATCATAAACAGAAAAGTTATTTTATATATATATAATGCAAACATGTCTGCTTTTTACAAAGAAAAAGTGGCACTGTGATGATTTTTATTTTTAAGAATATAACTTAGATTGGTCATTTGTTCTGGGTTCCCACGTGAAAGACTTGTAAGTACCAGAACTGAGAAACGATTTGAACTCACTGGAATTGTAACTGTGGCTGTTGAACACTTTAACAATGCTTACAGAGATATGCTTCAGCCCTTTTTTGTTTGGTTTAGAAAAAGAAAGGAAGGGTCTCTGTTAGCATTGTGAGGACTTCTACAAAACTAGCAGAATCACGTGGCAAAAAACTAGTGGAAGTGACAGGTACAGAAAAACTGCTGAAACACCAGGAAGGTAACACTGCTTGAGGGCTCTCTCAAAATGTGAAAAACACAACACTGTTAACAGAGTGAGAGCTTCCAGTTTGGGTCATCTTTGACTTAGATTGAATCTAAAGGTCCCTCTCTTTATGCTTTTTCCTCGCTTTCGTTCTTTTTTTTTTTTTTTTTTTTTAATCATTATAAGCATCAGTGACATCAGTGATAGCTGCTAATAGATTAGCTGTATGTGATACACCTTTGTTCTGTCAATTTAAGCCATCTCTCAACAGACAGACATATGTTTGGATAACTACTACAAGCAAAAACGGAAGTGATTGTCTCTCTCCAACAGTGTTTCTTGTTCATGTGAATATCTGGTTCCAATTGTTATCCTGGGTGATATTTTGAATAGACAGCACCTGCTACTATGATCTAATGCAGGGAGGCCCAGTTGAACTTTCCAAAGATGACTGGGAAGCCCTACGTGTCAAGGGAGTCAATGTTGGATCCACTAGCGAGGAAGGTGGAAATAATTTATACCAGCCTATTACCACACTGGATAGGTCCAGTTCCTCCAAAAGGATCTGGGCAACTCCCATGAAGCATTTGTGGTCCATTCGGCCATAGTCTCCCCAAACTATTACCTGGAAAAACAAAATTAAGGTTCATGATTGTCCCCAAATCCATGCTTATACAGGGTTATATACTTAAACCCATGCTTGCTATTATATGTGTTAGCATAAGGAAAATGTTATTTTCAAGAGTGAATGACTGCTTCCCTTTCATGGAAAAACCTCATGGCAAGACAGGAGAATAAAATAGAGAAATGTTTAATGCAATAAGACATTTTACAAGTCTGAAACCACAAGCCACAAGGATGTGTTTAATGGCATTTATAAAATTAAGTGCTTAGTGAGTTGGAAAGGATTTACACATACTGGTTAAGTAAACATGCAAGTGATTCCCCAAATGACAACCTAAAATGGGATTAAGAAGAAACTGACCTGAAGGACTTTACCCTGTGGACTTTCCTCAAAAACCAGTGTCTGTTGGTACAGAGGATCAAGCGTCTTCCTTGCAATTCTTGTCTTCTTCTTAGCTATACATGCTCCATTTTCCAGTAAATACACTTTGACATATGGAGCTGCAAACGGAACATCAAGAATGTTATGTTTGGATTTACAGTGCACATCTGAAATGGAGGACAAATGCCTTAAAAGGAAGTAGAGTAGAAAGAAAATTACACATTAATTTTATTTTATTTTCAAATTTGAACAATCTGAATACAATTATATTCATAAAACAGATGACACAGCCCACAAGAAATCAATTTGATTTTTATCAACTTTGAATGTAATGATCTAAGATGTTACTAACAACAATTACACTTCATGTCTGTCACTTTAAAAACATTTTCCAGGAATTAGCTGTCACCTGTTCTAGAGTCTCTATAAATGCTTAGGGGTCAGAGATAGTTCAAAGCAAAAGAAATATTTAAAACTATGGCACTCCAATGACACACACATGAATTGCTTTCTCATCTCTAACTCCCAAGGAGATTTTCAAGTACCATTTTCACTAAATGTTATCTAAAAGAACTGTTCCAGGTGTTACAGTAAGCAGTGGTTGGCATATTGATTCTAAATCTCCTCTAGTAATTGTTTCTATAAATAACTAGAACTTCAACAAATGTCCTTATAAAAGATACAATATTATTACAATATACATTATGCAAATTATTGACACTGACAGTAACACTAGCACAGGCTGCTGCCTTCTTGAAGCATTGTTGTGTACAGTTTTTTTCCATACCTGGGGTAGATTTGGAGCCAGGTTTTTGTGTGAGGCCACGGGCTCTAATGACTTCTACTTCTAACTGGCCTTTTTTATCCACCATTCCAATCTGGATGTCACCTGAGAGGGAGAAGAAAGAAGGCCACATTTTAGAGAAGCAGTACAGTGCAGGAGATAAGGCATATGAGTGAGAAAGACTAGTTTGATATTATTCTTCTGCATTACTGTGCTTGTTGCATCTCCTGATGATCCCTTTAGCTTCTCCGTCCTTATAGAAGGACTAAATAATGTATACTTAGGGAGCATGGCGCCCTCTCTTGGTATACAGTTCATACCACCAGATAAAAAGTGGTATTTGTTCTTCAAAAGTCTCCACCAAGCACACAGATGACAAATTTTTCCATTTTACCAATATTCCACACACATTTTTGGTGTGAATAAAATTGCACAACATGTTAAAAAAAGAAAGTGCTTTCATTTCTAAATAATCAAACTTGTTTCCTTGCCTGAGTTTTGACAAATGACATATCCTGCAGAAAAAGGAAACTGCTTACTCTGAAACCAAGCACTGTTCTGATCAAGATCAATAAAATACAAGGGAAGTAAACTATGTGCTGATGTTCAAAATATTTTTTCTCTATGCTTTCATATATCATGGAATTAGCTGAGTAGAAATCTAACTTAGACTAAAATAGATAAAAATAGGCCATTTAGAATAAAAAAAATGCACAGTATGGCATGAGCAGCTACATGACACTTGAGTAAATAAATGAACTACATTCATGAAACACGTGAGTATGTATATATTTGATATGTAAGCTCTGATTGTCTAAAAAACCAAATTCACAAATCGCTGATCCTAAACTATAGGATTTGTGGTCTGGATTTAGAGAAACATCATTTTGAAATTAATTGGGCATGAGATTTCCACACGTTTCTCTAACAACATATTAAAGCAGTGTTTATACCTTGCTATGTGAGGTATGACAGAACAGCAACAAAGACTTTTTTTTATATTAATTAAACTTTGCTTGAATAAACATAGCTGTGTTTTACACTTAAAACAGTTCAGAGGAAAATTCCAACAAATCTTTTTAAGAGCACATCTCTGTATTGCATATTCAAAATAAACATGCAACAGGTAACCAGAAGGGGGAGCAAGAATCCAAACATTTTCAAATCATCACTAGGGAAAAGATATCACAGAGCAGGTCTTCAAAAATTGTTAAAAAATATGGTTTAAAAAAATTGTTAAAAAACATGGTGGAGTGCCTTTTGGGGGGCAAAACCTGATACTACAGTAGATAAAGTTCTAAAAAAAAGTTGAAATAAACGTTTTACTCAAGTTACCCGCAGAAAAATCTTTAGTCGCAAAACAAGATTAAAATAAAAAAACAGAAAATGAAGACCCTTATATGCATACCAATAAAGCCATTTAGATATTAATTTGACAAATAATCTCACTAAAACATTTTCTTCCAAAATAATAATAAAAAATTTAATTTAATAAGTTTGATTTTTATGAATGCTTTAGCAGCAGTCATTTGGATTTATACAGCAAATTTTGCCTTAGAGGGTCCTCCGAGCATTCTCAAGATAGTGTTCTTTCTGCTTATGAGTTGGGAAGGGAACAACGTCTTCTGCAATTTTTTTTTTTCTGTTTCTCTCTCTGTTGGAGTCCAGGGCGTGCGGAAAATCCCTCATGCTGCCCTGGGGAGGGGGTCCAAGACCACAGCTGGGACCCCAGGAAAGCACTGCTTTTGACCTTAGTCCATGGGAAATACTTCCAACACTCAGAGATGAATTGAAAGCAACAAAGGTGGGAAAGAAAGAGTAGTTTAGTTTGTCACAGGGTGAAAATTTGTAGTTTTGGGTTTTTAGTACAGGGACAGATGAGAGCAAGATGGAGAATTTTGGGCGGTGTCTCATCTTCTTCTGCTCCATTTTCTGCTGTGACGGTGGCACAGAGTTATTGGTGGAATGGGTTTGACACAGAGGTTTTGTGTTTAGAATAGGTAGCGATTATTGGCACAAAACTGTAAACACAGCACATTTGGGGAGTTAATTGGGCTAGAAACCTTTAAGAACCTTGGGATCTGCTGTCTGGGGCAGGGCGGGGGTGCGGTTTTACCGTGTTTCTGGTGCATTAAGCCAGGTTTCGGTGGCGTGCAGAACTTGAGATAAGAAATGGAATAAACAGCTGTGAAGACCGAAGTTGCAAGTCTCATTTATCTTTTTGACCCTGGTATTGGACTTTTTGGAGGAAAAAGAGTACCCCTCCAAGCATTCAGATGTGTCCCAGTAGTCCTTCCTAAAGCTGGTTTTCTCAAGACAGTTGTATTGAAGCATTGGCCATTTATAATTTTATAAAGCAGGAGAAGTATTATTACAGTAGTGGATCAAGGACTCCTCAATTAGCATCCTAAAGCACGTTTAAGAACTTCCCATATATAAGCAAAAAAAAAAAAAAAAAAAANTTCCCATTTATAAAAAAAACAACAAACCTAAAAAACAAAAACAAAAACAAAAACAAAAAAAAACCAAAACAAAACAAAAAACAAAAACAAAAAAAACAACAAAACAACAAAACAAAAAAACCCAAACTCAAATATTTCCAAAGATACACAGTTCTGAACTCTTGCACTCCCTATACAACTCATACTCTGTTCATAAACAAGCTTCAGCTGATGCTGCTAAAGAAATTACAGACTGGTCTGGAAAATAGAGAAGATCACAGATAGCCCCCAAAATCTGTAGAAAAGGACTTTGTGTCTCTCATGATAAGCACTGGCTTTATCAGTGACTGATCATTGGGCATTGTAAATGTTTCCAGAAGTTTCAACTTTCTGAAGTTAGATGAACTAATCTTGGAAAAGTGCAGTTTGGCCAGAAGCCCTCTGTCACATCCAGTATAATCTGTGTCAAGTAAATACAAACTCTGAACAGTTGAGATTTTGCAGTGAGCTATGATTGGAGAAGCCACAATAATTTTGTGCGGGAAGTAAAATCCCTATCTTCAAATTGCAAATAAGATTAGCCAATATCTCAAACGGAGCAAATACTGTTTCTCACCCCACTTTGGATGCTGCCATGATAGGAAAACCGGTGACTACCAGATAGGACCTTCATGTTGACAATGAAGGAAGACTCTTGGTAAAAATCCTTTTGGTGCTGTAGTCTGGCAGTCTGTGCATTAGTTAATTGTCTTATCATTCATTTGGCAGAGGAGAACATATCATTCTTACCCATGGCGGGGGTTGCTAGTGTTTGTCGGCCTACTAACTGTGCAGGTCCCAGTCCATCGAGGAAATCACTGAACTGACTGTCAGCGCCCAGCCGTACTCCAGGAAATATTAAGCTGAAACAAAATAGAAGCTGGTTAAACATAAGAACAGGATTACTTTCTGTCATCCTACAGTATTTACCTCAAAAGTACTACTGATACAAAGCAAGCAGCTCAGGATGCATGACCACAAATCATTCTGTAGCATCAGGAATGATATGTTTTCCATGGGACAGAAAGCAGTGTAGAGAAATTCTGCACACTGACTCGAAGTAATCCATAAAATGTCTTGCTAAGGAGGTCTCCAGAAGCAGTGAAGAGTCTGATAGGTAAATACACTAAGAATGACCTTGTATGAGAAAACATAAAAAGCTTCATGAAATTTAATAGCCTATTCTTCATTAATGAGTGTGTGATTTACATAGATCCAAATCCCATCTGTTTGCCTCAGTTAGAACAAACAGGGCAAACAGATGTATGCACTAAATTAATCTGATTGCTGCAGCTGTTTAATGAAGCAGCAAACTGGCAGGTAGTAGTAGTAGTGGTGATTAGAGCTAAACCTAATGCCACTGTCTAGCCAAAATATTCTGACAGACAAATCTGGATCTACAGTTGCTGCCCACCCCTCTCTCACGATATAAACTGAACTGTAACACATCAGCACAGTGTATATGGAAACATTCAAGGCCAGGTTTGACAGGACTGAGCAACCTGGTCTAGCTGAAGATGGCCCTGCTCAGGGCAGGGGGTTAGACTAAATGACCTTTATGGGTCCCTTCCAACTCAAACTATTCTATGATGCTATAATGTGTACTTTGCCAAGGTGCTTTCTTATATTCCATAGTGCCCAGTTGTTTGTTTGTTTTAATAGATATACAGTCTCCAAACAATAACAAAAGAAAATACAAAGACAGAAAGAGTGATACATGGTGGGAAGACTCAGCTTTGACTTCCTTATAACAATTATGAGAAATAAAAGAACAGACTCTGAATCAAGTCTATACAATGTATTCCCCAGCAGGCCAGCCACCACTCTGTATCTTCTTCTTCCTCAAAGGAAATGCCCTATTAGACTGCAAAAATAATAAAAAACTTCCTAATAAAACCAAAAGCACCTGGTGTTAAAAGCTTTGACTTCTGCACATCAGGTTTGTGCACGTCAGCTATTCAATTCATAGTTCTTTGCAAACCCAGTAGTTGCATAGAAAAAACCCATTCCTCTCTTGAAGATTCACTGTTCTTTCCATGCCTGCATAAACATATTGACTGTCTATGACTGAAGCTGGTCAGAAAATATCATAGAATCACAGAATATGATTCTAGAGATGGCCCACAAGGATCATCAAAGACTGACTCCTGGCCCTGCACAGCACAGCCCCAAAAATCTCACCAAGTGCCTGACAGTGTTGTCCAAACACATCTTGAACTCTGTTTGGTTTGATGCTGTGACCACTCTCTCAAAATCTTATTTTTTTAAAAGGGGGAAAAAACTTTTTCTGGCATCTAACCCAAATCTCCCCTGATTCAGCTTCATGCCATTCCCTTGGCACAGCATTTTTCTTTAGAAAAGTCTTTATTTCCAAAAGATAAGCTTTTCACAGAAATTTAGTTTTAAATTCTCCTTTTTTTTTTTTTGGTATGGTTTCTTTAGATGTAGGAGGAAAAGAATCTCAAGGTGTCCAGTTCAACATCACGATATGATCTGCTTCTCTCCCCGGTGGCACTATCTTTTCACCCTTGTCTTTGCTATGAGAAGTTTTTGCTTCTTTCATTGGCCTAGTGGGGCAGCTGCATTCTGGGTTTACAGCTCTTAATAAGAGACTTAGAACAACTCCAAATTAGATTTTCTTTGCATAAAGTATTACTGAACAGAGTTTCATATCACAGGGATTCACATACAACATCTGAAGTTTAACTCTGAGGTAATCCAAACATATCTCAAAGAAAAAGCACCACTGTGTTTTGTTTTGAATAATGGAGCCTTAATTTAGTTGTCTTTTGATAAACAAAATCCCTCACTGGTTGACAGGGGAAATAAGGATTCTTAAGAAGTCCTGTCTAAATTTCAATTTCCATGAAATTTGTGTTATGTACCTAAAATAGTTCAGTTTTTCAAATGTTTCAAGAGGAAGAATCTTTACATAGAGCTATCTCCTTCAGCTAGAGTTTTGGACATCCCAAGTAATGGGAAAGAAACTTCTACTACATTAGAAACTTCTCTTACATTATTGCCACTTACTTGCCCTCGGAGCTGTAACTATTTATGCTGCCATCGGTGGATTCTCGACTTGGCTGTCGAACCATACGACTTCTCATCTCTGCTGCCATTCCTGTTTCTGTGCTTCTCTGTATCGTGCTCTTTAGCTTCTTGCTGCCAGCCTCTGAAAGCAGAGAAAAAGAAGCAAAAGTTAGAATAACTTAGAGCAAAGCCTTCCCTTGCAGTTTTCACCCAAGAACAACGATCTGACTTGGTCACTACTATTTACTAACATAAAAAGACTATTATGATTGAAGAAGCAATCTCTCTTCCTCAGTTGCAAATTGGAAATGATTTGTCTTTAAAAGGCTGCAACCTGAAAATTTTCATTAGGGAAAACTGTTGGAAAGTAGATGTCTTGTTAATAGCCTTTACATAGGTAGACAGGTTGTAATACTGTCTACTAACCACGTACTTGGTGATGTGCCTCTAGCCACCTTGCTAGGTTGGGTGACTGCAAAAGAAGATACAATTCTCACAGAAAATAAAAGAAGGGGGAAAAATCCTTCATGCATTCCACAGAAAAATGTTAAATACTAAGATATTCAGTATCAAAACCACAATAATGTCTTTTGACTTGGCAAAGTCTTACTTCTCACCACAAAATGTCTTCAAAGTAGACAGTGAACTTTACAGAACATATGACCTCAACAGTTCTGAAACAGAAATAACTCTTGAGGAATTTTTTTTGGGAAACCACAGAATAGTTAAGCTGGACAGGACCACAGGGGAGCATCTGGTCCAGCCTCCCCACTTCCTAGAGCCTATTGCACAGGATTGTGTCCAGACAGTTCTTGAATCATCTCCAGTGAGGAGACTCCATGACCTCTCTGGGCAGTTAGACTCTAGGCTTGCAAGTTAAGATTAGGAAGTAATCTAAATACTTTAAAATTGTTTAAAGACTTAATCCATTTGGTAAAGCTTCTATCCCATGTTCTTTAAAATGCAATTTGATTTTCATCCAGAAAATATTTCCCTTGAGCAAGAAGAGCTTCCAGGCCTTTACAGGTTCTCTATGCATTATGGCTGATCTAGAATGAATTCAGCTGTCACACAGCAGAAATTATACTTCTAGATGATGACAGTCGTTCTCAATGATCTTTAAATTTCTTCCACCAAAGCCTCCATGTGATGTAATAATGCTGTCTTCAAACTCAGTGTCCTGGTCTTTTTCATTTAGCTCCAAATAGGTACCCAAAGTTCAATGGGTAACATCACTTTCTCTCAGAAAGTAATAGATTCAACAAAGTTTCACATAAGTAATGCTAAAACATTTTTCTGCATTTACCCCTTCATCTTCATCTCAGTGCTCCTATGTACACCTCTGGAAAGTCTGTGTGCATCTTTTTCATGGTCTGCTCAGGAAAACAGCTGAAAAAGGAAATATTTCTTCCATCTCCATCTGCTGTGGAGACTGAATTGCTCTGAAAATTTTTTCACCTTTCTGTTTCACAGGCACATTGTTGATGTTTGAAACTGACAGATCTCAACAGATTTTATTTATCACAATAAAACTTAAGACTTTTGTAGCCCCCACACAGCCTGCTCATTCCCCAGGGTGTTTGCTGTGGAGATCAGCTGGCCTTTGCTCTTTGGGTCTGCAGAGCTGGTGGAGGGCAATGAGAAACCCTACCATACAGCTATCAGAGTAACCTCTTTGAAGCTCGCAGGGGAACAGAGAACTTGGCCAAAATAAAAGAATTAGTATATTGGGCTTAGAGGAGACATTCCCACAGTGAAAGGGGCAGAGGTTTCCCTCTTAAGCTTTTTGGACCAGGGTTTTTTATCTGTGGCCACAAAGCCACACCCAAATGCCTCTGAGTGGAAGAGATCAGCCACTTCCAGAGATCCTTTCCTCCCTTCTAAGGCCAACAGCTCTGACGTTTTCCTGTGGGTCACTACAGCTCATCCACATTGCCAGTCCTTGGTCAGCTGAAAATATATTATCCAATGCTTCTAAATGTGAGGCTGAGTAGGGTAGGCAAGGTACACCAGGCAGACCAGGCTCGATTCTTACACAGTGCAAGTGGCTGGATTTGCTGGAGCTTCAGTGACTCTATATGTAGAAACCCAAATGCTACATTTGGTCCTGAACATTCTCTTTAAAAAATGAGAGTGTGTTCAGCATATCAGTAGATTCTTGACTTGGCTGTCAAACCTGCTGATAAGGCAGGATGAGCCTCGAAAGCAACTCAAAAAGCACCTGCAAAGTATAAGACACATACAGAGTTGTACTCCAAAGCAGGATTTTCACATTTTCTGAAGGTATGCATTTTCCACCCATACTGTTTTCTCAATCTCACTCTTTCTTTCTCTCTCTCTCTCTCACCAGGACCTGTCTGAATGTGGCTCTGTTTCCATCTGCTCCTACAAAGCATGTGAGATTATGTGATTTACCCCCTGCCTGCATTTCCAGAACCAGCCAGATCAGGCAGCATGACCTGGAGAATATAATAGCGTAGAGCCTGAAATGTGCTCAGGGTTGCTTGTGAGTATTCTGGGCTCAGGAAAGTAAATGAGGAAACTCTAGAGGTAGCTACAAGACCATCATGGTATAGGCACAAATTGGTAAAAATATGTTGTTCTGGATCACCTGGACAATATGGTGGGTGCTGAAATTTAGCAATGAGAGCCAGGTTGTTGGGACAGATAATGAATATAATAATAGAAATAATCACTGTAAAAATATCCATTGATTATGTTACAAAAATTAATATTTTAGCTTTGAGCCACAGCAGAGTTTGAAAATAGCATGTGGATTTTTTTTTTAAAGAGTAATGTTACTTGTCATGGATAACATTGGTATTGCTGTTTAAACACACTTCGTTGCTCCACAGATTTGAAAAGCACTGACCATGAAGTAGGAATCCTTGTGCATGGCCACAAGCATGCCTAAAAACTTGTCTCACTGAGCTGCAAGTACCAATTGTCTTTTTCCAAGTACTTTTCAAGACACTGCTCTCTGTCTTACAGTGCCAGATTCTACTTCTTCCTCTTTTCTCATCAGCATTTTTTCTTTTCAGGTTGAAGAATCAAAAGCATCCTTTTTCCTCCCCTTATAACCGCTATTAATAGCCACTATGTTTCCCAGGAAAACTAGAGTCCTCCAATTTATTTACTTTTATAACCTCAGTCTTAATATTCTGAAGTAAAATCAGAAATATAACAGTAACTCAACAGAATGATGAAACACAACAAGAGTTTTATGGCATAGAGAAAATTGCTTTTGCCTATGGATAAGAATCAAAATACTTGTTGCACAGGTTTTGGAAGTTTTAATCTTGGTCACTTATGTATCTCATATATTACATGATATAAGACATTATTTTTCCAATTTTAACACAAAAAGTCAAGAGATGGTTTATCTTGTTAGTCTGCTCTGTAAACTTCTCAGAAAAACCTAGTCCTGTGAAGGAGGGAGGTGCTCAGCATGCAGATGAGTTGGGAACTGCTTCTGTTTCTAGAGGTGCCTTGCTAAAATGAACTCACTCTGGGGTACAATTCCAGTGCTGTCTTGACTGCAAAATGAAATACGGGATCCAAACAACTACCAGTGTTTTCCCTGCTATTAATAATACTTCTTTTAGAAAACTTTCACTTTCAGCTTGTATTACTTTTAATCTAACAGCTCTGCATATATCTTTGGAATGCTGTCTTTACATGAATAATACAGGTTCATAAAATATTCAAGTTCAATATCTATGCTATGACATACTGAGAAGATTTTCTGATCTTGTCAGGGTGTCTATTGGAGAATGCTTGATCCTGGTCCAAATTTTTTTTAGTTTGATATGTACAATTAAATTTTATAATTCATTACAGCTATTTGCCTGCACCATGTAAATTACACTATATTCATGGTGCAGACTGAAGATATCTCTATAATGACTATAATTTCGATGTAGAATTTACTCCAAATGGTCTCCAAATACTCCAATGTGTCAATTGTATAAGGATTTCTGCATGCAGGAATGCAGACTGATGAGCATAAAACACATGTAAACACCTGGCTTAACAGGTACAAGGCTAGAGAAAAACTACTAAAAAGTAATTGTGATGAACATTTTTGCAGATTTAATAACTGATGCCAAAGCATCATAAAGAGCCACCTGCAGCTACGAAATATACATAGCTTGTAAGCATTTTGCAATTAATCAACAGGCTTGTTGTAGCAGTCCTGCTATAACATGCTGATGACTGTGTGCAATGAGCCATTTCCATCTACTTATTATAAATATAGTCTATGGCGATTCCTGTTTGGTCTGGCAAGAAACTAGCACCTGGTTTGGGTTCTCCCAGAAAAAAGCAAGCTTGAAAAGACTGAGACACGAGTAACCAAGCTCAGCAAAAAAACAAATATGCTACAGTTTATATCTGCACAAAATATCAAAGTAATTGATGTGGTCCAAATTTCTATACTTCCTAATCAGTCTCAAGTCTAGGAGCCAGGAGCTATTGACAACAGAATTATAATGAGAGGGTTGATGATATTATCTAGAGATTTAAGATGGCCTATTACAGATACCTCAAAGCTAGCTGATGACTCCACACGTCATCACCACTGGCCTGGCTTTTCCTCTGTGCTCTGTGTGGTGCCTGGAGGCAGTAACTACATTTTTTGCACTTGTTTCAGTTCAGAAAGTCTGAAATGCAACAAGGGCTGCTGGAGCAAAGCCTTCATCCAAGGTGCAAGGTGCATGTTACATGCCATGGGTCAAGGCTACAAGGTTACAAGAATGTTCAAGGACAAGAGCTTGGCAGCTTAGTCAGTAGGACAGTATTAGAAAGCACTGTAGGGCAGAAGACAGTCCTGACATGACCCTCTATGTGCTGCCTATGGGGAGAGGTGCCTTAAGTGAGCATTGCCCAGAATAATATCTGAGGGCAAATAGTTGGTTAGAACTCCAAAAATAAGCAAATTTACACACATGCAGCACCTGAGTATGTGAAAAATCATGATTGGTTCAAAAGAACACAGCAGAGAACAAAGCATTCACTGCTAAATCCACTAATTAAAGTGATCATAAAAAGTGTCATTGCATGGCTCAAGGGCAAGTCATTTGCAGTATCAAGTATGCTCTTGCATCCAAAGGCGTCTTAAAAGGACAGCGGTGATCGCTGATCTGAAAATTCTTACAGCTCCAAGCCAGCTCTGACCAAAACCTGGCAGGACTGCGACCATGTGGTTTGTACATTGACTCTGTGAGACACCAATGAGATTATGCCAACTGGAATAGTAAGGGTCAACCTCAATTCGAAGATCTATTAAAAAAAAAACAAAAAAAAAACCCCAAGAGGCACATTTCCTTCTGGTCCTTTCTGATGTGTTAGTGATTTTTACAACTTCAAATTTAGCTGCTTGGAGACCTGCTGGGTTAGAGGTTCTGCAGCATCCCCCTTACTTTGCATGTAGTGCTTTTAAACAACAACAAAATTTATTTACACATGAATTGACAAAGTGCCCCTTGGCTTATAGTCTTAAAACAGAGACAAAAAAAAAAAAATAGTTCAAAGAGCATTTTTTTTAAAATACGTGTACATCTCTCAAATGAGCTCAGCACTAGACTGATCACTAAGACTGAAAGTGCATAGTGACTATAGACAGAAGATAAATAGTAAAAACATTGTCAGTAAATACAAATTTCAACAATACAAGTTTCTAGACTTTATATCATGCAATATTCCAATGCAATTCTGTGTATTGTGCAACACTCTCCTGAATATAATGTTCTTTGTAAAAAGACATAAAATATTGCAGTTATTGTCTTTTAAGTGTTTCTTCCAAATATCACACAATATATTCAAAGAAAAAATGCTGTTGATATTCTGCAGTGTTACATCCTGAGGTTTAAAATCCAAATATAAACCATCATGTACTTCTTCCCATTTCTATTTATTAAAACAAATCTACAAACAAAAATTATACTAATATAAATTACAAAACCTTCTAGAAGGAATATTCACCTTTTCAGCTGGGACAATTCATTGAGAAGAAATTTTATCATAAGTTTGGAATAAACTGTATCTCACAGCTGTATTTATAAAGTCACAAACTCATCTGGCAAACACTTTTCACTCTCTATAAATACTTTCAGATAATACATAAAAGATAATGCAATTAGTTCCTTAAGACACACAATATATTTTTCTGAGATATGTAGAACAAAGGAACAAAAGCATCAATCCCAACAAAAGGAGACTTCACTGAATTGCTATCAAGCGTTGTATCAATGGTATTTTAGACAGTGTAAAGCAAAATATCACCTTTTGACTATATTTTTCACTGAAAATCAAACTTGCTGACTCATACTCTTAAAAATTTTAGATTTCAAAATAACTTATCCAAGACCTCCCAATGACTTGTATGAAACTGAAGTAGCACTTTGAGAGCAAATGACAGGAATAGGTCCATGCTCAAAACAAAAGCAAACAAGGAGTGGAATCAGGCCATTATTTACTACCTGACAGTGGTCTCAAAACCTTAAGCAACTGCTTTTACACATTGTGTCTCCTTTAGATGTCTTAGACATATTTACTGAAAAAAATAAAAGAAGGAAAGAAGAAAAAGAAGGAAAGTAGAAACAAGCATGTATTTTATATGTTTATACTGACACTTACAATTTTTTCATGTCAGGGGAGAAAACCTCTGTTTAACCAGGACACATGTTTCTTAAGGCAAAGCTAGGATGTCTGATCAGAAAAAGATCAGTTATGGCTTCTGAAATTACTTTATGTAGAGTAGTTGTTTTGTCCACATACTTCCAGTGAAGAGAAAGGAGCCACTGTTTGTCAGCCAAAATGAGGCAAAGATGATCTATAGCAATGAGTTTCTACTTCTGGGATTGTGCTAAGCACACTTTATAAACATACAGAAATGAAAGCATCTTAATTATCTTCTTCACACATATGTAAAGAGCTACATAAGACCAGAATATGTCAGTGAAGGTGATAATAGCTACACATGCCATGTTCTTCAACTCCTGAAGCAAATTTCAATGAAATTCAATCAGTAAAACAACAAACCCATGTTTCCAACAAATTATTTACTATATAAACAGTTTATAAAATATCAAGCACTCTCTCATATACTCTCAGCTTTTTTGTTGAATGGGAGGAGAGTGCAAGACAGAGCGAAATAAGAAGCTCAGAAGAGCTGTTAGCACTTCAACAATAACATTTTTTACATTAAAAGCAGTTGCATTTACACAGCCCTATATTACAACATTATTTATAACCAGACAAGCCCTCTCAGAGAACTGACATATGGTATAGAGATAACATTTGTCCAAGGGTGCTGGGTACAGCTTGCAGTTAACACGGCAAGGGAAAATGAAATGGAACGCAGGAAAAAAAAAAAAAAAAATTTTTTTCAGATAAACTAAACCAACATTTCATTTCATTAGGAACTTATTTAAGTAACTTGATGTCTTTTGTGGTTTTAGGCAGCCATTACCATTGTAGTAAATTTGAGACCTTTTAAGTAAGTCTTCACAATTATGAATACTTTAGTATTTATTATGAAAAACATGACAGTATGATTAATAAAAGACAGTATTTTACAAGATGATACTACAATACAACAATTTATAAGACATCACTAATAAAGAAATTCACTACTACTGTGCATCTTCAAAAAGTTTCCTGAGAACTATGTGCTGTACATGATGGCAGCCCAAAGTCTAATTGTTTTAATAACCTCCAAAAAACCTGTAAATTGAAACACTGTCAGAACCACTAGTGCTAAAGTATCCTCCAGTAAAAAGAGGTTACATGTCTTTTTGTAAGTTTCTGAATAATAGCTCAACCCTAATACAGTTTCACAGCATACTAATCAGGAGACATTACAGCTTCAGAAACAGTCCCTTGCTTTTCATTTCAATTACTAACCAGTGAAACAATCTGAAAATGCTTTACCTTTTCAGTAGTTTGATTTGCTCCAACTGCAACTTTCAAGCCCTCTAAGTTTTATTTTACCCCTACCAGCAACTGCCATGTGGATATCACACTTCCCTTTAAAAATGTTAATAACCTGCCTTTAAGAGATCATTTCTAATGTATCAGATCAACATAGTAGCACACTGACTCGAGTTTTTCTTTAGCGACTGTAGCATTGCAAAGTTGTAACTTCAGACTACCATACATTGCTAAAGCAAGACTCATGAACAGGCTCATCACGGTAAAACACAGAAAATACAGGCTTACCTTTGGTTTAAGCAAAATTAAACATTGGCTATGATAAAATCCTTAGCAAGCAGCCAGCACCTAGAGCAGCTTCACCTTTGTTTAAATAAGTTGTGCTGTTTCTGGGTAGAATAAATCTTTGGGGTGCTGGCGTTGCCTCTCCCTCGTTACCCTGTAACCACTTGGCACGGCAGCACTGCGAGGAATGCTCAAGTTGCTTCACTCACCAGTTCCTTTTACAACTGTGATTACATTACAGGGCCTTGCAGTGAAAAAAGCACTGAACTACCTGCCAGCTAGCACTTCATAACGTATTGCTGAAAGGTTAAAAAAATTCAGTCAGCAGTGCATTTTCCAGTTATGTGCAAGCAGAGAAGAGCACAAAATATTCTTAGCAACCTTGTTCAATGCATTTTTTTTAATGCTGCTGGTCAAAATTTCATGGGGAGTCAGATAAATCCAGAATCACATTTCCCTGTCCTGGTGATTTTGACCCATTTTGCATGAATTTTGGTGCAAAACCACCCGAAACACTGCAAATCTGAGAAAACATCAAATCAGCATTAAATACTAAGTTACAGTTACGCAACAGAAAAGTCTAAATTATGTTACTTTATTAGAGGGACTTGAGCACAGCAGAGTTAAAAAAGTTTCACTGCCTCTGAAATGCCCATGTGCATTCTGAGAAAGAAACTTCATTTTTTACTTGCTCCCTTCATCATTAAACTTCCTTTTGAGGAAACACTGCAATATTTGTTTCTATGTCAAACTGTTCTCTTTCTCTAATACTCCGTTCTGAAAATGTATTATACTTTCATTTTGCAATTGGTTAAGAATCAATTAATTTAACACGCCTTTATCAACTGGCATTCAAAATTGTAGAGAACAATGTGCCTTCTCAGGCTGATTAGAGACAGCAAGGGGAAAGGAAATTACTCAAGCCAAAAGAAGAGAACAATTTCAAATAGAATTATAATGAGGAAAAAATTTAAAATATACGCAGTAGGTTCTGTAGATCTTCTAGGTTACGGTAAAGTTCTGGTTATTTAAAGTATCATAAAATAATTAAGAAAAATGCCACAAATTAAACTGTTCATTTCAGCTAATAAACACATAACAGGATTTAAGATTGCAAATACTGTAGAGGCGACAAACTCAAAATCCTCCCCAGTAGTGATGCAGTATATCTCATGTCACTCCTATGCAGAAATGTATTTTCATTGCTTAGGCACAGATTTCCTATTTAGTGCAATAATTGAAGTAATCTTTATCTTCTTGATAATTTTAGAAATGATGCTTAGAAGGTAACATTGCCTTTTTGAAAAATACATAGCTGTATGGTATGTAATTGTCTCATGATGTGTGTTAAACAAACCCCAAAATATATTCTTTTATTAAATGGAAAGATGTATCTCAGTACAATACCATGGTAGGAATGAAGTGCTGATATTGGAGCTGCTAATGTGTGCATGTCAGTCTCCCAAGACCTGTCTTCAGCTTATACCTGGCAAAGGCTCCAGGACCTGCCACCTTGAGCAGTTTTACACAAAGCACTGCACTTATGTCGAGTGTACAGAAGTTCCCTCCTACACACGTTCTTGCTTAGGGAAACTCAATGGAGGTTTAAAGTTGAAATAAAAAAACACAGAGGAAAAGCTCCATGGCTCAACAGCCTCTCAGAAAGCTCCTTGGGTTACAGGCTTTCCTCCTTTATGCTCTTTCTCCTAGTCCCAGGAAAAAAATCATTCCAAGTATTTCTTATTTGTAGGGCCAAACCCGCTTTCCAGGATTAAAGCTGTTTGACTTACTCTTCTGGATATGTAAAGGCTGACCAAAAACTTGGCTTGTTCCTCCACCACTGAATCCTGAAATATTAATCTCAAACTCTCTACAAAGTAAATTTTTCTTGGTAGCCTCCAAAGTACCGCACCTCAAACAAACTTTTATTTAAACTTTCTACAAATTTAGACAAAATTTTGCATGTTGTTTTGCAACCTTGTTTGTACTGCTGTCCCTTGTACCACCATCCATGATCCCATTAAAGTTTCAGCTACAGTAAACTATAACCATGCTCTTTTTCAGCCAAAGTACCTGTGCTAATGTTCACTTTGCTTTTGAATTTCTTTTAAAATGTAACTATGTAAAGTTCCAAGCCAGCTAAGTTGTAACAACATACAGACATACCTCTCACCTTTGAGGTCAGCCCAGGTAATAACTTCCAGGAAAGAGGCTAAAAACTCTGGAGATGCTCTTTCTTTTGATCAACTAGAGTTCAAATCCAGTTAATAGTAGTCCTGGTGAAAAATGGATCTTTTGAAACAGCTTTTTATTCACAGTAGTATTTAAGACAGGTCAATAGTGAGTGAGACAGTCACTTAATGTTTCCGTTTCCAAAGAGCTCAGACTGGTTTGTACTAGTCACAGACATCTGTGGGTAAAAACACCTACGCCTTGGGCAGCAGACCTGTGCTAGATAAACACTGCATAACTCTAAGATATAATTGTTCCCTTTGTGTTTATATTATTGAAAGTGGACAACTGCACACAAAGACCTGGTTTAGATCGTTCAGCCCAACTTCCCAAATGAATGCTCCAGCATAACTCTGCTGTGAAATCCTAATGTTTGCATCCAATATTGCTCGTTTATGTTCATTATCATATCATCAAATGTGGCCTGAGGAAAACACTACTGCCAAGATATAAAAGTTCAGCTGTGCCACAGACAGACACCAGCACGAAAAACCCGTCACAGCATCAGTATTGCTTTGGTATCAGGGCAAGTGTGAGACAGCAGGATTTTCTTTAACAGCCGGCATTTTGTCATCAAAGACAATTACAGGTTATTTTTGCAGGTCCCTATGGCTGCTCATTTCTCATTCTTCCCAGCTCTCCTCTCTTGGTTACAAACCTCGCTTAGCAAGGAAGCACTTGCCTTTCTCAAAGATGCAGCAGATGAGACAACAGTCATCAGACAGGAGGAAAAAGGCACACCAATACACGAAGAGTTGTTCTGTGATTTCCCTAGTAAATTACATTAAATTTTTACTACAAAGCAAGCCTTTTTTTTT
>VWYO01008458.1:1689909-1742860 GCA_013400275.1 Rhadina sibilatrix
TTATTGTGACTGTTGGCTTGTTTTATAATAGATTTATCATATAAATAATCTATTACAAACATGATAAAAAGCTAAGAGAAATATAAGCACAAGGGAGAATTAGCCATGTATAAAATAATATTTGAGAGCATCTGAATTACAGCCAATAAACATAAGCAGACAGTGAGAGTTTACAAAATTTTAAACCCCTTTCAAACACAAAGCAGTATGAGATGGGGGGGAAAAGCCTATCTCTACAGAAAAAACTGATTCCCTCCCAGACTTAGTGAAAACACTTCCAAACTGCTGTGCCAACTAAAACAGAACATTATATGAAATAACATATTTTAATGCAACCGTGCATGAGTACTAGTAAGTTTAAGGATCAAAGGCACTTGTCTTGGACTAATACAATATCCAGAAATGTTGTTCCATGTATATTAATAACAAAAAATACAATACAAAGCTAATTTTACTACTTCTGAACTATTTGACAGGCCATTTTCCTCCCTGTGTATCATTCAAAAGCAGACACTGAGATTGAGCATTAAATTTTCCTGCTGTATTGATAGAGAAGGCACTAACAAACCTATTACAGGTGAAGAAATAACAAACATTTAGTAATAAACCGGAAAATAAAACTTGCACATCAGCATCAGCACCAAGGAAAATGAGAGAGGACAGCAGAAAATTGCACAGCTCTGTACAAAGGGAAATTTTCAAATCCACATCATAATAACAAACATTAAAATCTGCAGTAATCAATCAGTCTGAACCACTGAATTCAGATTTCAAGTTCTGAATTTACTTGTGGATAGCACAGAAAAAGATGGCTCAGAGTACACAGCACAAAATTAAAATATAATAAACAAACCTTCTTTTCATGGTCCTAGGCTTACTATTGGTTTAAGAGAAATGTGCCTTTTACAGTTAACTTTAGACTCTGTTACTCAAGCCAAGAAGTACTACATCTTTCCAGGGATTTCAATATATATTAGCTCATGGATGAAGATCATAAAATACAAAAGTAAAACAAACTTGCCTTTCATAGCAGGATTACACCATGGTGCTTGAATCTTGCAGAGCTAATGGTTTGAAGGTCAGGCTCTTTGGAACAGATGCACTAATCTCTTATTATCTCTATATTACAGAAATTATTTCAGATAGTGTTTTTTTCTTGGAACCAACAGATAAACCTCTATTTGCTGCCTAGGATTATTGTGATAATTAACGAGAGAGGTTCTTTTGGGGTGTGTTTGAGTGTGAGAAGGTAGCTGTTGTTGAGTACAGGTTGGTATAAAAATAGCAGTGACCAATTAAATAGCAGGGAAAAGTAAGACATATAAATTCCATGCAGGTAAGATGCTGTCAAAATAAGGATTAAACATAATATATGCACAGAAAAAAAAAAAAAAGATTCCTATGTACACAATGAATCAAAATCACATCTGGTAAAATTTAAGATCAGAGCACAGTCTTGCTTTATTTTATACAGAGTCCATGTTTAAGGAAACATGCAGTTCTGTTATTATAACCTCTGTAACAGGTCAGACTTTAAAACTCCATGGGTACAACAGGATCTAATATGACAGAAGATTTGAGATAAAACAACAAATAATAAAAAGTGTATAAACCCTGGCTTGTTTATATAAAGCTGATATTACTACCTTCCCAACTATGTAAGGTCTGATAGGACATAACACAATTATCTAATTGGTAGCCAACTTCTAATAAAATCACAATGAAAGATGACATCATGAGCATGCAAATATCATGGAACAGAAATTTTGTGAAGCTCCTTGATAAATTAAAAAAAAATAGCTACTGCCAGAATAAGAACAATATAGAAGGGACTCTGAATAAACTTAAGTATCATACATAGATATTTTAATAACTATTTCCCAGCCCTTAAATACCCATAATTATATGTTATTAAACACACTATCTTTAGGCTATGAAAAATAGCAAAAATAATATTTCAGGTGTTAGAAAAATAATATTTTTGAAAAAGAGTCTGTGATCACAAGATTCACCCTATCTATTAGTGACACAGCACTGAAGATAGGTAATGAAGACAATCTCCACTTTCTTTTGAAGTGAATTTTAATCTGCATTTCAGTGGTAACAGGAGCCAATGTCACTAAAAAATGACTCAAATCTAAAAATTATTTTACTTAATAATCCTTTCATACAATGTGCCTGATTGCATACTCTTTTCAAAAGAACATTTTTATTCATCATATCTCCTATTTTCCTCAGCTTCTAATATATGTATTTAATTTTTAACAAGAACATATTCTAGCAGAAAATTGAAAGCACTTCTCTCAAGTCAAGATCTTCCGACATATAGTCAGAAAAATTCTTAAATAATTTATGTTTTTTTTCCATTGAAATGTTTAGCAAAATCAATTTTTCTAACCCTTGCCCAGTGGTGGTCTTTCTCTGAATACTGCATTCTGTAAAGCCATGTTGGGAAAGAGGAAGATGCCCAAAGAAGACCAAAACTTTTTCAAAGGCCTTAACTTTTCTATTCATTTTTCTGTCATCCTCAAAGGAACTTCGGACTAAACAGAGTCATTGACTATAACAAATGAAATATAAAAGCATGGGTTATTTAAAACAAATCTGAAGTGCATGGTGTTGTTAAATATTTTATTTTCCCCTATATCTAGAAGAAGTGGGGGTTTTTTTGTCTTACATATTCACAAAAACATGCAGAATTTTCACCAAGTTCATCATGTGTAGATCTCCATCAGGCTATTCTCTGTGAAGCATACATAGGACTGGACTTCACCATCATGAGGATACTTAATACATCATATTTAAATAAAATTCCAATGCCTTTGTAATGTGACATTATTTGTTTTAACAGTGAGGAAAATAAAACAATTTAGAAACCAAAGTTAACTTGGCTATAAACTCCTGTTCCTGCACAGTGGTGCCTGAAAATTTGAAATATTTGCTACTAGGAAATTATTTATATAAAAAAATCTTATGTTTTTAATATAACTCTCAGTCTGTGAATTTATATTATGTTCTGTTCATCCAAACAACACAATGATAAACAAAGCACAACTCCAGAATCATAGTGAAATTCTATTCTGCTTTTCTTCAGAATTACAAAGGGAAAGAAGAATATCTTCTGTACACTTAAGTGATCTCTTATTATACCACCTTCCTATTCAGCAAGGCAGATAAATACAGTATTTTCAGATATTTTAAGGATAATTTTGACAGTGATAATTATTATTTTGGTAAAAAACCCTAGCAATCATAATGAAAACATCTTGTTACACAGAGTTCAGCACAGTGCCATCAAGTAGAATAACAAATGTCACCATGCTATTTTCTGAAGTACAAAACATGAGCTAAAAGAACAGTCAAAGGGATGTGAGTATAAACATACACATGCACAAGGCAACCCAGTGATGGATGAATCTGTTTTAATTTAATTAATGAGCTGTTCATATGTCCTATGCATTTCCTCATAGAACTGAGTTTCCAGCTTAAAAGACTTTAGGGATCTTCTTACAGCCAGGTCCTGACTCAGCTTGTGGTCAATATACCTTCTATAATATCACTAAAATACATCAACTCATCAGGTACCGCTACTTGCTCATTTAGCTAATTTTACACTGCCAGGAGTGTTGTATGGTATTTACCCTTAAAGCAAGAGTAATTAATTAAAATCTCTTAAATAGGAACATTCCTACTGGGAGGACAGAAGAACTGAAGATGCTAAATGAAGATGAGATTAAATGTATGCATGGCCCACATTATACCCCAGCAGCACAGAACTGAGTCCTATTTTAGCATGCATGGGCATCAAACATTATATTGCTTTCAGCCACAGGTTCCAATTTCAAGAAAGCTAACACTGTCCTGGTTTGTACTGTAAACATTATTAAACATGTTTAATACGTAAGTGATATATAGACGCGCTTTAAAGTACTAAAATTTGATGTCCCACAGATTCTTTCCTTAAAACAATACCCCTGTCTAAAGATTACACACAAGTGGTTACACACATACATGCACACTGTATTACTATTTCTCTTATCACATGCTCCTAGGTAAACAAACAGTTACAAATATCTTTAATCTCACAGTTACAGTGGTAAACTTTTTAGGAAGTCTTGTCTCTTCTGCAGACTGTGGGATTTTCAGTGGGTCACTTGCAGTCCTGGAGTTTGTTCCTCTATAAAATGGGACAATGGCACTTACCATTCCTTTGTGAAATGCTTTAAGGTCTATGGCTGCCAACAATGCAAAGAACAAAGAACCATCACTACTGTTAAAGAGGTCTGACATGAACTATAAAAGTCAGAACATAAATTAGGAGCACATAAAATAAATTACACTACAAAGTTCAGCAGTACATATTTGCATAGCCATAGCAGTTTTTGCTCCAGTTGGGATTACAAAATGACTGCTATACTGCTACTACAACTCTAAGAGAATAAAAAACTTTGAACAACAGAATAAATATCTGCAAAAGGCATCCATTTATTCTACAGAATAGTCTTATCGGGCTGCTAAATTCTTAAGCCTTGAAATCAATGCGATTTTTAAGCATCAAACTCTCAAGAACAATTGATTTCTTAAAAATAAGCACATCCCACCAACAAAGAGACCATTTTTATGCATTAAGAGAAACTACCTGTGCATCTAACATGTTGACTGACATGCCTGTGGGAAGCTCCTTAAGTGAAAAAAGAATGTTACAATGCAAAGCATCAGTGTTCACTTCTCAGTTTTGCAACTTCATTTCATACATCGTTCTTTTAACAAAAACTGATGATCCTACTTCTCTATGGCATATGGCTTCTGTCGTAAGTACTGTCAATGCAGTCATGGGCACCACATGAACACAGATAAAGAGTAAAACATGAGAAGAAACTCAGGAGATGTCACATCTGTCACTGTAAATTGACATCACAGAGTCACAGAATGGTTGAGGTTGGAAGGTACCTCTGGAGATCATCTGGTCCAGCACCCCTGCCAAGGCAGGGTCATCTAGAGCAGGTGACACAGGAACACATCTCCAGAGAGGGAGACTCCACAACTTCCCTGGGCAGCCTGTTGAGTGCTGTGCCACCTTCACTGTAAACAAGTTCTTCCTTCATGTTGACGTGGGCCTCCTATGTTTTAATTTACGGCCATTACTCCTTGCTCGACATGCATTTTTGAGATATTTGTGTGCATATTTGATGAGATTCCCTCTCAGTCTCCTCTATCATCATTCAGCCTCCCCTATAGGATCAACCACTGATCCAGTTGGACATTTGATTTGCCTTCCTGTTTCTCTTCTTCACTTTTAACTCAACTAACTTCATGCTGTCCAAATATTTTTTGCTCTTTTAGCAACAGATTATTTGCAACTATAAGCAAAAAGTAATATTTAAACAATACTAAGAAAGCATACTATTAACAAAAGAATTGGCACACAACCCCCAAGTAAGACTAAGGTAACATATTTACTGCTCAGTGTACCAGCATAAGGCACAGGGCAGCACTGGGTGAGTGACAGCACATTGCAGCTTGCTGTGCTCCCCAGTTGCCCTTTGAAGACTGCACATTATTATATTTCCAGAGTGCAAAAACTAGCAGTACCATATCCTAGAAAAAAAAGTAATATTTTTATTAATGGTACACACACAAAAAAAGAATATTACTGAAGTACTTACATTTTCATCATAAACATTGTATCACAGGTGCTGTTATTACATATTCTGCTTGACCAATGATGATGTATGAAAGGCTTGGATCGTGACAGTTGTGCTGAGAGACAACTAATTCAAGTTACAATAAATTTACAATTCACAGTGTCATTTCCATCTACATGGTTATTCAGTTTTTGTTTTGACTGGAAAGATTCCTAGCAACTACATAGTATTAGTTTTAATGATGACATTTGCTCATCAGAAAAATTAGAATACTTAAAGAAATCACTAGATATTTGATCACATTTAAAACAATTATCAAACGGACTTCTTAAAGATTTTTCATGGCACTGCTTCTGAGGCTGACCACCTCACTTTCTTTAACATAAACATAATTAATGGTTCCTTTCGTGCAACCAATTTTTACAAAAATATGAAACAGACATACACATAACTGTGCCTCTTGATTAGCATTCATACAGGGTCTTAGAAAACTGACTTTACATCTTATGGATGCTGAGCAAACAGTAGAACAAACGAGAGAAACCACTTAAGAGGTAGAGAGTTACAGCATCTCAGCAAGACTTAGAAAAATAGAACCAGAAATCTTAAGACAGTTGTATCTATGGAAAGAAAGTGTGCCAAAGGCACTCTGGCATTTGTAATATGAATGTAGCCATCACCCAGCAATATCAGGTTCAAGCCTGGTGCTCTGGAACAGTTTGTTTATTGCATGTAGAACTGCAAGAACAAGAAAGTGGCTACTTTGTGTAGCCCAGAAGTGGTTATTTTTTAAAGTATTTTTTAAGTGCCTCACCTCCATGCAAGATGGGCAACAGAAAACCTTGCAGAGTTCAGCTAAAGGATATGAAAGATTGAGGCAGCTGAAAGCCCTTGTTTCTGAAGGGGACCAAGAAAGAGCTGGGAGCAGAAATAAAGAGGGCTGGGCACAGCCCAAGTGGGACACAGCTCACTAAATTTCAAGTGTCTATAGATGTTGCACTGGAGCTAGTCATGCCAGACTCCTTTTAGAACATATACAGAAACCCAAACATTTTAAGGGGTACTTAGTTTTTTTACTATTTCAGACATTTACTTGAGGATGGTTAAGGCAAGAGCAGAAGTGAACATTTCTCTCTACTGGCTAGAAAGAAAGCCTGAAGTGATGAACTGACAGCTATGTTGCGGAATCACCTATACTTGTTTGGACTACCCCTATTCTTTCTGATTACAGCTCCTGGTCCACTTCTTTGTAAAATGATGCCTTTCTAGTTGTCAAGGACAGGGTTTGTGTTCTATATCCCACAATCAGTTTAATACAATACTGTGTATCCCACAGTACAACTGTACCATGTAGGTCTACTGAGAAAAATACAATATGAGAGAGATGGACTCATGGGATTCCTTGAAGAGCTAGGAAGTGGGAATTACTGGCTGGAAGATTTGTGCTCAGGTCTTTCTAGATGCAACCTTGGAGTTTTTATTTTTTAAATTAAATATGGAACAATCCATGATGTCAAATATTAAGTCACCAGTATTTGCACAGAAAGATTTGTCTCTGGACCACAAAGACTAGGGGGCTTTTTGCCCTTTACAGAGTGTCCCCTGGCCCAAATCAGTAAACTTTAAATGGCATTGTGGTAGCCTGCTACAATCTAAAGATGATTATTGGGAAAAGTCACTCTCCTGACATTTTGGCCATAAGCAAATTTTGGACCAGAAATTACTGTGAGGCAGACTGGGAGAGCATGAACCTTGTGAGGGGGATCTCATTGAAATTCTTGACATTGTTCCCAAGCTGGCTATAAACATAGCTATCTCCATGAAGCAGAGTATAGGGTAAAGGCCTATATGCAGGCATGGAGCATAAAAATACTTCTTGTGCAAGACTAAATAAAACTGTATTTGCAACTATGTAAACACTGTTTAAGAAAACTGTAAACTGCTACTCAAACTCATCACAGTTTCTATGCCACCTTCTCAGTCACTTTTTCACCTGGATCCCCCAGTCAATGGTAAAGGTTCAACTCCTAATGGCTATTTTCTGACCTGTGACTACAATCCCTGCATAAATATATTAAAGTTGCATGTTCCAACATGCTAGAGATGATAGCTCTCTTGCCAGAGATGTGGACTTTTCAATATCTAAGGCAAAGTAAGTACAATATAAATGCAACTCAGTTCTTTCAAACCCAGCTCTTTGGGGTGGTTGTCACAAGGACCTTTACTGAGACTCCAGAGACAGGGTTTGGTTACTAGATTGGATCCTGTGTGTGACCTTTCTGAAGTGACCCCTTCACAGTGCAGTGGAGTATCTCCACATAGGCAAAAGAATCTGGTCTCTAACATGATGTGCCTCTAAGTTAAAGATAACTGATTCCTTCAAAATGTTTTCCCGGTAAATTATTCCTTTCCCAGCAATAAATACTACTCCAATGGAGAACTTTCATTATGCAAAAAAAGCAAACCAACGCTACCATGTATAAAACCTGGAGGGTTTTTTCTGTGATCCATGAACATCTTTCCCAGTTAATGTTTGGAGTCCAGACTGAAGAAAGCAGATGAGCCTTGTCAAAGAAATCCCCTCACCCTGCCCTGACAATGAACTCTAGTAAAGAGCTGTTCAAACAGATGATCATTAGTAGAATAACTTTTAAAGACTGAGTAATGGGTCAGACTTACATACTTTTATATATAAATCCTAGGTCACATCTATCCCTAATTAATTCAGTGTTTAAGTCTGGCCATGCTCTGAGAGAACCCCTCACGCCATCAAATCCAATCAAATGGTAGAACTATAAATAAAGCCACCAAGAGCCATGTGAAAGCAAAAGTAATCAAAACAACAACCCTGATATTCCTGCCTGGAAGAGCTTTTGGATATTTTAACCTGCTTTGTAAACAGGAAATCCATTTGCATGCCCCTGTGTTAAGATAACTTGTCAATATGACAAGTTCTGTTCTGGAACTATAGAAGTCATCACAAACAAATGGATTCCCAAAACACTAATTCTTTTCCCAAAGACACACAATCTACCATTAATACACACCCCACACCCCACCCCCAACATTTTAGTAGTGTTTCACACTGATATTTTCCAACCACCACATAAAATCAAAGTTAACCCAAGCTTCAAAGGCTAGGAACTGTTTTGGGCAGCCACCTTATCTTATCTAACCATGAAACTTCTGTGCTTCACAAATCACAGAATTAAAGCAGAAAGACAACTGCCTCCTCTGGGCTTAGCACTGACCTGGCTTGACCTGAAGCAGAATCAAGCTTCCATCACACAGAGAATTTCTGTTAGGACCATCAGACTTCTAGAGCTTCCAAGAATTAAAACATCTCATTTCTAAGATTCCTGGTAAAGTCAACCTTTTGAAGTGATTAGACACCAGAAACTGGATTTTTGCAATATGAAAAATGGCTATATGGGTAAATGAAGTAAACTATATGTGGGTGTCTGTCTGTGAGCATCAAGTATGTCTATAAATATTAAGTAATTTCAAGCAATTCTCAAGGATAAAACCACAACAGTTCATTGAAAAAATACTGTAGTTTAATCTTTTAGCCTTTTGAACGTCTTAATTCTATGGCACTGCAGTTAAATATTTGTAGACTTCAGTCTGAAAATCTAAACAAATTGTCCAATTTCAGTAAATTCAAGCACGCTGAGACAGACCTGAGGATACACAGAAGGCACACATACTGTTACTGAGGTCTAAGTAACTATATTGATGTTTGTACAAAAGGAAAAAGCAATTCACCACTTCACCATTGCACAGTATTTTTATGCTGTACTCAGAGTAAGTTATACCAAATAATGGACATACTTAGCACCTAACACCACCATAGAAATCAACACAGATATAAACAAACATCACTTTTCACTCTTCCCTTATGGAAATTATATTGAAATCACTTCTAAAAATTGCTTATCAAAATAAAGAAAAGCTGGCAGAACATTCAAAAGCCCAATGAAAATGTTAAAAATATGCCACAGTTGATAACAAAATACTTGTACTTTGACAACATGCCAGTGACTGAGAGATCACATCATTTCTGACTTCCTGGGATTGGTTTTTTTTTTTTTTTTTTTTTTTTTTTGTCTTTTCTTGGCAATTTGAAGAAAATTTAACATGCAATAAACTGGATTTTGGCTAGCCAAATGGAGTGATCAAAAATGTCTCAAAATTTAGTTTAAATACTTTAAATACCAGTACACGTACAAAGGAAAAGACAGCGTAAAAATAAAAGGATATATTGAGATCAGAACCTGTAAAATTCTCACTAGTATCTGACTGATTTGCTGAGAAAGCAATCACTTCTGGTATGTTTTGGTGAAAGCCACTCACAAGCACAGGGAGCAGACATTTCCAGGGGATAAAAGCCCCTGCTCATCAGCCGTGTTTACACATGAAGGACGAGCAGATGCCACTGAAGAGCCAAGCTTTGTACTGAAGAAGAAGTTGTTAATTGGGCACCTCAGTCTCCCTTTTCCCTTCTCTTTGTGTGTCAGACTGGTTGCTAGAAAGCAAGTTTGGACTAGCAAGTAATATAAGGCACTTGTTTTCATCTCTTCTATCTTTGTTCTATTTTAAGACTTGCCAAAGTGGTTATTACTTATGTTAATTTAATTTATATGCCATCTAAAATATGAAGAGTACTCTGGGTAATAAAAGTTATACAATCAGGGATCTAATTCCTTTGTCACACAGTTTACATTAAACTGCTGCTTCTTCTCTTCTTGGAAACAAAGTCAACACTGGCCTGGCCAGTAGCCCTGGGGAGCAGAAACACTGCCTGACTGATGCATGTGGGACCAAGGCCAGTGCCTGTCCTTGTTTATCATCTGTCCACTCGTGTCCTGCAATGCTGCTGGTACCTGGGTCTCAGCCAGCTGAACCCAACCTCCCTTCTTGGTATCTGAATGGTACTGGAGAAGGGAGTTGCTTTTAAGAGTGTGCCTCAGGTGTGCTCAAACTCTTCCCTATCCATATGCAAAGCTCCTACTGGAAAGACTATGTACCAAGAGGGTTCTGCAAAGCTGGGTTAAAGTTTTCAGCTGAAATTTTTTAAGGAAAAACAAGATTCAGAAACACTGAAATGTTTTGTGAACTGATACCTCCTCTGACACTATTAGCATTTTATTTAAGAATGCCATACATATTTATTTATATTTTAGGAAATAAGCTACATTTTGTCCTTTTAAGATCAAACCACAAACTTTTAGATTGGAAATAATTTATCTACCTTAGTAACTTGCAAAAAAAAATTATAATTTTTTAAATTTACATAAATAATTTTCCATAACTTTACTGAATTATTCATATTTCATTATTTATGATACAGAATTCAGAGTATCTAAGGGCCATTAGCTGTTGCAGACTTATATAGCTACTGTATATATGTATACAGCTTTTTTTATAAACACACTAGCAAAATCAACTGCAGTAAAAGCAGCAAGCTTTATTATTATTATTATCATCATCATTATTATTTTCCTTGAAAATCTCTTAAAAGCAGCAGTTTTTTTGTCCTAGTTTAGGTTTTTGCTTTTAGTTTGGATTCTGTTGCTAATAGTTCTATTCCTAGCCAAAAAAAATTGACTGAAAAAACTCCTCAAGCTTATCTTCCCATTAACATGTAAAAATCCTAATAAGATTGAAATAATGTCTCTAAATCTGATGCTTCTTTAGATTCACTAAATGATGGATTTTTTAAACCTGGCCCACCTATATCCTATCATCAAAAGTATGATTTTTAAAAATGTTCTACAAACAAAACAATCTCCCCAAAAAACATACAAACAACAACACAACACAAAAAAAAACAAACAAAAAAAACCCAACCAAAAACCAAAAAACCTTCAAGATTTCTTACAAAGTCAGTTTTATTTTCTAAAATATACCAAACTACATAATTTCTTGGCCCTACTGGATTTAGAGACATGATACCTGTATCTGAAATACTGAAAAGGCTTTCTCAATAAAAAAAAAAATCAATATTTATGTTAGATAAGGATTGCTTCTGAAAAGAAAAAAAAAATAAATCAAAATTCAGCTCAGTCATCTGACTCCAATGAGAGCTTTATTCTTCCATGTGAAAGGAATGAATTCCTGTGCCACAGAGAAAGAGAAGAGCATTTTTCCTCTGAATGACTGCAGGTACTCTAAAACATCCTACAAATTCCAGAACACAATCTGTGGATCTAATCAGGCAAGACACATATGAAGAGTAATAAAACACAATTTTAGACTGACATTCTCTTAAAGAGAGGCATTTACATAGAAATTTTTAATATGAAGATAGCACAATTTTTTCCCCTCTTGGTAGTCCTTTGGCACCACTCTATTTCCTTTTTCTGTCATAATTTTGGTATTACTTCAACTCTGTGTTTATACTTGCACAAAGTAGAGCTTGTGAACACAGTGTGAATCAGATAAGAAAGCAAATAAAAGTCTTCTTTAAACACTGCTCAGTTAAATATAATCAGAACTATAAGTAGGCCTTTTTCTAAGACCTTTCATAAGAAAATACAATATAAACATAGCAGTGAAGCTACACGTTAAATACATTTGTCATATTTTGAAATTATACAAGACATGCATGACATAGTTTAGGCATAACCAAGATTATACTTTCTGAAAGCTATACATTTTCCTAAACCCCACGCTACTTACATAGTGGAAATAGCCCTAAGAACAGTTATTGCTGCAGTTATATCTCTATTTAAAAACCTAGGGAGAAGTTGCAACTACAAAAGCAGAGCAACACTTTTGAGTACAAGTCAAGCAACTGCATAATAGGAGAAGTCACAATTTGCATTTCAGGAAAAAGGAAAAGAACCACATGTAACACTAACTCAACAGAGCAGTGGGACCTTGAAAATACTAGCCCTTATTAGGAAATCTTTTGGAAGATGAGTAACTGGAACTGAACTGTGTTTCTGTTAAGGGTAGTGAATTCCTCAGCAAGACGGCAACAGTAAATAAAAGAAACCATGCTTACATTCACTCAAGAGTTTCAAAGAACTGAGTGTCATTACTAGAACAAGGAGTTCCTATTATGAAAATAATCAGGTATTTTTCTTTTTTTTTTCAATATTCTTCATCTGCTTGCTCATCACCCTCCCCCTCTTCCCCATCCCTTGCTGCAGAAATATTTGGGTGCAGGAGCACCTCAGTTTTTGCTGGGACCAGGGTTGCTCTTTCCTGTGGGATGTCAGGTGCAGAGCCCAGATCCCGTCCCTAAGGCACCATGACCATCCCCGCTGCCTCACTACAGACCTTTTTTAGATTGGCTGAAAAGAGAAATCATTCTAAATGTCAGTCTCCTTACATTCTTCTTTTTGTGCAACACAGCCATTATCCTCATAGATCATCACAACTATGCAGAGCAAGCTCTAAGGGCCTGCTGTGGCAAAAAACCCCAACCCAGACAGGGAAGACTCTCACAGAGATAATACTGAACAGACAAGCAAGGTTAATGAGGGAGATGCAGGACAGACCACCACCCTTCTGCTAGGCTGCTGAAACTTACTTTCCAAGTACACACAGTGTAAAGTTAAGGAAAAGATTTTCAAACCATACAGACTTAAGATAACAATAGAGGTATCTGTAGCAAAGGAAGCTCATGTATAAATATGAAGCATTCTTGCAGAGATCAATGCCCAACACAAGCAAATACTTGAAAATGCTCCTCTAAAAAAACAGAGAACAACATGTAAATTACGGCAGACTAAGTTAAACCTGTGAGATAAGTCTAGCTGTAACACTTATGTTAATTCTGAATTCAAAGCTAATTTTCTGAATCTGCCATTAGAAAATCTTATATCTTGTCGCATTCCACTTGGATGAACAAGATATGGCAATACAAAAAAGTAGTATCAGAAAAAAAAATCAGAAAAAAAACAGCAAAAGGATATTATGCTAGATAAGATACAAACAAGAGAAAAACTCTCTTTCCCTATTGTGCTAAATGCTTTGAGAGGTTTAAGATACATCTCTCTCTGTTCTGACTGTCAGAAACTTTATTGAAATATTGATACAAATATAAAAGTTATTTGTAACCAATTTATACCTGTTCGTTATTATAGCCATTTATGACAGTGCAGTCCTTTAGATTCAAAAACACTTCTGCGTTTTTTTATTTTTTAATCTGAAAATTTTCATTACTCATTCCGAAAAGAATGAACTTGCAATTTGCATTGTCACAGTTTTTCTGGGTGCAACTAAGAAAAACTATTCTATCCTCAAGTTCATCCGTCACAGAATCACAGAATTACAGAATCACAAAATCACAGAATCACAGAATAAGCTGAGTTGGAAGGGACCCACAAGGATCATCCAGTCATGGCCCAGCACAGGACCATCCCCAAGAGTCCTTCGCCTAGATTACCAGGAACTGGCATGCTTTCTAAATCAGTTTCATCATCATATTCTAGCAACATAATAAAATATTAGCAAAATCTAGCAGCTCTCAATAAAATATTAAAATCTGTCTGTGGGTTTTGTCTTAAAATTCAACTAACATTCTCTGGCTTGTTTTAATAAAACCAGTTGATGCCTCCCTCCTATCCAGTTTCTTCCTTACATCCATTATTCCTTACCGATTCCTATGCTTTCTATCCAGTCTAATAATAATAGATGATTCATTGAATCCTAGATAAAATAAGTATTTAAACCTTTTGTATAGCACTTATTTCTTATCAAATAAGCACATTTTCTTTCATTACAGTAATTAAAAAGTCATGTTATGAGGTAAAAGAATCATGATCAGAAATGCATCCTTGTAATTCAATCAATCAAGCAATCAATTTGAAATTTCAAGGGGGAAAAAAAAGCCTGACCACTGCATGGGAAGGTCGTCACAACTCTTGTAATAAAGTGAAGAATTATGCAAAGAACCAGTGGTGTTCTCAAGAAAGACAACAAGCAAACCATCCTTATCCCAAAGGCCTTTGTCCTGCAGCATATTTTATTTCGTATTTATCTCCTTTTTTCTGTGCATACTATACCTGTAGGAAACCTCTCATTTCACCATAAAATTACTACAAGGATGGGCATAAAAATAGTTCTACCAGCATTAAAAAAGTGAGAAAATTAAGAACAGATTAACAGATGGGGGACAGGTTGGGGCCTGGAGGCAGCTGTGAGCCTGGAAGGCCCAACTTAAGCATTGCTTTGCTTAAATTTCCATGTTTCCCAAGCAAGGTTATTTTTTGCACAACACAGGGATGCTTGTTAACAGTCACTAAGTACCTCCAGTGAACCATCATATTCTCCATCAACAGAGTAATGGATGAGGGGTTTTTTTCTAAATCCTTACCTTAACTTCAATCATCCAACCATGTGAGAAAGCTGTCATAGGGAAATATGTTATAAGGTAGTGTTTTGGCTCAGGTTGCAAATTACTTCCTGAGGGAAGCAGATAAACACTTCAAGATTCCCTCCAAGTATCCACTTCAGAGACACACATAAGTGAAAGGATTTGTCTTCATTCTGTTTTCACCTTATGACAACACTTCATTTCAGCTTCATGATATGTAATCTGTCTCTGAAACATTCATGCCTATGGCTTCATTTCAGGTTGTTGATATTGAACTTTACCAACAGAAGATGGAAAGCAAATAATTTTGGTTCTTACACAGAAAAATCTCATTGTGGTTCACACCATAAACACAGCAAGGTACTTGCATTTAGAAAATTGATGTGGTATCAGTGTAATGTCAAACTAGAAATGCTGCCCATTCTTCTAAGCTCCTTAGCTCTGCTTCTCTGCATCAATTTCACTTTCATCTATGTCAAAATAGTTGCAAGACACTGTTGGCACTTAAAGAGAAGAAACATGTGCTTCTACAAACAGATGACCCTTCTGAAGCACTATCAGCTGACCGGGGGTAGAAAGTAAAAGGGAGGAATTCTCTTGCTTTCTTAAGGCACATGTCTGCATGTATCAGAACTGAGAGGGATCCAGGGATGGGAATATTTCTGTTTATCTGAGATTGAAGTTTTCCTTCTCTCCAGAACTCATTTTACTCATGATATCCCTCCTATTGCCTCTATCCACTTTGAAATGCATTATTATGTCTCTATATATGGTACATATTTTTTGATAAAATAGAATTTTGTGATAAAATTCTTCCCTTCTATTACACAGGTTTTCATATCATTCAAAACAATCCCCAAATCAAAATATAGTATGATCAATACTGGCCTCAGTCACTCATTGGTGTGGAAACTACGAGATAATATCTTCTGTAGAAGGGAATAGAGTGTTGTAACACAAAATCGAGACAACTGATGATGATTTCTTATCCCAATCTAGTTTTCTATAATTTTCCTGTGATTTAAAGTTTAGTTGCTGGATTCAGAAAATTTGCAGTTACATATTTATTCTGTATATATGTATGTATTTATTTACCAAAATAAGGCTGACAAAGGAAGCTAGAAAAGTTGGGTTCTAACTAGAATGGTTATGTATGCCTGGAGCTATTTTCATTTTTCTGTGGTCATTTTGGGAGTTTTGCTTCTTTTTTTCTTTTTAACTGTGATAATAACATAAGAAGAGCTGGATTTTCATTAGGAATATTGTCAGAAGATTAAAAGCTTTTTCTGGTGAAGTCTCTAATCTATCCAATTTGTGGGCACAAGGAACAAATACATAGTAAGTAGGGATTTCACAGAACAGTTACTAAAAGTATTACGAAACCTTAAGCATAAAAGGAAGGCGCAGCAAAAATACATAATTTCATTGCAGATTTACATAAAATAGAAACCAATTCTTTGACTACCATCTATTAGGCACATACTCTGAATAAATATTTTCCAACAGCACTAAACAGGGTGTGTAAAATAATGATTACTGGTCCTTCTAACTTCAACATGTAAGTGGTTCTGCTCCATATGTGCAAAGAAATCCAAGTGTAAATGTAGAGACACAAACATGTATGCATAGGCTCACACACACACTCCTTTCTCAGCTGAATAGAAAATCAAATCTTACAAATAATAGCTACCTTGCAGCAGTTCCATACACACTGCTTCCATTTTTATATAACATCAAACCCAGGCAGTATGCTGAAAGGAAGAATTATCTACAAAAAGTCAAATTCAGCCGGTTTTGACCATTTCTCCAAGTGAAGAAAGTGAAATGGTAATGAACTTTACTGGCTTTGAAGATAGCAGTAAACTAGAATTTCAGATCTATTTAATCCATAAAAATATAGAACTCAAACTGTTAAAAAAATCTGCCTTTTTATTTCTGATCTTCTATTTTGAGTTTTCAGAAACAAATAACTGTCATGCTTCCCTTACTTATTATGTAAAAATTCATGCAAGTCACAGAAATAAAACCTGAACAACCTATGGAGGCTACACATTTATTTCTCTATTTTTATACTTCCTTTAAAACACATATACTGCATCAATGGTGCATCTCCAGTTCCTAAAGATCTGTCCCAGAAGTTCCTACTTGGCACCACTTTTGGAGGCCCATTCATTTTCACATCAGTTCCGAAACTTCAGAGCTTGGCTATTAGAATCAATTTTCACAGAATAAATTTTAAATATACCCAGTATATATTATATTTTCATAACAGAAATTTTCTGTAATTCTCAGTAGTGGAGACATTAGTAAGTTGCACAACACATTAAAATGAAATAGACATTTTTAGGTTTCTCCTCTCATCTTGTATAATATAGGAAGGAAGGGAAGTGGGTTCCTGATTTAGGACATGAGTATTTAGTCTCTAACAATGTAATTTGGAAAATCTATCAAGTCTCCTGTGTATATTTTTCTAAAAAAAAATGTTAATTTAATTTACTGATTTTTGAAAAAATTCAAAATTAGTGACTGACAAAAAATAAAGCATTTTATTTGCTCTGATTATGCCAGAGATAATACTCTTAGCCTGAGTCACAAGACAAAGCAAAGATGATTCTGAACTGTTTTAAAATCATGAATAGTACATAATCATGTTTTTCATGTTTGATTTGCTCTTTGAGTTTCATTAAAACTTTCAAAGTTCCATTCCTTGCAAAATTCCTATTGTTTTGAAATTTACACCAAGCAAAACTTGGAGAGCTATAGTACCTTTACCTTTCTATGAAGAATAGGAAAATATGAGCTCAGATTTTAAGTGGACTAAAATATCAGTGCAGAAATCCTTTCTACAACACAATACCACTTTTTATTACTTACAGAGCACTTATTGATTCAGATACATCTAAAATAGCATCTTACTGTAGACAACTATCTGTATTCTAGTCTCATGCTTAGTCAAAGAGCATTCTTGAACAACACAATATTAACTACAGTTCTGGGCTTCAAATATACCAGTTTCATTTATCATTTGGTTCAACTGCATGATTATATACTTTCTGGCTTAAAATTCATGAGTAGTGTAGAAAAGTAGAACAATCTTTTTGTTAAAGCTGATCAAGCTTTAATTGTGAAAGGATCAATTCTACTGCTTATCTGGCAATCAAGGAAAACCAGGGGAAAGGGGGGAAATATATGATGATATAAATAAACAATACTGTTACTTACCTTACTTTAGATACCCTAACTATGTGAGAGGAATGCTGAAATACAAGTGCATTGCATGCCAGGCTGAAGCTTTTCCTCTTTGTTTTCCTTCTTTTAGTAAGAAAGAACCCTTAGGGTCAGGTCCTGGTCCCACTGAAGACAAAAGCAGAAGTCTTCGCTGGGGTTCAGGAGCAGGACAGGGACTTTAAAACATTCTTCTTTCCTTTTGTATGTTTTTGTACGAGCTTTTGTTCCTGCAGGCTATGCTGATATGAAGCTTTTAAGATTTCTGGAGTCATAATAGAGAGTTGGAAGGCTTATGCCCCTAATGAAGCATCATGTTGTCATCTAATTTATCTGAAATCACTGACCCCAACTTGCCAGTATTACTTCAAAAAAAAGTAAAGTATTGGATGAACTCTTTCACTCTTAACTTAAAAAACAAAGGTAGTTTTTAAAAATATATTTTATGCCACTACAGGTACAACCTCTGATACAAGTTTCATAACTGCCATTCATTTGCTCAGATTTCAGTTTCCACATTCATACTCAACTCTTCTGCTAAAAGAAATTTTCTACACATAAAAAGCTGGTCTTAGCAAACAATTACCCACTGCTGATACCGACATATGTCTCTTTGCATTTCCCGGCCTACCTGTAAACAAGACTTCTAAGAGACAACAGTTTTCATTGATCAGGACAGAAATTAACCACGGCACGTATTCTAAAAGACATTTGCATATTGTTTCTTGCAGACGTTTAATAATCAAAGAAAATTAACATCTCAGAAATTTATTTACTGCTGGAAAATCTTCTCTCTTGAGCAGTCTATACACATACACACGTAACACAGATGCCACAGATGAAATTATGGTAAACCATCTTTGGTGAGAGTCCTGTCTCCAAAGGGTGTGTGTTTCACTCACCTGTTTGACTAAGCTGGGATGTGCTTCTGCTCCTTCGAGACACTATGGCAACCACTTTGGCACTAAAGCTGGAACGCCTTTTCTTCCCACCTGTTCCAACCATGCCGACAGCCGTGTCCGACTGACTCCCATCAATGTGCTCCAGCTTATACATCTCTCCGCTCACACTTGTGCTCTTTGTGATTCTCCCTGAAGTCCCCATCCGTCTGCCTTGCATTTTAGGAGTAAATGTACTACAGTTACAAAGTAAAAACAAACATGTTAATTTGTCTGTGTAACAGCATTTCCAAAAGCCTTTTTTTTTTTTTTTTTTATTTTTTTTTAAAAATTAATTTTAAATTAATTTTAAGTCTTGATACATTTCCATTTATTTGGTTCACAAGTAAAAGCTTAATTTGATGCTCCTTGGAGTACATCTTGCCAACACTATTGTTTGTTCTCCACTTCTTTGAAGGAAATAAATAAAATTAACACTTCCCCATGTTTTTCAGAGTGACAGAGAGACATTTAAAAGTTATGTGAAGCCTTCCTGTCTATATCTCCACAATACCGAAACAAATAAAACAGCCATTTTACAACCAGAGAAAATTAACATGAGCCAGTAGTTAAACACATGCATCTTATCAGTGCTGTTCACCAAAGCCTTAAGACCTAACAGAAATGAAGATATCATCATCTACATTTTCATACTTTTCACAGAGATAATGTAATATGTAGTATTTTTTAGGTCTTCATTCTCTCACTTCATTGAAGTTAATAATCACAGTATGAAGGCAAAATAATTTTGAGGCAAAATCCCTAATAACCCACTAGAATTTTCACTGATTGACAGAAAAATGAATCACTGTCAGTTCTGTTCCCATTCCTTTAGCTATTGCACTGCATTTGAATGTTTCTATGCAAATCCCTTTTCTGCTCCGGTGTATAGAGGCAGGACAAAGTATTCACAAACACGGTTCAGAGAACAGTCTCAAATACACACAGGACATACTAACACACAGTCCTAAGTCTGCTGTGACCAAGCAATGCCCCAGCTCTAACAGCAATATAGAGACACTTGTCAGTCTGCAGAGGCACAGAAATTTGAGTTGCAGCTGGACTCACTTTAGATGCAGCTGTTGAATCAGCCAGGCATGTAGGAAATTCCTTGACCTTGTATTGCTGATTAGTAGACCCACTGGTAACATGCTATTTTAGGATTTTTTTTTTTCAGTTTTCCACTATTTTGAAGTCAAGTTTATTTGTTAACCAGCAGTCCTGCTGTCTCTTCCAGCAAGTTCCCTCTCCAGCAGATGCAATAGCCTGCTCCTGCCCCCATTCCCATCCATCTCTCACTACCTCTCCCCCAGTCAAAATTAGAAAGAGTGGAGTTAGGGGCTTTTTCATGTCATGGCAAGTTTCAGACAGGTAGGAAATCAGGCCAGTGAAAAATTAAGGGATCAGTGGCAGAAAGATAACTTCTGTGGATCTGGGTCCTGCTGGAGTTTGAATTGGTCCTGTCCCAAGACTGGTCCAGGAAAGTATAAAAAAAGTGTATCCCTAAACTATAATTAAAACAGTGTAGCCCTCTTTTACTGGCAGTAAATGGTCACTAATGTGTGACCATGGGTAAAAGCACATAAAACCAGACAGTATTCTTTCAAAATTAAGTTGGAAAAGTAAAGTTTTTTAACAGAAAACACGTAATAGAAAGATCACTGTCAAGCCCTGCATAGACTTTTAACTATCCTCAGCACTTAGAATCTGCTCCTGCCAAACTCAGATTAAAAAACCACCTATACCATCAAACAGAACAAGCTGCTAGATGTAAATACTGCTAAAGTATTCAAGAACATGATTTAGTGGACTACCTGAGGTATACTGAGCTTAAAACAAGTTCTGTTGTGTTCCCTCCTGTGCCAAGGAAATTTTATTGATTGGCTTATGGGTTTGCAAGGCAAAAATGTAAGACACACATATTTTGATGCTTCCTTTGTATTTTATCATCATTCTCCCCCAGCACACACTCTCTCACATAAATGTGAGCACACACACAAACATATTCAATCATTCTAGGAAGAATTTTAGCAGGGAAAAAAACCCTAAAACTCAAAACATGTCATCTTCCATACATATATATACAAGTATCAAAGAAAAGGCCTCTAGGGTGATAGAAGGCAACTCTGTTAACTGGTTTCTTCTCTGGAGCAAGAGACACTTCACTATTTCAAGGACAGGGCAGAATCACACAAGCCTCATTTTGAGGGATCCTGCTTCCTACTTTGATTAGATATGGACAACTCCTTTCCCCCTGGATAGTTTCTTTCCAACAGCACTTGGAATTGGATTTCAGTGACTGTTTCTACACTGCCAACAATGGCCCCTACAGAAAGCTTTCTGTAGTAATTTTGTTCCACTTTTTGAGCCTTGGAGTTGTCAATTCTGTCAATTCTTGAGTTTATGCATCAATATGTCAGTAAGAAAGGGGAAAGAAACTGAAAATACTTATTTTGAGAGCACCTGTTGACATTTGAACTATATTAACATGTGCTTTGCTGACATACTAATCTATAAACCTGTAATTTCCAGCACTAAAGTTCAATGGGCTATAAAATCTGCCATGCAAATAAAGAATTATTTACCATATTATTGAATTTTCTCTATTGAATTTCAGGTGTCTATGAATATAATAAATACTAAAATCACAACGTTTTTATGCCAGCCTTCACTTTTTTTTTTTTTTNTTAACATTGAAGCTTAGTTTTTTGGTGCTGCTTTTCTTTTTTTTTTTTTTTTTTTTTTTTAACAATTTACCTGAAATGCTCTAATCTCACTTTATTTAATATGTATTTAGGAAGCAGTAATGTCCATTATCTGAGAAACAGTAAAAGATAGTATTGTAACTTTTGGAAAAAACAAAACAAAACAAAACATTTTTGATGTATGAATTCACTAATTCAAGGAACACAGAAAAGTTTCTGAATAATAGAAAAAATTGCTTTTTTTAAAAGTCTCACATAAATTTTATTTTTCATTCTTTGCAACAGGTAGAGGGAACTAGAAGATTTATCTTAATTAAAAAAAAAAAAAAAAGAGAAATTTAGAATTCAAATTAATCTTATACTTTTTTTATCTTGCAAATATGAAGCCCTAATTTCCTAGGAAATATGTTCTAGAGTACTAGTACAAAATAGCTATTAATTTGCAAGAAATGGGCATAATGGGATAGGACCAAGGATCCTACAGCTGTCCAATACTTCCTCTTGTCACAACAAGGCAAACAGATTAAGTTTTCTTTGTGTTCATCTAATCCCTGTGCTAGTTTATTATTTTTCATAAACTGAAACAGTCTCAAAAGAATAGGCATTTAAAATTCAGAATTCTTATACCATCTAATCAAGTACCCTTAGAACACAATGTTTTACCACTACATCAGTAGATTATCACTTTTAGAGAAAGCTCCTAGCTCACAGTCTTGCTTTCTTCACTACTGTTAGAGTTTAATTTATGAAGCATAAACAAGAAAAGGTCCTGCATGAATATATCCCTTGGCACTTATCTATTTTTATAATAACATACTTAAATTTTTATTTTGTTTTCCAACTTGCTGGGATTAACACATTCATTTATATGCAGAAGCAAGTTTTTGCAGGCTTGTGGCTAAAATTGGTAAATAGTTAAATGATATTTAAACGTAATTATCATAATACAATTAATAAATACTGTTTTCTGTAGCAGGATAATGAACAGTAACATATTTATTAGTATTAGTACTATTTGTATAGTCCATTTAGTCATAATTAATTCACTAAATTATTAGTGAATTTAGTTACAATTATTTTATGATCTTTAGCAATTCTTTTGATGAATAGTTCAGCAAAACTCTTAGGTTATTTCTAAGAATTTCTAATTACAGTCATAACAACATAATTGATGTGCATATTAAGAATGGTTACAATCTATAAATCTATATTGTCCTGTGTATTACTTCACAGATATCCAACATAGAAATAGAATAATTGGATTTTTAACTTTTTTTTTTTTTTTTTTTTTTAAGTTAACTTCTAAAGAAAACCTTCCTCTAACCCCAGCAAGAGCAGAGACGCCTCCCCAGCACTACCCCCAGGTTCCTGCATCAGCAGGGAAGACATTGCTCCCTCTACCTAGGGAAAAAATGCTTATAATTCCTGCCATAACTTATGCCAGATAACTTGAGACAGATCCCATCTAAAGTTATATCTGAACTACACAAGGCAACATCAAGACTGTATTCACCTGTCAGCCATCAGAGTTCTGAAAGAAGGCAACACATTCAGTTTTGCAAGCTGCCCTAGCTGAAAGTTGTATCTGTGGGAATGAAGAACGAGCTATTCAGACAAAAAACTTAATCAAAGAGTAGTTTGAGTTACAAGCTAGCATAAAAATTAACCCTGAAACAAATTCTACAAGATGAGCACGCTACAAGAGCATTGTGGATTATACTTGGTTGGTACAGCACACACAACCATATAGAACTGAAATCAAGCCAAGTACCTGTATTAAATCATTATATATCTTTCTATGTACAGATAACCAGTATATATGTATTCAAGATCCATAAAAACATACTGGAAAAAAATGGTATATAGATACATGCTCAGTATCTCTCAGTAATTACATAAAATACCTGCACATTCCACCTGAAAAAGAAAGATAGTAAGACAGTGGTAAGAAAGCTAGAAAAATACTTGTCCATAAACTCACCTAGGTAATATCTGGAAGTATATCCTTTCACAGAAAAAAGCTGAAATGATTAGCCATTGCTAAAACTACAGCACTTCCTTCATTCTCTTAGAATTACTGATGATGTATAAAAAAATACTTTAGGTGCTTATTTTCATGAGCCCTCATTTTCACTCCACCTGTTTTCCCAAAAATGCAAGCCATGAGTAAATAAATGATGCCCTGTATTCCTTGCTGTGTAGATGAAGTTCTTTGCAGACAGTTGCAGCAACTTGAATCTTTCAGCAGAATCCCCGGCCCCCACCAGCACAAGCTACTGCGCTTCCCCTCTCCCCTGCTGAATGCAGCACCACGTACCAACTCATAGCCCCTGTGGCACCCTTTTGCAGTGAGGTAGCTCATGAATACTAATAATCTCCTAAACAGCTCTGGACCAAAGGGAAGGTATTTTTATAATGAGAAACATTACGTTTCTAAAAATAAGTGTCCTGTTATTAGTATTATATGATATATAATCAATAAATACAAACACCTAATCACTTATCTACAAATTTCTCTGTCATTCCAAGAAAGTATTTGTATTTTACATTTTATATTATATATTATATATAACATTCGCTTCAAGATAAATTACTGTACAATTTTAAATAAATATTCATAAGCATTTAATAAATTAATTGAAACATGTTGCTTTAAAAACCAAAGGACAAACATACATTCTATATTATAATTCTCTCTAATTAATCAAAAAAAATTTAGACCACTATCAAATAACAATTTTGTACAGTTTGTACCAACTGGAACTACATATTGATTTAACATGCACGTTGATCATGTATTAGATTGTACTAGGGTGAAATTTGTCCTATGACATAGCACAGAATAGCTATGAAATTAGAATCACAAAACCCCCCCCTTGCTTCTGCTGTCAAGTCACCATATTAGAGTCCTATCGGTGTATTAAGATATTTGAAGACCAGTAATTTGTAAGTTGCATCTGTTGTTGACAATATTCTTATATTGCATGAAAGTGCCACTCAGTGGCACAGCTGCTCCCTCTGGGATGACACAACCCCAGCCCCACTGAGTTCAATGTGCAAACTCTCACTGAGGTAAGGGCTGGGAAGATTTCATTACAGCAGCCTCCTCTGGGAGCTTAACTGGTTAAAATCCTACTTAGGCAGATCAGGAATTTCCATATTGCAATACAGTATATCAGAATCTGGGTTGTGGAAATGCGTTTCTCAGGAGAACACTGACCACTGAATTGTGCCAGCTTCACAGCTCTGACAGATTTCTTCTTTTTCAACTTGGAAAACTAGCATTTCTCCAAGAAACGCAAGAATAACAATTCAGAAAGTAAGTCTAAATGCTACAAAAGACAAGCAGACTTTAAGTACTTTCCAAGCAAAAGATAAGCAGATTTTTATTATTTGCTGTAAACATTTCAAATTAATTTATACCTTTGAAACAAGCAGAGCAATTGCCTGTGTATGTGGGAGCCCGTGTGTCTGCCTGCACATACCCAAGGCACCATCAGCCTGAAGCCAACAAATTACATGAATCATAAAATGAAACCAACACAAAAGCAGCCACTCCAGGAGCACTGCTCAGGGTTAACTATTGCTATTAAAGCTGATGTGGAAAGGCTCATGTGAATCAAAGGGCAAACAGCTCAAATGACCCAAACTTGACTGCATGCAGCCCCATATACTTTATGTTTTAGTGTACCAAATATAGAAAGGAGGTAAATGTTAAATCCATATCAAGAAAGTAGATATTGGGGAGTGTGTGTGTATGATAAATACAAAAATGTGTAACTTGATACTGAAGGAAGTTTTCTTCAGTACCAAGAAAGCTGAATTCACAGGTTTTTATTTCTTTGTGTGACATTCAGGAGTAATGTTATTTTCTCTGTTGTTTTTTCCCCTCTAAAGCACGAGGTGCTGAAGTACCTGTGGTCTCACTGCTCTTCATATAAATAATGCTGCATCATTGATATTAAATAGATTGCTGACTGCTCCTTTTCAAAAGTAGATAATAGCAACAGGCAATAGCAAAAAAATATGAAATGCAGGAGGAGAATCTGAAAAGCTAAATGGGACAGTGCAAGGTCAGAGCTAACAAAAAACAACACATAAAATTTTTAAAAATATAGTAAACTGAGATGAAGATAAAGCATGTGAGAAGTACTCTGAGGTCTGAGCCAGGGCTAAAAGTATTTTCCTACATTTCTTTAATCTAAAAATAAAAGTGCTGCCTGTTGAATACATTAGTATGTCTTTAAACTATAAGTTTATGGATTACATTTCATCTTTATCAACTCTGGTAATTAGATGAAAAACCAATTAAAATAATTTTTCCATCTTTTTCAAATTGTTAAGGAAGACTGCTGGTGATGTGGCAGTTTCTTTGAAAGATGAAACAGAATTAGATAATTAACAATGCAGAAGCAATGCTCCGTAGTACATTTTTCATGTACAGATGTTCTGACGGGATTAAAAACGCCATCTCCCTCCCTCTCTGACAGATAGATAAAGCAGTTTATAATGATGGATTTTCAAAAATCACTATCTTTAGATAATGAATAATTAGAACATTAATTACTCTGCTTCACCTTGGTGTTGTACATAAATGACCTCAGAACCAGAAGTTTCCATCTGCAATATACTCTTTGGAGGTAAAGAAGATACATTATATTTTTTTAAGCAGCTTAACTAAAATGTTTTCATTTATATTGCCTTTATGGTAATACTTTGGAGGCTACTGTCCTATATTTCCTCCTAAAAAAAGCAAAAGTTGTGACTCAGGTTATATCAGAGTGCCTGTCCTTGCCCTAAGACAGATCACCTGAGCCGCAATATTAAGTAATCACAGTGCATGCTCAATGTGTTTCTCTCTTTGATGAAGCTGAGAAGTGCACAGTTAAGGAAACTTTTTTGGAGTTTGGTGTTTAGCTGCAGCGACTTGGATAAACAGAAACAAAGTAGTTCTGGCAATTTACTTCAAGTGTTGCAGTGATGCCTGCACTGTGGAGATTTTCGACAAAAATTATCTAGCCTGTTACCTGTATATATTCTGTTTGTCAAACATGAAAAACTTAGGTGGAAATTTTCCATGTCTGGTTTCTGCCCATGGTCTAATTTTATCTGTTCTAAGTTCCAACAGATACACCATGGCAGATTCCCTGGCCCTTTGGAAGGAAATTACAAGAAAACAAACATAACAAAAACAAATAAAACCCCAAAACCAACAATAACAAAACCAAAACTATAAATTCACTTTGAGAAGAAGCTAGTGCCTGACTGAAAGATTCCAGTGAGGTGATCCTTCTATTTGGCACAAATAGAGTACCTGCCAATTCTTTTGAGTACCTGTCAATTTGGTCAAACAACCTCTTGAAGTCATACCACTCATGTTAAGAGATTTCAAAGAGATCAACTGTTAAGACACCAGAAAACTTTCTTGTTACAAAGTGACATTGCACCCACCCACAGGCCTTGTTGCTAAATCCTGTATTTCCTGAATATTATTATTTTGCCTCCAGGTCAGAGGCAGAAAGTCAGTATTTCCCAAGAGCTGCACTTTTTGCCTATTCTGCATTTGGGAGAAATTAGCTAGACTGTCCAGGATGCAGGAAGGCATGATGCAAGTTTGTTGGCCATCAGGCTCAAGACAAAGTCACCTGGCTGGAATACAAAGAGTGTAATGGACAATAATTCCTGGAAGGAAAGAGTTCATGGTGATACTGAAGTAGAAAGAGAAGAAGAAAACTGAGGAATAAATTCTCTTTATCACTCTGAAAACAAAACAGTTCCTAAAAATTCCTGTGGAAACTGAACAAAGGAAATCTTTCCAATGTCCCATCAGAAGTATACATTATATTACGACCCCACAAAAGATTTTCAATTTGTAATTTGTAGCCCAAAACCCTCACATTCCTCTCTGCTTTTGCAGAGAAAGATTTTTCATGTGCCATCATAACATTTTGCTCAGCGAACTCAGCAACCATGCAACTGTGCAATCTCTTACTCTGTCACTGGGTTTAACAAACCAGAAACTTAAAGAATCATGTGTGAGTTTTGTTCCAAATTTTCTAGATAATGGGGATGCTGAATCCAAAGCATCAAGACACAATAAACTCCCATGCAACAGGCAGCATATGGCCACCAACAAAAACACGTCTGAAATGACTTGTCATTAATCACATAAAAACTATGGGACAGAGAGTAATTTACCAGAGCAGTAATAAACTAGGCAAGTGAGGAGAATGCTCTTTATCTTTCTACAACTTCTGCCTCATTCCCTAAACAAGTTTGAGAAGGCTTTATCCCTATGGCTTAGCCTCAAAATCTTGATCAGACTTTTTGCTATGTAAATACTATTTTTTTTTTTTTGCAAAAATGAACACCATCCTGAAGTTTAAAAAAAACTTCATTTATCAGTTTTGATGACAACTACAACACAATTAGCTCTTAGTCCTTGCTAACTCTGCTAAGGAATTTGCAGTAACTACAAATTTCATTTTGCACTGTAATAAAAACGGATCACCTTCCAAGGCCTGCAATGTTTGTTCTTATATCCATCTTTCTCTATTTTAATTGTATTTTAAGTAAAGTAGCAATTGTTGTACTATTGCTACTCAACGCAGTTACATGAAGACTGGTAAATTTTCCATCAGTTCGAGCTTTTGGTGTACACAAAAACTAGATAAGGAGTTTAAATTTTTGTTTAAAATACTTCTCTGTGTTGGGAAAGATAATTTACCCCTCTAGGAGGAAGCTGAATTAAGGTATCATTTGTTAAGCACATATAGAAGTGTCCCTGTTTTTGGATAAAGATACAAACTAGTGTTCTTTTTAAATCCAGATTTAAAATGTCACCATTATGACAATGTGTTCCACAGCCTATTATTAATAACCCTTAAAATTGTAATAATTCTTGTAAAAATTTATCACTACCTTGAGTGTAGACCTCTTTAAGAGTTTCATGGGTTTCACTTTCCTATGAAATTCACATTGGTTTTTGGCTCATAAATTTCCAATCCAGAAAAAAAGACTGTTATTTGTACATTTTAATACAAAAGAAATATTGCATTGTAAATATATTAATTACTTTAATTAGTGTAGACTATTTCTAGTATCTATATTTCTTTTTTAGAAAAGAGGAATTCTAATTTACACAGAAGAGGTAGGATTTCATACTTATGAGAAATACAGCCTAATCATCTTAAAAAAAAACTTGCTCGTGAAAATTGCAGGATCTACAATTTGTCACAAGAAAGAAATACCCAGATCAATAAATACTCTTAAGTCAAGTTAAATTTGCAGAGACATAATTTAAGAAATAAATTGGGAACTTATTATTTTGACCATTAAAAATGGAAATTTCAGAAAAGAGAACAACAGCATTATGTCTCCAAAGCCATGCCAGTTTACATTAAGAAAAGAAACAAGTGGCTTTTCAATGAACACCATTGCACTGGAGCTTTGACAGCTGATTAAAAACAAATCATATTGAAGCATTGATTCTGGTGATCCATAGCCCAGCTGATAAACTGCAACTGCATCCATCTATAAATTTGCAAGACCTTAGCCATGCAGGCTTTGAAGCAGGCATACTGTGGAAGAAAAACAGCAAATGAGAACTTGGTTCAGGATTCTTTAGAAATGTGACAACTGAAAAGGTTGATCTGATTCATAAGTGAATATATATGCAGCAGAATTCATAATTTCTGCTACTGCTGCAGGTATGTAATTGACTCTGGGGTGCTTTAGGCCTGAGAAATATGGAACAGACCTTCCATGATGCTTTGAAATGCTGCACATGGCAGAACTTAAGCAGAAGCCCAGGAAACACCCCTTTGAAAATGCCAGTTGAGGACTAGCTTTCAATGTGATGCAGACTGATACTGCCAGACCACAGTCTGTGTAGCTGTGGAGATTTGCAGTTGATAGCATCCAGCTCTTCATTTATTACTAATGTCTACTTCTGAGCAAGAGACTCAGCTCAGCAGGCTGCCAGAGCACTGAGATCATTGTTACCTGATGGCACAGCCAGGCAGGCATGAGGCATGCAGGCTTTAGGTGTTTTTAAATCTGCTTGGCAGTGCCACAGCACATACAGCACACACAATGATCTACTATGTCTTCTAGTATAACATCCTGAAGGCTCTCAGAATCTCAGAAAATGAGGAACCACCTTGATTCCAAGGAAATTATGTTCCTTTGCCAGACAAGGATCTTGGTTGATAACACTTTAAATAATTAAAATAACATTTATTTTTATACAGCATACCAGTAATGAGAGCTATAAACCCTAGGAATACCCAATTTTACCTAGTATATACAAACAGATCCCTCTTATGCTAGGCTCCAGCGCTGCATAATCCACTGCAAATTTATAAAGCTCAATCCTTGCTTTATATAATGTGAACTCGCCCTTACACTGATTCGTACAGTGTACAAAAGATCTGTTATACTCCACACATTTTCAGGATCTTCTCCCAGGTTTAGGAATATCCTCCACAAAGCTAGTTTGAAATTACTTGTGAATTTGTTCCCATTTTCCAGGTGATTTACTTTTATTGATTAATTAATGTTGAATTAATAATGAAGCTTTAGTGTTCCTCTCGTTTCCTCCACTAGTTCTGTTAGCAATATATATATCAATAATTAAAAGATTTTACATTTCATTTTTTTCACGAGTTAAGTATCTTGATTACACCCTTAGTCACTGTAGCACAAATTCAATATAAAGATTTTAATTACTTTTGTAATTAACATGAAATGAGTGGGTTTCTTTATTTCAACACAGAGCTCAGTCTCATCAAATGCATGAAAAACCTTGGTGTGTTGTTTTCCCTCACTGTTATGACATGAAGTAAAACTTTTCTTAGCTGGCTCTGTGGTGCAGTACTGCTACACTTTAGTGAATCAGTGTGCTGAGAAGGATGGCTGCAGCTCTGGTCTAAAGAGAGGGTGGGGGAAGGAGTGAAAAACCGTATTGCACCAGTCACATCACACACATTTATGATGAAACAAGCAGCATTACTGGAAAGCCTGAGAAAGTGGTAGAAGATCCTCTACACTCTCTAGCCCCTCACCACTATAAATTGCATCAAACTAGCTCCAATGTACTACCTGGGAGGAAAACCTCTGGAAAATCCATCTCCAATGCAGAGAATGACCCCTGACTACATCACCTTGAGAGATCTGCAGCTCAACACTGCTGTTTGTCCTCAGCGAGATGGGAAACCTCCAGTCACTCCACCTGGCTCCAAACTAAAGACACTGAGCATTTGGTGAAAGAGAATACCATAATAAGCAGCATGAAAAGAAAATCTGAGAGTCACAGAACAGGTGAGGCTAGAGGACACTTTTAGAGATTGCAAGGTCCAACTCTCCCACATACTGGAGGTGTGATAAGAGCAGGTTGCTCAAGGCCATATCTACTTGGGGTTTGGATAACCCCAGATACTGTGACTGTGCAAAATCTCTGCACCACCTGTTCCAGTGTTTAATAAATTTTGCAGAAAGAATGTTTTTCTCATGTTTTAGTGTGATTTGCCTTATTTCAGCCTGTACTCATCCTCTCCCTGAGAAGAGTCTGGCCTTTTTTCTCCAGTCCCCCTCTGCAGGCATTTATGGTAAGATCTCCCTTAAGCCTTCTCTACTCCAGGGTGGGCACTCAGCTTTCTCAGCCTCTCCTTGTATGACAGACACTCCAATCCCTTCACCATCTTCATGGCCCCTTGATGGACATCTTCCAGTAGCCCCATGTCTCTCGTATTGGGGAGCCCAGCACTGGGCTTAGAACTCCAGATGTGTCTCACTAGAACCACTCAGCTCTACTGAGGGGGAAGGATCAGACTCCTCAGCCTGCTGGCAACACTCCTCCCAACGCAGCCCAGGATGGTGTTGGTCCTCTTTAATGCAAGGAGGCATTGTTGGCAGGGGTTCATCTTAGCATCCACTAACATCCTAGTGTCTTTCCTGAAAAGGTGCTTTCCAACTGCAAAACTGTGCCCTAGCTGTGAGTCCCCAGGGTGAAATGGCACATGGGGTTACTGCTCTGCAGGTGCAGGATTTTTCATTTCCTTTGTTGAACTTAATGACATTCCTAATGGCCCATTTCTCCATCCTGTTGAGGTCTCTCTGAATAGTGTCGTATCCCCCTACTATATCAACTATTCCTATCAGTTTTCTGTAGTCTACAAATCTGCTGAGGGTGCATTCTGCCCCATCATTCCAAACACTAACAAAGATGTTAAACAGTACTGCCATAATATTGATCCCAGGCATACACCACAAATTATTTGCCTCCAGCTGGACTTCGTGTCACAGGTCACAATCCCCTGAGCCTGGCATTGAGCCAGTTTCCAATCTGCCTCACTGTTTACTTACCTAGGTTGTTATTTCCTCCATTTGTCTACAAGGGTGTTTTGGCAGATGGTGTTGAACTTCTTACCAGAGGCAAGATAGAGAACATCTGATATTCTCCTCTCACCCATTAAACTAGTCAACTAATAGAAGAAGGCTGTCAGGCTGGTCAGTCAGGCTGGATTTTCCCTTTGTAAATTCATACTGGCTATCTACAATCACCCCCTTGTTCTACACATATGTTTAGAAATAGTTTCCAGGATTATTTATTTCATCACCCACCTAAAGGCTGAGCTAAGGCTGACAGGTCTATAGTTTCCAAGATCTCTTTCCCTTTTTGAAGATAGTAGTCATGATTTTTCTTCCAGTATTCAGGAATATCCTGAGTGCCACATTTCAAAGATTATTGACTGGCCTTGCAATGACATCAGTCAACACCAGCTCTTTTAGTATTCATGGGTACACCTTGTCACGTGCCAGTAACTTGTCCATTTTATTTGTATGTTTCTTGATCAGATCATGGTCTGCTGAGTCCTTGCTCCAGACTTCCCCTTCAGTCATCAGTGCACTACAGAAACCTCCTGGATTACTTGTGCCCTACTGCATTGCTCAACCATCAGATACCAGGATGGATTAAGTTCTCCATGAATACCAGAACCTACAACTGGAGGAAGGCTTCATCTAATTCCTCTTCCTGATCAGGAAGTCCATAGCAGACACCCACAATATCATGACATTGGCTGGGCCTCTAATCCTGAAATATAAACTCTCAGCTGGTTCATCACCCATCCCTAGGCAGAGCTCCCTGCATATTCTGTTCTCTCTCACAAAGGGCTTGCTATCCTTCCTTGCTATCCTGCCCTGTGCTTCCATGGATTGCAGCGCTCCAGTAATATGAGCTATCCTACCATGTCTCTGTGATCATGATGAGAACATGGCCCTGCAGCTGCACAACAAACCTCTAACTCCTTTTGCCTGTTCTCCATGCTTTAGAGCACAGGCCATCTGGAGAGCCACACACTTGTGGTGATTTCCCAGAAAAGGTATTAGAGCTTTCCCTAAATGCTCTTCTCTCAATCATATCATTTTTCATGTCCATATGTAGCCACGGTTCATGCTCGCCATGTTTTGGTTTCAGGAACTTNTGATATATAAACTCTCAGCTAGTTCATCACCCATCTCTAGGCAGAGCTCCCTGTATATTCTGTTCTCTCACAAAGGGCTTGCTATCCTTCCTTGCTATCCTGCCCTGTGCTTCCATGGATTGCAGCGCTCCAGTAATATGAGCTATCCTACCATGTCTCTGTGATCATGATGAGAACATGGCCCTGCAGCTGCACAACAAACCTCTAACTCCTTTTGCCTGTTCTCCATGCTTTAGAGCACAGGCCATCTGGAGAGCCACACACTTGTGGTGATTTCCCAGAAAAGGTATTAGAGCTTTCTCTAAATGCTCTTCTCTCAATCACATCATTTTTCATGTCCATATGCCCTGGGTGGCTCCTCCCTGCCTTGTTTTGTTGTTTATGAGGTCCTGGCTGTCTCCATCTCTCTGCAGCCATTGCCTATCAACCCATCAACTACTTCCTCACTTGATCACAAATCATCTTTTCTCCACTCCATCCTTCCTGTTTTAAAGCTCAAGTGTACTGAAGTGTCAGTGTACTGAAAGAACAGCTACACAGAAGTTGTACATTCTGTTCTGGAAATCAGGGAAGAAAATGTTTGTCAGGTAGAGCCTGACAGTGCAAACTTCAGTGACATACAGAGAACATAAATTCCAAAAACCATACACTGAATGGCTTTGATACAAGCCATTCAGTGGCATGGCATAACATGTGAAATAAATTAGAACTGGTTTAAATCCACTGTTACAGCTCATTACATTATCCTCTTTCCCTGATAAGCTCATATAAAATATTTTAATTACAGTTAAGTATTCAATTTAAAAGAAGTGTGTAAAAACAGATTAAAATTTGGCACAGACATGATATTATATCACACATTGATCAAGATAAAAACCACAATTCTTAATAAGATGTGGTTTTCAAATTTAAAATGAGAGATAATAGTTAATGAGAGATAATATTCCTAATGCAGGGGCAATTTGTTTGAAATCCAGATGCAGTGAGACAAATACACCTTAAAAAAAGCTATTTAGTCTTTCATAAATTTAGCAGATTTTTATTAAATCGGATTTAAGTGAAACACCTTATGGTAGCTTGTTATTCCTCTAAAACAGAAGCCTCCACTTCACCTTTACCATGCAGTTCCCTACTTAACAGCACCAAGAAGTTCAGGTATCTTTGCATAAACAAGCTACAAATGAAAAGTGATGCAATTACATAATCTGGCATAATTTTTAATTAAGTCAGCGAATTTATTTCTTTGTTTTATCAAGCCCATACGGTGCTGATTAATCATCATGGGTTCTTACTTATCAATCATTTGCATTAAACCACGAAAAAATTTCCTTCTGCTTCATTTAGGATGTGAGAAATGCTTCAGAGACATGCACAGTAACGCCTCCAACATATGCAGCACAAAGTACTGCACGACTGTATTATGAATGCATAAAAGACCATGATTGATGAAGGCAAATCTCCATAAAGAAGGACTGGTGATTTGGATTCACTCATCAAATACACACCAACTCCAAATTCACAAATCGGATTCCAATTCAAATCAAAAGTCCCAAAACTTCTTGTTCGCACACCAAAAAACTCTGCTATTTTTTCCTGCACTTCCAACTAGAGAACACAGCGGTTAACCAGACTTCCCAGGATGGTAACAAGAAAGAGTTTGGAATAATTTCACATACAGAGTAGCTTATTCATGCAAAGGCATTTGTTATAACACATACCTGAAAATGCTAAACAAATCAGAAATCAAGAAGCTGTTTTATATAGTTACATTTAGGACTTGCATCAATCACTGCAGGTTACCAATCTGCACCCCAGACTACTCTTCAAGGTAAGGATACTTGTTGAATGACTTAATTTAGTGAAATGGCTAGAACTGAGCCACCTCCTTTGAGTTTCTATATGCTTACAAGGTTCATGTCTAGAACATATCTGGAGAACAAAAGTAGGTGCATAAAAAAGGCAGTTCAATGAACTTTGTCCTTATATGTAACATTATGCTCACACAGCTGCCATGAGCACTGGCCTGACACACTTGCAAATGAAGATGTAATGGATAGGTGGTTTCAGAATGACAAAAACAGATAGACAAAAAATGCTATCCTTCCTGCTCAACCATGCCAACCCATCCTATCCCATCTAGTTTGATATATGTTAACATTGAATTCTTTGGATGCAAAAATAAAATTTGAATTTCAAATTACTAATCAAACTTAAAACTTCTAATTTCTTGACCTTTGCCAAACATTAGTAATTGAGAATAAGAATCCTTTTAATCTTAAATGTCAAAAATTAAAGCAACAAATCTAAACAAGTCATCTAGGGTTTCTTCAACAATTAAAGCTAGAAAAGGATGATTCCCCTGCTTTTGACACCTGTCTGAAGATGAGGTGAACCATCCAAGATAACAGGTGTTTTCTTCTTTTTAATGGTGGCTTAGGTAAGCTAAAAAAAAAAAAAAAATTAATAAAACCTATTTTTAGGTGAATTCCACCGAAGATACATAGATTTTAAGGCTGAAGTTACACAGTATGAATCTCAAGACAAAAAAAAAATAGCTCCTAATACAATCAACCCTTTCCCCAAACTTTTCATTTCTTCCTCATGTTCCTGCTGAAGAAATTGCACTGTATGTTATTTCTACATATTCTGTTCACTATGGAAGTACTACCTAAATTTAGAGAAGATTAAAGCAAGCAAGTGTCTGATTTCTGAGGTATGGATTCTGTGGAGAGTATCAGAAAGGGAAGGCATCTGAATTCCAATTACATCTCACTTTACTGGTCTAGATTGAAGATGAACTGGAACTCCCACTGCAGACACTTGGCTTTGTACACTAGGTCACCCAATCCTGTACCCAAAGTGCTCTGCTACTCTTAAGAATGGAAGAGGTTGAGGATTTGACCCCAGGTTCCATCCCTGCCAGCCTCACACAAGGTTACCGGTTCTCCCAGTCCTGGTAATTATGATCAGGGATTCTGAACTCAAGGAAGATTTCTGAGAAAATCTGTTAGACATATTTATGGGGGGAAAAATCCTATTTTTGATGAACCTGACAAAGACACTGTGAGAGGGCCTAGTTGAGAAAAATTCTGTCTATGAAATAAGGTATTTTGGTATGAAAAAAGCCCCTTGTAAGAGTCAAATACTGAAAAGCTAGGACACAATGAAATGCAGCATTTAAAGACATGAATTTAAATGACTTTAAATACATTTACAGTTCCACTGCAGTGTTCTGCTGGATTGTGGATTACTGCAGCTGTCAGGTTATACCTCCACCAATCTAAAATATGACTTTAAATACCCTTGTGACCATTTCTTGAAAAGAAAATGAGGTGGATCTAGCTCAGACATAGAGACCAGTTTCTGAGTTTTCCTAACATCCCTTCTTTTTGCATAACTGTACTAAACTCCTGCACCTGATCTTCTCAGAGAGAGTCTGTCTAGAAGTGTTCTGAGCGGTAATGATGCCTTCCAGACTTATATCAGGCAGATTTCCTAGTAGGGATAATTTTTTTTTTATGGTTCATAATTCTTCTTGTGTTTTATAACACCTAAAGTAAAATTTCTGACAGTTCAGGAATTGGCAGATGTAATGAAAGAGTACCCAGCCAATCCTACAGCCATTATAGTTGCTGAGAGTTTTGTCATCAAGTTAAATGAAAACAAAAACCAATCTGTGCATCTAAAAATGCCCTTACCCCAGAACAGATTAGTATCAAGGATAAAATATATATTTGATTGTTGATAATGCAAATGAATTAAACTACTTCTGAACAAGAAATATCAAAATTACTCTATGAATAATAGTTTGAAACCTAGTAATTTATCATATACTTGAAAACAGCAAAATAAAGGCAGGTAGGTAGGTAGGGAAAAATACTTTGAGGAAGAAAAAACCAAGCTTTTATGAAAAAAAACTGTTTAACTAAAAAATCCAGTATCATTTCTGCTGTAATACCTTACTGACATATTGATTACACTGATTCTTGGCCAACAATGAGAGGACAGCCTATGTTCCCGTTCAACTGGGATAAATACATTCATCTGTCATCTCCTCATGGGAAGTTTGTTTTCTGTTTTAGATGCACAACTGCGAAAATATTGTCATCTTAGGCTAGTCATGGAAGACAGTTCATATGTGCACAACATTTTTTCACAAATTCTTATGTTGTGGTTACCTACTTTCAAGAATTTCCGGTTGTATTCCGGCACTCAATGAAAGAGGGAGCGTGATGAGGCAATGGAAGCTGCAGGGAGAACTCACCTGATCCTGCCCCGAGGGCGCTCAGATTGCTCTGACATAAAACTTGTGCTGCTGAGGCGAGAGGCACTGCTGGTTCGGGAAATGGCTGACACATCACTGACATCACTATCTGATGATTTGGCAGAGACGTTATCACAACTTCTGTACTGATCTGTTTGTATATTATACTAGAGATCAAGAAAAGAAAGGGTGAGGAGTCTCATCAAAACAGAATGCATTCATTGAGACAACACGTGACCTAAGTATGACAGTTCTCTTTAACTGCTTTTAGACACAACAAAATTGTATGATTTTCAAAGAAATGTCTACATTAAATGCCTTTATGTCTAGTGCAGAAATCAAACAGGTTATTTATGGACTAAAGAAGGTACTTGGAATAAAGTAACACATTGGAAACTAAATAGACTGTTGGTTCTTCAGCACACTAGAACTACAATAATGAAATACTTATATGAAATATTTATGCAGCAGACAGACATCTCAAGAACATGCATACCATCCATTTGGCTACAGACTCTTTTTTATTTTTAAATTATTAAAAATTTATGCTATAAAATACCCGCACATAGAACTGCCTATGAGCCTCAATGAAATGCAATGCTACTTGAAGCTATTAGGGACTGATTTCAGTTCCTAGATTCTATAAAAAAAGAGAAAAGGTACATTTTCTATCTCAAAATATCTCTTTGTATTGTGATATTAGAGGACTAGTTAAGCAGAAAGCTAACTCAGCAAATACAGTATTTGTTTCCAGGCAGATCAGTTCCCCGATCTTGTTGCTTTTACACCTGCACATGCCTAAGAACTAGTAGAAGACACAGCAGGAGGAACATGTGGACAGGGGTAGAAGTTACTTTGCTTTTAAAATCAACTGTGACACCACACCACCGATTACACCACGCTCTTATTGCTCGAATCATCAGTCAGACAGGTACAAAAGGAAGCTTCAATCCTAGCAATGTCACACTTACCGAAATCTTCATTCATACAGATATGAGTACCACATAATTGTCAGGCTCATAAAACTGAAACTCATTGTCATTAGAGGAAGGTACTCTTGGCTGGAAAGCCACTAAACCAGTGGAAGACTTCCCAGGTTATATTATGGGAAAACTATTAACACATAGGAGCACTAGGCAGTTTTTGACATGACACTCTAGGGAGTTAATTTTCCAGAACTGTGCTCTGCAAAATTGCAAGTCATAAAGGTTTATTTATGAATCATACACAAATCTGTGGCTGCCAGTGAATATCCAAACCCTGACTTCACTGGCTGAGTCACTTAGCCAATGCCATGACTTAATTTCAAAAACCTGGCAAACGCAAGCTTGAGTCTGTACAGATGAGCGTATCGGGTCTCCTCTCCTTAAGTCAGGTTAATCTTCTCTTGCTCCAGTGCCTTCCAGCAACTATGCTTGTGTACACTTAAAAACCTCTCGATAAAACATTGAAGATAAAATGAGGAAGTCAACAGCAGTAGAGAAGGGGAAGGAATAAAGCAATGCTAAGCATCAATTGTAAATATAGAAATCTGCAGGACAAATGGAGGTTATATAAATTTACTATCTCAGTGTGTTTTTCAGGTGTGCATTAGAACACTGTTAGCAAAAACTCTAAGCAGTACCCCGTGAGGGCCTTGCAGGGGCCAAGTAAAAACATCTGCTGGACAGAAAGCTCTGGTTTATTAAAGTTAACTTGAAGAAAATGGGTAACAGAAAGGACTCAAGTACTCTGATATTCAAAAATATTTTCAGCTACTGCAAGAATATATTGGGAGGTTCTCTTTACAAGTGAGTTGTGTGTGACTTTACTGAATATAAATACCCAGTGGGGTTCAGGTGAGATTATACTAATGTGTTTATTGAGATCACCTTTCATTAATGGCTCGTAGAGTCTCTGTTAAACAATTTTGCTGACTGCTGTCCTTCAGACTGAAAGACAAAATGGTAACTCTAAAATGGGAAGACAAAGCTTACTAATTTTTATCAGATCTGTTTCATAATAAGATATCATGTTTTTCCTTCTAAAGTCTAAACAAATATTCAAAGCAAGAATACCAGTTTGAAAACTTTTTACTTAGGCTAAATATATAAACACTCAGCGGCTAGAAAACAGAAAGGCTAATTCTCTCCAGTGTAAGTTAAACTGCCCCAGTCCTGAGATAGATGTCTTATGCAAAATTCCTAAAGAATTGCTAATGAATCCTTCAAGCTACTCTAAATGACACACGTAAAAATATGAAAATCATCTGGACACATGGAATGATCTGGCTTTCCATTAAGCTAAATAGATTTGCAATCTGCAAAATCATCCCATTTAATAATAAAATTTCTGTTGATTTCAGTGAAAAAAGGATTTCACACCTCCCATATATTGAGATTATATCTACAAATCATTCCTTTGAAATTCAGGTTTCAAAACTTCTTTGTTTAAAATTTAACCAAGAAATCCCTCAAATGCATAGGGTTCCTTACACATAGTAACAGACTGTTTCAGAAACACCTCCATGCTTTATTTGTATTTGCTGAAGATGATCTGACTTCTTCCCTCTGCCATTATCATGTCCAATTACTTCTCTTCCTCTCCAAAAAGTCCGTATTCTCTTTGTGGCCATTGGTTTGAGAGTGTATACAGTGAACCTGCAGTGTCAAGGCCAGATGCAGTGTCTTCTGGAAGCTGTCCTGCTGGAAACTTTTCTTCTAAGTATTGAGGGAAGTAGAGGTTGCTGGTCTTTGTTCCAAGCCACACCTGAATCTGGCTGTTTAGCCCTCAACTTATGATTCAAGAGGTAGACTGTGTATGTCATGAAGAAGACCCTCTGTTTCACTTGTACTGAATGTGTTCCACCATTCATGGGGTATCTACATGGGCTGGGAAAGTGGGAGAGAGAGGAGAGAGGGAAAGCATCAAGCATGGTTGTGCACCTTACCAGTTAGAATACTGGGAGAGAAGTTAGCAGTCCCAGTTTGTGTATTAGTGGCTGTTAGGAGATTCAGCCCCATCAACTGACAGCATCAATATGAAACCATTTATTGGTGCAGGGGTCTTCAGCCCAGGTATCATCCCCTGTAAGTGGGGGATATATAGATACCCTCATTCTGTTTTGCTTCCTGTAGTCCAGCAGTGCGAAAAATCGAATTGTTTTGTAGATACCAGACTGGGTTAAAAGGCAGTTTTTCATATGCTGATAAATAGAATTTTAGTGAGATGGGACATAAAATAAAAACAGAAACCATGACTTCTACTTGCCTTGTATTGCAATCACACAGCTTGTGCAGAAAACATGCAGAAAACTCCTTTCCTAAATGAGACTTTCATGGCATGGCTGAGCTTTTCCTACCCCTTTATACTGTATTGTAGGGCTGTGAGTCTCAGGAAACTGAAAACCTTTCCCTTCACAGAAACAGAGATCAGCACAAAAAGTAGTGATCCTGAAAATTAATGCTTAGTGCTACAGAGCTTACATTTTACTACTACTGCTTCTGGATTTAGCTTTTTCTTCTTATACCTGCTGCTTCTAATTCATTCACCAACTTCTACAGGAGGCATACAAATTTTCCTACTGGTTTCCTACCTACCTTTGATACAGTCAGTATAGTCAGATAGTCATCTCAGCTAACAGATGAACAAAATGAAAGCAATTTTGAAGTTAGTATTTTCTTCCTCCAAATATAGAGAAGTAAATAGTACTCTTCCACAAAGCAGTGCTTACTAAAATGAGAATATTTTACTGTTGCAACACACCTGAATATATCATTCAGAAGAAAAATAACACGGGCTAAGATCCTCTTATATGGTATCTGCAATGAAGTAATGCCTGCAGGTTTCCAACTGGGCTCAAAAAAAAAGAATTCTCCCGTAAAGCAGAAAACTGCTGCCCTTTACAACTGCACATATATTTGCAATAAGTTTCCCTGGCATATAATGTTATATTTAAACATTATATGAAAATGAAGTATATTTTCAGTGCAATCACTTCTTTTTCAACTGTGTATCTTAAAGCTTATATAACACTTCTTTTCCAAGGTGCACTATTTGTCACATTAGGAGAGTCACTGAAGTTTGCAGCAACTTCAATAGCAATTACTAAAGAGTAGGTCTGGCTTTTAAAATGTAAATAGCAGCTAGTTTCAAGTGCCAAAAATATCTATGCTGTCCTTGCCTGCATTACAAAAACAGAAGTCTATAAACAGCTGAATGCAGCTCTTCCATTCACTTTACCACCTGTGGAGCTGTTGCTTCTTGCACACCAGCAAAAGGAGAAAAAAGGGGTGTGATGAACTGCAGATGTGTTAACATCCATGGAAACAGCACAGACACAAACCAAAAGAGTGTACTTCACAAATAATTTTACAGCTCCTTAATGACTTATAATGTTAGCAATTTTACTGATTATAAGAAACATCTTAGAAGTCATTTAACAGTCCATTATAACCTGATTATCTTTCATATTAGAAAGTATCTCTAATATGAAACTATTCATATTTCTAGATTTAACTCCCAAAACCATGAAGAATACAAGATTTCAGAGCTTTGAAAATTAAATGAGTGTCTATCCTTTGACTAGAAATAAAGCCCCAGGTGACTAACCTTGACAAATACGTGCTCATTATGTGCTTAAAATGAGGAAATGAAATAAGAAAATAAAATGAGCTTTAAAATGAGGTCATTAACATGAGGAAGGAGAAATCCAGACCAGATGCACAGATTCATCCAGGGACTTATACAAGTCTTGAGATTGCAGCCATCTTTTCAAGCATTCTAACAAGGATTTTTGTCAGAAAACAAAATCCTGCACCAAACACTTTGAGTCTTACGATTGCTCACATAGGGTTCCTCTGAATGCTGCTGGCATTCAGAATGAATGGCATTCACAGCCCAGCAGTTGGCACCTTAGGGTGTTCAGGACTCATCACTGACTCCCACCAGTTTCTGTCTTAGGAGCAGCTCACATCATGGTCCAGAGCCCACTAAGCACCAGTGATTCTAAAGAACTCATCCTATAATTGTATCCAATTCCTGTGAGCACTGATCAGCTTCCCAGCAGGGAACAGTAAAAATGAGCAAGTCAAACCATGAGGAAACTGCAGTGAAGCCTGCAGATAAAATAAATGGAACCCACTAAATTTTGTGAAATCCAGCCAGTACTGGAATGACTGCTATCTTAATATGACATATATTAAAGATTTTTTATTTCAAGGTGGGTGAAGGGGACCAAAAGAAGATGACACATCTATGTCCAAAAGCACTTTCTATACAGCCCTAGATGCCTTACCCAGGATGACATAAAACTTAACATTATCAGCCTCCTATCAGCCCAAGTACCCTACCCAGCTCCTGCTTTAGACATTAGCTGCTAACACATAAACTAAGACAGTCGCTATTGAATTAAATCCACTGCCACTGAACAAATGCCATGATTACACTTTTATACTAAATGCTTTTCATCACATACAGTCTTAAGTCAGTAGTGCATCTAAATATAGTGATATCCTTTTCAAGTACATACTACAGTGTTCTAATCAGTAACTCTCTTGAATAAACAGAACTTCCAAAAAAATGGAAAGCTGGAGCAGCTGCATCATGGTGTTTGTGTTCTATGTGTGGCGTCTGGAATAAAAAAATGTTGTGTATTTTGAATTAAAAGGCCAATTGAGTTACACTGTAATTAACCTCTGTGCAAATCAGGAATTATGCCACCAAATGTTCTGATTCTCTCAAGCACTGAACAGCACAAATATGTGCACACTAGCCACTACAGTCTTACCAATATATAAGAAAGGCAGACATGTTTAAAGCTCTTCTTTAAACCCTTCTGACAAATCCTCAGAGGTCTGGTGGTTTTTAAAATTTCTTTTGTTTTGTTTTGCTTATTAGAAGTCAACTTCTTCAACTAAATTATGGAGTCTTTCCACTGCACTGGAAGGAAATAAGGATGTGAACTCTGTGAAAGTCTCAAAACAGAGTGGAACAGCCATGAAGACGTGTATACAAATGTTGCAGGGCAGACAGTTACCTATTCAAAATCCATCAAAATAACTATTTAACATCCATTAATGGATGTTCAAAATTGAAACCTGCATGGTGCATGCTTAGAAAACTATTGCTTGCTTACTGAAACCAGAAAATTGAGAAACTGAGTGGGAAAATTGAGAAACTGTAATGCATCACAAATTGACTGGAAATTGTGAAGGACTTATTTAACTTTCAGGAATTATTTTGTATATGCATAATTAACCATTGTAAATACAATGCAGTCCCATACTGAAGGAAAATTTTTGAATGATTTAGAGAATTTTGTGTGTAATAAAACAAGAATATTTGAAAATGCAAAAATATTGGAAGAATCAAATCCATGTGAGCTGATTGCTCTGAAATGCAGAATGGACTATTTTCTCCATGTTCAGCACAGTATAATTTCTCTAATAAATATAATTATTTTCTGGAGCAGTGGGAAAACACTGCTATTTGGGAAAGAAAGAAGTATTTTGGTTAAAGAGGGAAAAACTCTACTTGAAATTGCTTTATCTTTAATATCAGTTAATATCTCTTTTTCAGTATTCCAGAATGCCTATTATATCACTTAATATTTTTTATCTTTTTTTTTTTTTTTTATTTAAAGTAAGTCTTGTTTCTGCAGCTTTTGAAGGCTTTTCACAAATTTTGGCAGCAGAAATTGGGTACAGTCTTCTGTTCTGAGAAGCCTCAGTCATCAGCTTTACCACAATAGCTGATATGACATTTTTCATTGATATGACTACATTTTCATTAGAGCTGTCCAAATTTTCATCTGTCTTGGTTATTTTCTTGACTCTTACACCATTTTCTCAAGATAGAGAATGACAGTAGCATAAGGTTTGCTTTGGTAACATTTTTTAAGTGATGACTATCACCATAGTGAAATGAAGCAAACAACCACATCCCTGAATATCATGGAGTGTAAAAATGGGCTAATATAATTAGTACTTCTTCAAGTGCTTAATTTCTCAGCACTTAAAAATTAATTCTATGTTGGACCATCTTTTCCAGGACTAGAACATTATCATGTAGAAAATACATGAAAAGTTAAAGATTTAAAGTCCAGGGCAGTTCTTCTTACCACCATTTTAGTATGGAAAATAGTGCAGAACACAAGGTACTCCAAAAATATTTCTCTATAACAACTGACAGAGAATTTGCTTCTTCAAAATTTTCCTCACACTTTTAGGAAAAAAAATCTGAATAGAATAATTTCAGTGTTCTTTTGATTTAGTACTCATCATGGTTTTAATTTTGATTTTCCACATGCATTTAAAACCAAAAGAAGATCCTAGGAAACTCAAGATTCTAAGGATAAGAGAAACATTGCAGGTTGATGTATTCTAACAAGTACTTAACCATACATTGGATCTATGCTGATCAAATAAGAAAAACATACTGTAGGGCCAAAATGATGCTTATCATAAATACTAGAATTAAAAAATATGTTTCAGAATGATAAATACACAAATTTCAATCAATCTGTAAGCACATATAAGCTAACTCAAAAACTTGGCCTTTGAGTCTGAATAAAGGTCATCCTGGCAAAAGTCCTCAAATTGCATATTACCTCTCTCTCATGAAAATTTTATCAAACCTATTTTGACTATTTTTTTCTAACATGTTAAGTGGTTGGGAAGTATGAGAGAGATGCACTGCATCTCACCCTTTGTCCTGAGCAAACCTCTTTTGAAGATAACAGTAAACCCAGAAGCAAATGAACTGTTCTAATTAAACAAATTCTTGCTTCTGATAGAGAATTTCATTAGAAAATTCCACCCCAGCTGTTGAGCTTTTTTTTAAATAGCACTGATATCCCACAATTTGGCCATTAAGGACCTAAGGTCTTGTTTCTCTTCCTTTTGAGAGCTGTTCATTTAAGTTCTGATTTAAGTTGTCTGCATATTTAACTGCAACAAGATCTTGAACCAATTTTTCAAATCTGTTAGATATTAAAAGTTGCCAGATTTCCTATTTAACCATTCCTAAGTAAATTTGTGATTTTTTTTTCAGATGAGTACCTCACTTACACATTCTTTTAACCTTTATCTCCAGGAACATCCAGCTCCTCACAGCTTGAATTGTAAGCAGCAGTGCAGATGTGCAAGACATGTTCATCATTAGAACCCTATACAGTTTAAATTACAAAGTTATGGGCTATCATTTTAGCCTTATCAAGAAAATGAAATCCCTCTACTCAACTTCGGTAATGTGATTTCAATATATTCCATTGTCACAGAAACTCTATGCTTTTATTAGAAAAGGAAATCAAAGTAATCAGTAGGTACTTCAAGAAAGGAAACACTTTATCTCTGACATTATTAGGATGCAAAAAAAGTATACAAATATGAGAACATCTGCATGGGATTGGACCTAGTTCTGTCTAGCTCTCTACACATGAGACAGCAACAAGGGCCAATCTTCTCTTTCATAGCCTACTATTCCAAACTCCAGGGGTTGGAAGTCTGAGGACTTCCTAAACTAAATGTGATAAGTCTCTTTTTAACAGTTGTTGAAAGACCTTTCTTTCCTGAATTAGTTTTTAAGTATTTTGGTTTTTACAGATTCATTTTAGTGATGTCAAAGACTAAGTCTAATGCATGTCAGATGGGGGCAAAAATGGTGCTAAAAAGCTACTACTTAAAGACATTTCTGTCAGGCTTTAAAATCCAGTATTCTTGAAGGTTATATAATATTTTAAATAAACAAGATTATGCCTTTAATTTTCAAGCCAAAGTATCATTCCAAGACTACTGACTTTACCTTGGTGTATTGCTCACGCTCATGTTCTTGGCTAGAACCAGACCCTGATGTCTGATTATAACGGTGCACTTTCATTTTCATCTGTCTCGTTCGCTCCTCCACTACTAAGCTTGCTGCAAAAACACACAATGAAAATCAATTAAAAATAGAGAAAAAGTTTTGGAAAAAAACAAATGGTTTAGCAACAATTTTAGCTTATTTCCATTTCAACAAAACAAAGAAATGTACAAACATGTAGAACAAGCGGGGTGTAAACACAGAACAAAGGAACACTAATGTCAAGAAGTCAATCACTTTCATTTGCAAGAGTCTTTACCTGAAAATGGGCAGACATCCCAATTTCTACATATAATCAAGCTGGTGCAACAGATATGAAAAGAGTGAAAAAATTTATGTGGTAGGCTGAATGATAAACCTGTTAAATATTCTGGATGCAGGGGATGTAAATCCATGATCATATAAGCATGTGTTTAAATGTAGAAAATATTACAGTAGCATTCTAAGAATTAATTCATGAACCAGCTATTAAAATTTATTTTTAAAGTAATTAACTCCTCCTACTATCTTGAACATAGTAGTTTAACATAGCTAACATAGTTTAACATAAGACTATTTGAGAGGAATAGTTTCTCCATTCAACCAGTCATATCAAAACCACAGTCATTTACTAGTATTTTCTGAGTTTTTTTAACAAGACCTCCTTTAAAATCACTACTTTGCTCTGTAATGATCACCTTTACTTCAAATAATTATTTGTGCTTTCAACTTCCATATGTCAGTGTCTCTCTAAAAACAGAAATCTTGCACCTTCAAGGAGTTGTGGTGCTATAAGGAACATCTTCAACTTGAACAAGTTATGGCAACGAATACTGGCTGTGCCTGCCACAGGCAGACAACCTTGCACTAACAGAGAGAGTGGTGTAAAAGCCCCTAGGCCAAGGCTTCCTCCAAGTAACTTAACTCTTGTGGTAGTGAGAAAATTTCAAAAGGATCTATATATTTTGCTATTCTTTAACTTTGTAGCATTTTAAATTCAAGGTCATATATCAATACCATGAAAACTGTCACTTTTTAACAGTTCTAGAACTAGACCCGAATATTTATCAGTTACTATTCTAAATCACAGGAGTATTCATTATGTTCATTGTGGTTTAACAGGTTGTAACATCTCAGAATAACTTCTTTTAAGTTGGAATTTTTCATGTCACAAATTTAATTTTATTTGAGGCAACCTCCACAAAAATCTTCTGCTTTTGTGCCAACCATGGATTTATATTTCTCTCTACAAAACAACTACTTTTATCAGTCAGAGAGCCCCTCCCCAGATTCGTGACAGGAGAGAGACACCTATACTAAAACTGCATGTAATCAACTTACAATCACAAAACACAGAAAGTTTTAAATTACTGGGAAATAAGTACTCTATGGATTTTCAGTTCTCACGAGTGGTTTTTATGCTGTTAGTTCACTGTAGCATTATTTACAGATTATTTTTTTATCTGTGCTTTGCCAGCACAAAGATACAAGGTCAAAAAAAAAAAAAAANAAAAAGGAAAAAAAAAAAAAAAAAAAAGTACACTCAGGATTGGATATTTTAAACTATAAGTTACTGCACAAACCACAATTGTGCCTGCACATACCAAGCTACCATTTGTAGCTTCCATGTAGAAATGATAAAATATCTGTGTGCTGGTTGGGTATGAAAATATATATAAAGGCATCAATGTGGATTCCTTCCACATTTTTTATTTAAAAATAAGAAACTTAAGTACAATAAACTACATTACAATTCTGCTACAACTGAAAATTTAAGGCATGAAATAAAGTTATCATTGTCTTCAATCACCCATTTGCAGAGTCCAATCTAGCAAATTCTGCACATGCAGAATGTCACACTGGGCCCAGCAATTATTCCAGATGACTAATTATGTCAGTAAATGTGTACCTTAATTGCAATGAGTCCAGTTCCACCATCAGATATGCAGGCACAGCTCCAATTACTTCAATGGAAGTTGCATGGAGGCATCTGAAGGCAAAATTGAGCACTTTAGGTGAAATTTTTAAAGATGGCCTCTTATTTCAAGGACAGATATGAAAGGATTAAGATAGATCAATTAAGGGCTGAAGTAAAAAAATGGGTATCTTAATCCTGTCATACATGCATGAAACAGACTGAGGATATGAAATCAGAGGGAAAAATGAGACCCCTTTAAAAATTTAGCCCTACATGTGTATGGTGCACAGATTAGAGTTACTCTAAATATTACCATTTCATTGAGTGAACTTTAGGTCCTTTAGCCTGTCAACTGTGTGTTATACTCAATAATATATATAATATGTTACCCTATGTTACCTATGATACCTGGGAAAGAATATTCTATTATGTAATGAAATGCTATTTCAGAGATTATTATTTCAGTCAAAAGTTAGTAAATATTCAATCTTAATTCTGTAATTCTTGATTTTTGTTATGTTCAAATCCTTAAGCTTAACACTTATGTTCTGGTTTTCTTTCACCTATATATATGACTATATCAAAGAACATGAGAACAATTAATGAGGACTGAAAAGTAAATCTAAATTCTCTAATGGACAGTCTTGATTTTGTGCATGAAGTACAATGTAATTTAGCACCAATCAGCAGTGAATTTATTTCTAAGCATGCAGTTGTATGAAACTACTCTAGAAAATCCAACTGTGTTCTTTCCAGCTTTGTTTACCATGCACATCTGAGCATATATTGAATGTAGCTCAGTTCTGTGATGGAAAATTACATCTGCCTGACTAGTGGTTTGGTAAAACCCTTACATATTAATCAAGAGAAGCAGAAAAGAATCTAACATGGGAGCAAAAGCACATTAGCAAAACGGTAACAACCATAGGTAACAACACCATATGATTACATTGCTTGCTTGGAAAATGGCTGGTTACCACAGGTAACAAAAACTTGACATAAAAATTACTTAGCCTGCCTCTTAGAAAAATATGGGTCTACTTTATTTTAGGACATCACTGTTTTACAGAATGCTTTTCCTGGAGGTCTTGAGAGGTAGAACTGCACAGTAATTTATGGACCAAAGCACTATAATCCCAAGACCTTTAAATTCTAGAGTGGGTCTAGAATTAAAATATGAAGATTTATCATAGGTGTCTCAAAATAGTGGTACAACTACAATCAATATGCATTGTGTAACGTGTTATTCTCTGGTGTCAGAAGCCACACTTCAAAGAGCTGTAACTCCCATCTCTTCAAGGGCTAATGATTCAGATGTGAGATTGCAGTGTAAAAGTAATTGAGAGGAGAACTCATTGATTAGACTGCTTAAATAAAGGGTGCAACTTTATAGCCAAAGCTTACTACTAATAAACCACGTGAAGGTTAACAACAATGATGTACATAAACAATCAAGCCATGCAGGAGAGAAAAGACAGACATATGAATGGAATCAAAATGTTATATTTCAATTCCATTAATCTATTTATAAACCCATCTGACTCCTGTAATTCCAGGTGTACTGGGTCTGGCTGGGATGGAGGCAATTTTCTTCACAGCTGCCTGTTCTTCTAGCTGTGACTAAGTGTTGATAACACACCAGTGTTTTAGCAATTGCTGAGCAGTGCTTGTATAGGACCAAAGCCTTCTCTGTTCCTCATGCTGCAGACCCTGCCCTGTCCTGGCTTCCCCCTGCCCCCAAGCAGGCTGTGAGAAGAAAAAGGTGGGATAGGTGACCCAACTGATCAGAGGGACCATTCCATACCATATAGCATCATACTCAGCAATAAAACTGGGGGTAGTATAAAATACGCAATTCTGTATGACACTGCTTGAAAGAAGCATGGAATAAACTAAAGAAAATAGCTACAGATCTTATTTTCAGCCTGCAATACACCCTCAAAGAAAATTAGGACAGACAATTAAGTTGTTTTTCCTTAGCCACTTAATTTTTTTAAAACTTTACCTGTTTACTAAGATTTTATGTGCTAGTCACATTCCTTTTAATATATGACTATTATGTTAAGATTTATAGAGTTACATCTGGTGCCACTAACTAGTTGACAGCCCTCATCTTTATTATTATCCTCAGACAACTACTATAGACATGTTTCAACCCCTAAATGCTGTTTAACTGAGGGAGAAGTTAGAACTGGCTAGAATCCTAAATGTTCAGAATATATTCTACCTTTTCAGTTATGTACAAAATAACACAACGATAACCTGATATACTAATACATCAGATGTAGTAGGGCAGATAAAGTCTTCCTTTTTTCTTTAATAAAACTTTTCTGGACAGAATGTGTCATATGGCATATTTCTGTTATCCACACAATATGAATCTAACAATTTAAGAAATATGACTTTAAAAGAAATTAAACTTGCATTACCATCAACAATAGACCAACCCTATGAAAATCATTGAGAGTTACAAAAGTAGCACTAATAGTAGTGGCCAGTGCAAAAGAAACAGAAGTAATTTTAAAGTCTAAAGTTCTCCCTTTAATGTTTAAAAGGGGGTCTAAACTCTACACTATATGCAAAATTCTCAAATGATATCATGCCTTAAACACCCATTTATTAGGCTGACAGCATAATGTATGAAACTTATGTGGGATCATTTAAATAATTGTATCACAGGCAGCAATAATGAACAAGCAAGCAACAGCAAAATTGCTGTAGCTGCCTTTCTAGCTCTAGCTTTTTATTCCTGAGCTCTAAATTCTTACATATCCACCTCTTTCATATTGCAATATTCATCAAAGAGACTCTACATTCTGAGAATTTTGGAAAATGGTGTATTTTGTCAATAAATAACATCTAATAAGGATCCTCTCACACATTTCAAAAAAGGGTAGGTAAGTCAGATAAGTAATAAGGTAAATGTTTAAAAAGTCAGGTGATTAAGCCCAGGAACAAATTTCGTTCCCTTGTATTCATTGAGTGTAAACACCTTTTTAAAGGACATTCTTCTTCAAAGCCAAGCATTCTGGCTTAAATGCCAGAACGACTGGTGACATCACACGGTCTGTGATTCAAACTGAAAATCATACTGTGCTTTTCTAGATGGTAGAAAACCTAAGGATATCAGCAGTGGCCATACCATTTTTTGTAATGAGGAAGTCTGCAACAAAAGCAGAATTTTCTCCTGTGGTACTTTGTATTTCTGTTCAAGATGGTCAAGATAGAAAGAGGAAGTGCAGGCAAACAGTATAACTTGGAAAACCTCCAAGTCTTACCTGCCCTATTAAATGTCAGAGTAAGCTACATAACAGGAAGAAATCGGCATCAAGATTTCAGATAGCTGTAACTCTTTCCAGAATAGATCACACATCCATCCTTTATGAAGCAAACTTTAAGAGAAAAGGTCTGGAAGTCTAAAATGACACAAAGATTTCTTCCATAATGAAGTACTGAAAAGTAAGTTGAAGTGAAAATTTATCTCATAAACTTAGCTCATAACAACAGTGCTTCTGGGGCAAACAAACAGGTTCAGGCAGGGGAACAGAGAACTGCACTTATTCCAAAAGACAAGAGAGGTCTGACCTATTCTTCAATTTCAGTCTTCATATTAAGAAGAAAGGTTGAACAGTGACAAACAGTAACAGCTGTAGTTCAGTCTAGAAGCATGTACACAGCAAAAGCTAGGAGATTCATCCATCTGAGCAACTTAGATGCTCTGTGGATGGGAATCAGGGGAAAAAAACTATCTCGTTTGAGGAATTATGTATGAAATAATAAAAAATAAATCTGTTTTGAGAAGTGGCAGCCGAGGAAGAAACTAGGCAGAACTTATGTCCACAACAAAGGCAGAGAAATAAAGCAGCAACGAGACTTGGATGGGAGAATCTTCTAGTGCAGAGATGGCTGTGTGGCACCGAAAAGAAATGTCACACTGGTGTTGGACCAGGATGATCCATTTCAGAAATAATACAGAGTCTTTAGTTAATTTCTGTTGATCCTTCAGGATGAGTTTTGCAGTATGCACACACAAAATATCCTTGCAGTAGGTTTCCTGGCTTTAAACATTCACAGCAAACTCTACCATGAAATTTAAAAAGCACACAAAATCATGAGCAGATAAATGTTTTAAAATATAAGGTAATTAACACTGAATTTTTTTTTTTTTTGCCAAGATGAAGAACTTGCTATGATTTCTTTGAATAAATAACTTCAAAAAAGAATTGCAACATGCAGATAGTCAGGGCTCTGAACCCTGCTCTGCCTGACCAGAACCTGCTGTAGCTACTTCAAGCTTGTGTTCATTGATTTCCTTTCCATGGGAGCTAATAGTTCTCTGGACCTCTTCCCAATCATAATTAAGGAATGACCAAGGCATGTAGCCAGATTTCCAAGCTGGGAGATGAGCTTGGATCTCTCAGTACACACAGAGGCATGGTAAACATCTTGAGCTTAACAACTCATTCCAGAAGGAAGATATGCCAATATAGAAACCTGAACTGGATGATGCAACATTTAGTTCTTTCTCAAAGAGCTTTGGGGCTGATCCACAGAGAAGCTTCTATGTAAAAGGAAACAACAAGAAAACAAACACAGACCTCTTAAAATTAAAAAAAAAAAAAAAA
>VWYO01008458.1:1749956-1800955 GCA_013400275.1 Rhadina sibilatrix
CATACTAGATATGTTGGAAACTACCATGACTCTAATAGGAAATTTAAACATGAAAAGGTACCAGAAAAGTAAGGCAATTAAACCACATGTAATAACCCACCGGTCAAACTTCACCGGATTTCCCAAACTACAAAGATGCTTTCATTCTCTTCTATTGCTTTACTGGTAGAATTAAAGCACTGGACATGTAGTTATGCAAGAAGACTTAAAGTAAAGAAAGGTAAGAAATCAAGGAGTTTGAGCAATCACAAGCTCATTATTTGATACCTTGCTCTATACTGCCACTTCTTACTGGAACTTGTGGTAGCTGTCTTCCCCTACGACTGCTGAAGGAGGTGTCTGCAGGAGGAGGCTGCGTGGGACTTCCTTGCTGATGTGTTCTGCAAATGAAATTGAGATAAAAGCAAAATAAGGCAAATGAAGAGACATTTTATACTCTGAATTTTAAACACAAAGGTACTGGAGAAGGGTTTGAAAAAGTTTGCATTTGGTCTATGCCATATGCACAAACTCAGGTCTAGATCCCTAGCCAATGTATAAGGCCTTACATTTTATTTCTCTAACTACCTTCAGCTATAGAGAAATTATTTCCTTTTGTTTGTTTGTTTTTAAAATAATTTATTTATGGGTTTGTTCTGGTTGGGGTTTTTTGTCATTTTGGGCTATTTTTTGATAAAGTATTAATGAAAAACCATTGACTGAAAAGCAGTTTTCTAAGAATCACTTATGATTATTACTCACAATTTATATACATTCTCCTGCACTCATACGAGGGCAATATAAAATGCCACTTTTATGTTTTATTAAATTTAATATTGCCTTTGTGCTGATGCAATAATTGCACAAGGCCACTGGACAGCAAGTATATATTTCCAAAGGAAATAGTTTTTTCCCAGAACTCAAAGAAGGAAAAAGACCTTTAATGTTTGTATTGAGTTGGGGGAAGTGTGTGTGTGTGCATGCAAGTACCTGCATGTACATGCAAAACATGCACAAGACTTTTAATATTCATATCTAAGTAAATATCCTGAATCACTCTGGCTGAATTCCAGCTAGCACTGTTTCAGAACATTTTGGCTACTTGATATCTTATTCACAGTTTCAGAGTGTAATGCATCAAACACCTTTGGAACCCAGCATTTAAAATAAGTATGGGCATCTATAATAACTAGAGGGAAAAGGTTTAAGAAAGTATAACAAAGATGAGAAGTAGCAGATCACTGAGGAGAGCTTACTGTGAAATGCCCTTGCCAGTTACAGTAATGTCACGCTCACTATAGTGGATAAGCACTGTTCATCCAGTTGCAAGTAGACCATTTGTAAAGTGCAAGTTCAAAGTACTGTTGGCTTTCACTAGGTAGATCAACTGACTTTCTCTTAACTCCTAAGATCACAGTTTGCTGTGTGAACAACATGTGATTTTCTGCACAGTGTTTAAGAAAAATGCTTTGATAACTTTCATATGGATACAGAACAAAACACAACAACGGAAGGACGAGACACAGCCAGTCTTTTAATCTTAATTTGCAAAAATAGTTCATTAAGTTCATCAGCAAGAAGTGCCATCTGGATGGTGAAGGTAGGTGGCATAAAGGGTATGGGAGAAGCATAAATACCATGAAGAGAAAATAATCTCCAGTCCCAGAATGACTGAATGTGCCATGTGTGCTCAGAGTACAGCACCACCTGTGCTAGACACATGGTAACAACCTTGTCATACGTGGGGAAGGCAGCACGGAGCCCCCGGACGCCGGGTGATGGACAGAGCATAAGGGTGTGACACTGGCCTGCTCACTCGACCTGGAGAGGGCCTGGTGCTTCCCCCTAATGACTGGCTGCTCAGTCCTTCGTGGGGCTGCAAGTCCCCTTCCAGAAAGACATGGCAGCAGACCCCTAAAACATCAGGGCTGAAAAGAAACTGTTCAGTTGTTAGCTCCAGGCACAACCTTCCCAATGCCTGGGAATATTGGACAGGAAAATTCATTGCCTGTCCTATTATCAAAACCTTCTGGCACTAGTGCAATATTACATCTATGATGGAATACTGAACTACAGCATTCAGACTGATTGAAACATTTTTGTCTCATATCTAATAACTAGTGAATCATTTCATGGAAAAACAGAAGCCTACAACATGTGGAGATGTAGAAAGAAGCAATACAATTCATGTTTCCCTATGCTCTTGTTCCTGGGCCCATTGCTGAATTACCAAGAGCCAAATATCAGTTATTTTTCAGAAGTCAGAAAAAACAGTGGAAAATAATGTTTTTGGTAATTTCCATGGCACCACAGTCCCTGATTCAATCACAGCAAAGGTTTCAATCATCATTTAGGTAATCCCTCTGACTCAAAAAAGCACCTGGGTTGTTGTGACAACAGAGTCATCTCACTCAAGGAAAATGTAGCCATTGCTTTTGGATCAGGAACAATAATCTGCGACTAGTAGCAGTAAGTGCTAAAGTTTTGCTACAATGAAAGTGTGCATTTTCATTGAAAATAGAGATGTCTGTTGTTCATGGAAGTTTTAAAGCACTCACAATGTAAACAAAAGATGTATATTCCACCTCCGTGAATCAAAATAACATAAATCAATTTTCTGACAAAGGAAGAATCTCATCCCTCCTCACTGCTCTTATTTCAGTCATGAGACAGGGTTCAAAACTTAACTAGATGTACTTATTATTCAGTATATATATTTACTTTTTCACATTTTCTTAAGAATTTGAACATGTAACCCCAAACTACTGTAAAATCAAAGTTAAAAAATATAATGATAATACAAATTCTGAGAAATTCAATTATACAAAAAAGTTCCAGTGTTTATATTAATTTTAAGTAATGATAAATTTTAATTTTAACTTACATTTTTTATATTTTAAAGTGAAAATGAATTTCACTTTAAAATATAAAAAATCAGAGACATTTGAATTATTTGTTATAGCTGTCTATCTATTTATATAATCCATTGTGGTTTTTCATCCTTAAAGTGAACGTGAAATAGGGATTTTTTGAAAAAGAATTAGTATTAAAGTGCAGAAAAACACTTCTAGTCTTTACCATTGAGCTTATCTGCAATGATGGAGGATGCCAGAAAAATTCTGTATGTAGGCAACAAAGAGCTAATAACAGAGATACAAAATATGTAACACTGTAAACTATGGCAACAGAGCTTTTGGTACTGTCATAGACATCCTAAAAAAGTCATATTAGAGGTATATTCCAAACTCTGGAATCAGACTGATAATAAGAGATGCTTACACATCAATCAACACTCCTACCTTTCTGTTTCAGCTGCAGGGCCTTTCCTAGTTTGTTTTTGGCTGCTATATCTTTCCACTTTTCTGGACTGCCTGTGAAGTGACATGTCAGAAAAGAAATAAACAAAGAAGAAAAAGAATACAGAAATACGAAGATTATTTATTCATGTATTATAAAGGCAATAAAAGAAATGGTTGACAGATGAGAAAGTGACAACTATCATCATAAACAGGCTGGTGAAGTTGAGGTTTAAGAGACATTGCATTAATTAGGTTTGATTGAGGCTCATGGTGTGCAGCTTATGAGGTACCAAAACAGGGAAGAAAACATTAATCCTGACTGAGCCTGCAGCTAGTTTCAACTGCACAGCCTGCATTTGACTAGAAACAATGGCTCCTCATAGCCCTATAAGTCATCTCTTAACAGCATGAGAAACAAGTTCAGAGTACACAGCAGGAAAAAAAAGAAAACCTTGCAGAAAGAACCAAAAATACTATTTGAAGGTTTAAATAGATTGAAAAAATTGCTTTTAAATCTAAATTTCAAAAGCAAAACAAATACTGTGTCATATCAGATTTTAAAAAGGCTATCACTATATTATTAAAATTGTTTTTTCAAAAATCTCATTCTATTACCTTTTAAAGTTTTTAGAAACAGATTAAACAATTCTATTTTCTTCCTAGTCAATATAGTTAAGTCAGAAATTATTTCACTCCTTCACTCCTTTCCTACACACATCTTTTACAGAATTCATCTGACATTTAGATAATGAGGCACCAGCTACCTCAGACGATCTAAGCACTCACTTTGATATTAAATAACAATGAAGAATAATAGGAGCCTACATATAAGAACAAGGCTAAAGCCACATTTCACCATTATTACCCAGGACTATAAATATATTATGTAAATCTCTACAAGTCTTGTGTTCCAATATTTTGTGTACTATCCATAGTAATGTTAGCATTTGCAAATTAGGATTTACTACTTTAAACCTCAGACGATAATAAGTATTATTTTTCTAGAAGAAAAAGTACACACAGTGTTTCAGGAGTGGGAAAACCATGGAGTGATGATTATTCAATCCTAGACCAGAAATGCTGACAAACTTCAATATATGCAAGATCTTGCAATCATACAATCAATGTCATATATTAGGTTATATAAATTACTGTGGGCAAAAGAGAGAGACAAAAATAATATTTAAAATAGTAAGTCTTCCTTTAAAACCTTTGTGCTTATAAAGAGTAATCCAGTGCTTGAACTGGAAGAGACCTAAACAGCTGTGATGCCAAGTTATGCCTAAGGAACATTATCATAATGGATTTTTATTATTTTTACCCACTGCAACATTTGATGAGCATTTTACTGTGATGCAGTAGATTCCACAAAAAAAGAAAACACTGCAGCAAAATACAAAATGCTATCTGCATGAACCGAGGTCATTACCTGATGCTTTTTGGATTGTAAAAAAATATTTTCTCCAAAAAATTAGTACGTCAGATTAAAATCTGAAATCCCTTTTGTCATCAATCTACTTTTTCAGATTTATTTTTTGTATATTCTCATTGTCTTTCAATTTTTTTCCTTTACCAGGACAAATATAAAGTGGATAGAGAGGAAAACACACATATTAAATACTGCAGCTTTACTTAAAACCTACAGGTAGCAAACTTCTTAAAAAAACCCCCCCTACAGTTAGCAAAATTCTTATGGCTAGATCCACTGTATGCAGCAGCATTACCATTCAAATTATGTCACCCTCTTCATTTTCTATTTAGTTGGTTCAGTTTGGGGCTTAATTTCTCTTAGTCCTTATGCTCCTTGCCTAGACTGTGACATTGCATACAAAGGATAAAGGGAGCACGGAGTGAGTAGTTTCAGTCGGATGGAGAAGCTGAGAGCAGAACATGCTTTGCTGTGACAAGAACACAGTAATACACAGCACTGATGAGCTGAGTACACATTTCTCTGCTCTCAGGGCTGTCCTTGAGAGCAGCACATACTAGAAATTATTTAAAATCAGTTTCCTTTTTGTTTCCTCCCTCTGGCTAAGATGATGCTGTATATATTTCCAGTTAGCTCAACATGCTCTGATTTACCTCCTAAATGTACTTCATAGGAGAAAAAAAATACTGTCCATGAATAATATACATGCACATATGTACTTGTACATAAAACAAGGGGAAAAAAATTAAAATGTGTGAAAGTATGTAGAGCATATGAAGAATATACTGTAACCAATACCTCATTTACTTTGATCTACGATTTGAGTAAATAAGGATACCTCTGTGCTGCTCCAGGTTTAGCACTTAGGTGGTCTACACTGTCCTGTTTTGGAATGCAAGACTCCAGCGTCCTTGTTCTTCACAATATTTGGAAACATGGATGTGAAATTGGACGGAATGAGCAGAAACAGAGAGATGGTCACATGCAGTGAAGGTGGAGACATGCAGTAAAATATAAACAAAAAGCGTTAAGTCACTATCTATTGAAAAGACCTGTATTTCTCATTTTCCTATCACAAACACTATAAAATTTTAGATGTAAGATGAACAGTCTAAGATGTAATGAATTATAGAATGAAAGCCACAACAGTATTTTTAAAAACCATTATACTCTGTATGCTGAATGGCAGCACTGTCATTTAATAAGTGCTATTATCCTTCTTGAGAATATATAAACATATAAAAAAATCTCTTTGCTTACGAAGATGCATATTTTGTCATAATACTGTGAAATTTTCCTGAAAATGCAAGTAAATTTTCTAATTTCATGTATTTTGATGAAACCTTCATATTCTATTGCCACACAGTCAGCTACAGCAACAATCTGCAATAATTCAAGAGGAAAGTAGAATAACTGACTCAGATTTTTTAAAAATACAAAGTATATAGGAATATTTCTGAATTTCTATGGTATTTTAATTTCTGCTGAAGCACTACAATTCATTCACAGCTTTCAATTTGGCAAAATATTATTATTCTGTTGGTTTATTATTAGTTTTAAATGAAATATATTATAAGATCTATGAATGGATTTTCTTTTTTTCAAATAAAAAATTTGGATTTTGATGAGAAAACTCAGCAAAATTTGTGGTCCACTAAGAATCTAAGTTTTGTAATATATTTGCATCTATACCTCCATTAGGGTCAGGAAAGGCTAAAATTTCTCTCTAAGGTCATAAATCTTCCAACTGTCACACAAAACCACTGAACAATATATATCATATAAAGACAAGAACTACATTTTGTTTTAAATACAGAAAAGCTCATGTTCCAAAGTTCTATGTGCCTCAGTATATTTAACAGACTTGTGTTAACAAATGTACATACAGAAATTTGATAATATTCCTACTGAAATTAAAAAAAATATTACTTTTGAAATGAAAACATAACATTTTTATACAACTCAGTGTCTGGTATTTCAAAATTATTTATACTGTCTTGTACAAGAGCCCTCAGTGGTTTGCAGTGAGTGTTACTTTATGTAGCCTTGAAGCCACCAAGAATGTAATGTTCAATGCTTCCTGACTTTTACTTAATTTTTCTAAAAGGCTGGATCTGCATGGTACCTGCAAATACCAGGAGGACCCTTGCCCTGCAGCTGGCTTCAGGTGCCTCTGGGACAAGCATTCTTACACATGCATGCATGACTGACAAAAGCTACTTCTCTTAAATGAAAAGGTATGAGAATTCCTTTTTTAAAAGGCTTGTTTTATCCAGTCCTGGTTATATGCCAATATTATGTGCAGATTTTTTCAAACTAACAGTGTGAAAAGAAAAAAATTCACCTACCATTAAATGCTCAGCTTTCATTCACCTTGTTTTTATCATCACTTACAATTTCACAGTTCTCCAAATACCCATTTGTCTACACTGCAGACATCAGACATTTAGACTTTCTAATTTCTAATTAAAAAAAAAAAACCCAAACATTTTTCAAGGAATTATGCTATCAAATTCAATAGAAAAACTATCCTTTAAAATATCTTATAGAAATATATGATATTAAACAAAAATTTGCAAATTTTTAATACTGAAATAATACAAATCTCATGTCTTCATCTCATCAACCTATCAAAGAGTCACTTCTTCCTCATATGGCAAATAAACAAATTCCAGAAGAACAATCTTGCCAAAACTTTTATCAAAACTTATGTTAATAACCATTGGAAATAAATACAACGTTGCAAAAGTTAATTTATCAAAATTAGAAATAGTGCATAGGTCATAGATTTAAGAAATGTATTCAGAAATAGATCTTGATTGGATTCTTTATGCAAATTGGTCCCATTTGTACTATAAATCTGTAATGTACTCCAAGGAAGAGTAAGATGGAGTCTGTCAAAGTCAATTAATCTGAAATATGTTTCAAAAGCTGTGAGTTAGTTTGTTATCCCTGCTGATCCATCAGTCACTCTCCAACAGCTACCACTTCAGTTGTCGAATTGATACAAGCATATCTTTAAAAAACTTTACTTATTGAAATGAGTAGTATTGGCCCACTGCAATAAAGATGAGTATCAATCAGAACAAATGTAAACTTACAGAGTAGAACAAAGGTAAAGCACCTTTGATTCCCTCACTGATGCTCTCTCTACAGATAATGCAAAAACTCAATGTTCTCAGAAGTTCTCTTAATGTCAGAGAAAATCCTGGAACTGCTAGGCTGCAAACACTCATCAGCATTGAGGTTAGCTTACATTCCTTCTGTGTTCATCAGTGCCTGACTGCTCATCACTGGGTTTTGGTGACCAGATTGCATGCAAATTTACAAACACAAGAAGGCACTGATTTCACATAGAAAATCAGACTGCTGTTTATCCATCTCAAAAACTTTCCCCTAACAGATTCCATATCCTCCAGATGCTTCACTGTAAAATGTTTCATGGTGGGTATTAAATTATTTCAGTCTTTCTCCACAAAATTTCAGCTGACATAAAAAGGCTTACTATTTGGCACTGATAATGGTAGTATTTAGATGAAAACTTCATTTCACTGGTGTTTTCAAGTCTGATACTCTGAAGTCAAAGGTAATCTTTCCATTGACTCAAAAAAATGAGAACCAAAATTACTTAAAAATCCCTAAAAAGATTCAAAGTACATTTGTAAACACTTAATAGCTTAATAGTCCCATCAAAGGGATGTGATGGCAAAATTTCTGGAAATGCAGTATCTGTAAGGGAGGACAGTTTTGAAATTATGTTCCACTAATTTAATTTTGTAATTTATAATGCCGTTTAACTCAAATTAAAAAAAATAAATACTACCCACACAGGGTTCCACTCTTCCCACCTGGTATGAGTGGAATATTTCCAGCATCAAGCAAACAAGATAAATCACAGTACAAATATCAGTCTTGTGGGTAGACTTGAGCAGAAGGTCAGGACTGGCACCACTGGTATTTCAGTCTTACAGTTTTAAGTGAAATTTCATAAATTCATGTACAGATTATTTGCATTTACCTGTATTTACATTCATCTCTATCCAGTCATTTACTGTAATAAAAAAATCACTGAAAGAAAATTTTTGAATTTGCATTTAAATATAAATTACAATGTCTGCTTAAAATAAAGCCTATCTGGAAATAAATTAACAGAAAAATTACTGCTTCCAAAGCAATGGGATACCAAAACTCTTGTGATTAAAAAGCCCATGAGAAGTAAAAAACAAACGTGCTTCTATTAATCATAGGTGATATTGAGCATAAAAATTAATTAAGAGCTCTGATGTTCATAATCAAAACCTACCTTATTAGGAAAACCTGCTCCATGGAGGCCATGCTGATTTGGACAGAATTTACAAACAGTGCCAATTTTTACATACATCAACTAGAAACTGTTACCAAAACCTCCAATGTTTTGTGGGTTTTTTTTCCCATTAGGAACAGTTGGAAAAAAAAAAAAAACCAAAAAAACCAAAACCAATGAAAAGAAACATATACACAAGAATATGCTCTACAACAAGTATTTATCACATCATAAAGCACCACAGTGAATGCACCAGCACCATTTACAGACGCAGGTAAAAACAGACTAAAGAACATGACGATGTGCTGTTGTATCGGACATCGTATTTCGTGTCTTGTGACTATGCAGACAAACAGAAAACTTCAAAAGATGTTCATTCTTCTGTGCTTTGTTAACAGTTCAACAAAATGCAGAGATGATATCTAAACTGCTGTTTTATTTTGGGCTTCTGGAGGTTGTAAGTCTCCACACATATGAACACTTCTAAATTTCAGTGTACTCCTCTGAGAGTGCAAGATGCAGTAAACCATTTTTCAACTGGGAGGAGTTGACTAGTACCTGTCATCCTCCGGAGATGCATGCTGGATATGAATCCTGGGACTAGTAGGTCGTCTCCTCTCTAGGGAGGGGGACCATCTACCCCTGTTTGCCCGTTCAATAAAACAGGAAAAAAATACGATATTTAGTTTGTGGTAAAATTAAATATATGGGACTTGAGACTGGAAAAATACCCCAAAAAGTAACAGAAGTGTGTAATTTAATACCCAAGTATACTTTACAGAACGCTGCTTAATGCAGAAACATCACATCTGAAACAAAGAGAAGGTGTACCCAAAGATGCAGAATTTAGACCAACATAAATCTTCTATATGGTGTAGCATTAAGTTTTCAAATAGTCTCAAATGCTAGCCTACCTAAAAGCCTGTCATTTGTGTAGGAAGCTGCAATTCCAAATTAGAAAAGATTCTTAAAGACCATATGATGGTCATTATCTTGGTAGTTTGCTAATACCATCTCTCCTAGATATTTACATGGAAAAATGTAATCTCAGTAAAAATGTAGGACTATTAATTAATTATAGTAGAAGTTCTGGGGCATAAAGTCACCTATTTCTGGAATGCAGTGAAAGAATGCAAGTGAATTATTCAGCTAAAACTAAGCCACAAACATTTGTGTATAAGAACTGGGGTCATTTTTCATCATTTGAAAACATATACTGAAAGTGTGTGCAGCTAGCTTCCTCTTCTGTTCATTTCTCTTTATCCCTGCAGTACATGCCAGTGCATTACACTGCACAACTAAAGTCAACAAAAAGGACCTGAAGTGAGAATGAAAACAGGTGTCTTACGTGAGTTTTCTTCTTGAAAAACCTCATTCAATTTAGAATTATATATACTATATATAGATTGATGTTGCTTATTTTTTGGGATGTCATGTGTTTGTAATGCAACAAGTGCATGCATAACAATTGACAATACCAAAACAAATTGATTTATTGACAATTAGCAAAATATTTCTATAAACTCAGCACAAGTATCTAATATTTCCCTTTCTGAGGCATTCTTCCAGTCCGTGTAATAAGGAAAAGGGTTTGATTTATGGAACATGCAAATAACAAAGGTTTCAGGGACATGAGCATTACTTGAACAGTTAGGTAGGTCTTTCAGATGTTTTAAGAGCAAATAGGTTGTTAGTAGTTAGTTTCTTTTTCTCTCCAAAGCAAGAGTTAAAGAAAATGTTAATGCATCAGTGCACTCAGTTAAAGCCCTTAATATGCTGATATCCACTACAGATATTAAAGAGCATTTGATAGAAGTAACTAGGTAATTCAGTAGGAATTTTCAGAACATGCTCCCTTTCATTGAATGCCGAATGACTGTGAGCCACAGTACAACACCAACATGTAACTACCTACTTCTTTACATGGTTGGAAAGAACCAGACAGTATGTCACAGACCTAATGCAAACAGTTATTTCACTGTACATTGTTTTAAATCAGGACAAGCTTTACTTGGATCAACCTCCCTGGGATCTGTTTATGATCAGGTAACAGGTAACTGTTGAGCTTTGTCTCTTGTTTAGATAGTAGTGACCAGTTGATGGCAATGATCCTGCTTTGATTCCCACTGCAGTGATGCACCTCAGAACAAAACTAACACAGCTGTGGGGTTGTATTTTGCAGGTTTGCTGACCCTTGCACATGACCTAATCCCTGGGCTGTGCTCCTCAGTTTTATTATTTGCTCAGATCTCCACTAAGTGATGTCTCAGGCCAAAAGCATAACAGAAGTACCAATCTCTGCAACTGTTCTTGGGCTAACTGCTGATACAACAACTGCTTGCAACAGCAGAAATTTAGAGGGTAAATAAGAGCCACAGTACATATTATTAACTATCACTGACTGCAATCTTAAATCAGTCTGAGGAACATGCCATTATGATGAGAAACCACTTCTAAATCAGTTCAGAGTCTGCCCTTGAACCTCATGTCTAGCTGTTTTTCTGAGCAGAGACTAGATGTTGAAAAGAAATTTCTCCATTCTAAAGAAATAGTACACAATTTACAAGGAAAAAAGCAGAAATTTTGAGACACAGTGAAAAGGATAATAATGAAAAAAAAAAATAACCAAAACCCAAAGCATAATGGAGCAGTAGCAGGAAAAACACTTTCAGTGTCCATAGAGGACATATTATAAACTTAAAGATGCATCAAAGGAACTTCAACCACAGAATCATTTTGGAAAAAACCCCAAACATCTAATTAACAAAACAGCTTGGAATAAATAGAGGGTAGATGGTGGGAAGAAAAAAAAAGGCAGGCATGGTGCAACTGCATAGGGGTATTAGTAAGGGATCAATGCTTTTGAATGTCTTAGAGTATACTGTGCAAAAGAGTATTATTATATATATATTCATATATATTAAATTTATATATAAATTCATAAAGGTATTATTCATATTATATAAATATGAAGGATTAAACTCTGTACAAAATCAGTCCATTTAACAAAAAACTGTAGCAAGCCTGTGTCAAGGCAAGGTCCATTTGCCAGTTAAGTTATATGGACATGGTCAAATTATGGAACTTACAGGAGGAGAAAAGGAATTCTGTCTTTATTGTTGTTTTGGTTCTACTGTACTGAAACTACCTAGACTTTCATATCACAAATTCATATATACAGCTGCAAGTAGTTTTCTGCTGGTATAAGCAAGTCAACAGAATGACTTTTACTGGCCAAGCAGTGTCTTAAAAACCAGTAACTACTCTGACCATCCCAAATGACATGAATGACACTGTATAAAGTTCAAGGATCAAAACTGTTTCCAGCAGTGACAGTGACAGAGAGAAATAGGGCTTTACTGTCCATTTGTTGTAACATTACCATTTTAAAAAAAAGTATTTTAGTTCTTGTTCTCAAATATAATCTAATTCATACCCTCTGAATCAAAAGGTTAGGGGGAATAAGTAGAAGTAATTATCCATAGGTAAGTATATTCCTAATTTTGTTAAAGAAAATACACAAAGCTGTATTTAGAAGTCTAGACTTTTAAATAAAATCTACAATGCTGTCATTCAGGGAGGGGAAAAGGAAGAAGATACAACATGAAAACTACTAATATCTTCAACATAAATCTTTCAAATGTACTGATAAAGTGCTGTAGACTGGACTTCACAAAACTACTTAGAGTGTTTCTCTTTGATGGACCAATTCTAGACCTGACAAGGGTCTCATCTCCTCTAAGTCTTCAGTAATGAACATAACCTTTTCCATATTGTCCATTATATTGTAATTTTTATTGTGTTTAGTGTTTCATAATAATTACTTTCAAAAAACCATTTCCTACTGCTTAAGGTGAACTTGTCTTACTTGTATTTTAAATCTTTTGTTCTCATCTTGTCCAGCACAGAACCAATATGCTTTCTACAGACCCTGAACTTAATTCTGTCTTCTTCAGACTAAAGACTCCTCTATCATCACATGCAACTGATGACTAACTTCAAGTGTAAGCAGATTCCATATTCAACAGAAGAGAATTAAACAATCTAAAATTTATGTTCCCCCAAAAAAAGATTAATTTGGTGGGATTTATATATAAAATATAACATCCTCCTTCAAAATTTGGACTGCATAGGAAAATCTTCTACATCAAAAGAAAGGAAGAAAAATCCTCTGCCAAAGCCACATATACATTATTATTTTCAATGAAATTATCAAGAAAAAATTGAATATGAATTTCCTTAACAAAGGAAATTAAGGATCTCAAATCAAAACTCCCTATTTAGGACTTCTAAAAGCTAAGAAAAACTTTCACAGTGATGGTAATTTTTTTCTGGATCAGACTCACTGATGATTTGGCAAAACCACCTGTTTAGTAGTAACAGAGGCCATTAATACAGACTAAACATTTTCCTTTATGAGGAGCTCATGCAAAATTAGGCAGATTCTGCATAGTGCCCAGTGGACAGAAGTGGACATGAATTCTAAAGACATGATAGAACTACTTCACATCAGGACAGATGTAGTTTCGAGTATAAAATTTTTACTAGATAATTTATAATTACCAGTTAGTGTTTCACTGAATATTCAACTTGATGGGTGGCATCTTGAAGTAAGTACAGAACACACTGCTCATGTTGATATGCAATTACATTAAGTAATTGCTTGTAGATGAAGGCAGCTGTGTACACACTCAGTCATTAATACGTTGTTACAATATTTTTTAAAAAGATCTAGAAAAACATCTGTATTTCATTCTGAGTGGCTCTACGTCAGCTGAATATTTTTGTTTTAATAACTATGTTCATAATATCTGTGATGTCTTAAGCTCAGACATAAAAAGGAATAAATTACTGTATATCCATCAGGGATACCTCAGCAGAACCTTAGTCACTTCTCTGCAACAAGAGCATAACTTAAGAAGAGCAAAGTTCCAACCAAGGAGCAGCAGGAAGTGGGGAGAAAGGAAAGGAAAATTATAACCAAAAATTCAGGTGAAATCCTATGTCAAAGAGGAAAATGCATTCTTAGTGCTTTCTTCACACATCCTGTCCCTGTACCTCCACCCTGTGTATCGACTGAAAAAGTACTATTAACTTCCATACTAGTTAAATAATAATCTAGTTAAATACTGCACAGATGAAATTGTAATTCTGTTCTATTCCCACTCAAAGTGAGCCTATTATTGCCCTTGGTGAGCCTAAAATCTCACTCAAAGTGGTATCCTTAGCCAAAAACATGGGTAGTGATGTTCTCTTGTGGAATCACCCTTTTTACACCAGGAGTATTTAATTCACCTAAAATTTTGAATCAAACTACTGTAATTGTAAAAGTACAGAAAGCATCCATAACATGCCTGCACAATGTATGTGACACAATAATATTTCATTTAAATTGTAAACATGTCTTAAGACTTATGTAAACCTTAACATAATATCAGAACAAAAAGAAACCAAAAAACAAAAAACACCTTAATGCAGATATCTGCCTTACAAAAGCAGATGCAGCAGATTAAAGAAAGCAACGATGTTTGGCTGTTTTGTAAAAAATGTATCAGTATTGATACAGTTCTGCTTTGAAATGTGAGAGTTTTGTACTTTCTAATTTATGCCACCACTTAATTAGCAGCCCACAGAACAAGCAAGAAACAGATGTAATGCTTTTTAGCAAATGATGATGAAGATTCACAACCAAGTGGTAGTTTCAAAATACTTAACACTGCAATGCTATTATCAGCATACTGAGGACTTTTGTAAACAATGAACATCAGCTTGAACTAAAACAAAGGAAGTAGCCAGAAGCAGTTATAAACTCCAACACACAATTTACATGACATACATGAATTTAAGAGCAAAAATGTCTACAAATACCAAAGCAGACAAGAATGTACAAGAATGTGGAATACTCATATGAAGAAAAACAAAACTTATAAAGATCACCAGCACAGATGACAAGAAATTCATAAGTTTTTATTTTATACCTTTCTCGTTCTGGTGAATGCAAACTAGAATCTGGTCTCAAGCAGTTGGTACTAGCACTCCTAGCCCTGTCAAGGGAGGGCTGCAGTTCACTAGTGCCAGTGCATTGCATCCAATGGTAGAAGAGAAAGAAAAAGAAAACAAAGAAAGGAATACAATGTTAGATATTAACTCATAAAATAATGCTTTCTTTACAGAAAATGTAGAATCACAATGATTTAATTAAGGAAAACGTAAAAGAGTTGACTGGATGATAGTGTCAAGATTTGTTTAGAAAATAAAAGCAAACAAAAGGCTGCTAGAAATTTTTTGCAAATATCATTGAAATGTTTAAAACTGAATGAAACAGAACAGCATCCACTTGTATGAAAAGTGGAATGAGAAATACCAAACAATAAAATTATATCCTTATTAACAGCAGTAAGTCTTAAGCCAACAAAAAAGAATGTCATCCACTATATGTCATGTGAAATCCCTTCGCAGTGAAGCTCATTTATTCTGCAAATTCCATATTAGATACCAAACAAGTGGGGGGATTAATCCTGAGTGTCTTACCTAACCAGTAGATCATCTCCAAATTTCGATATTCGCAAATTAAGGCAATCATGAAGGAGTGAAATATCCTGTCTAATCACGGATTTGGTCTTAGCACATGCAGGAAGAGTTGAGCTTTGTAAATTAAAATTATTTAAACAAAATGAAAATAAATTTAACATGTAACAGAAATCTCATACATAAACGAAAGAATGTAATAAAGAAAAACATACAACATATAATTTTAACAGTGAAGACAACTCCAACGAATAAAAAGTAGTTTGGTTTAGTTAGGTGTTAACTTAAACAATTAGATGAAGTTGTTTTAGGATTTTATCCCTTATCTCTCAGTCACAAAAATGTATGAAACATTTTGTTATTTTTTTCTTTAACAAGGGAAGTCTATTTATTTTTTTAAAGAGAAGCTAGCTACGTAAAGGGGACTCTAAACACTTCTTACCTGTACAGGTTCCAATGAGTACCATTTCCTAGTAAAGGCATCTTGGGTGGTAATGTTTTATAGTGCCTAACAGAACTTCTTGAATGTGGTGGGTCAGAAAAGAACACAGGACAACACAAAAACATGCCAGAAATAAAAAGACAGGTAAAGGCAAGCCAAGACTGACCAGAACCATAAAATAAATGACCATAAAAAAAAAATGCATAATATTCTATTATATTGTATAGCTGTAGGAGTAGATATTTCATGTTTTTCTCAAGTACTGTGACAGCTATCTGGGGAAAAAATTTTGTATCAATCTTTTTCTTAATAAAATGCATGAATTTATGCCAATACTAGTACAGCTCAGATGTTATTCTGAAATGGAAGTAATATATATTCCATTTACAGACACTTTTAATTAAAATATACATACTGTTTCAAGTCGATATTAAATTTACTCTGTATTTCTTAGTGATGCCTTACTAAGACCTGCAGAGATTCTAATCTTTTCAGTAGCTAAGCATGAAAGTCTTGCTGAAACAGGGATATATAGCATCAAAAATTTAATTACAAATGTATTAGCTGCTGGCTTTTTGAATGTGGAAGTCTTTTGAAAGTGGTGTATCAGCTTCAAAATTTAGCAGTAATTAATTGTTATTAATTATAAGCTAATAAACTTAGGAGAGGTACTACATCAGCTAGCACAGCAGCACTGAGATGTTACATGGGAACTGTCTAATGTCATCATAGATTTTAGAGAAGGAAATATTTATTTTATCAGCCAGCTCTACCCAATGAACTAGGGAAAAATTTAAAGGCAGGCAGTGGCTGCTGAATGGGAATTATGCCCATTTATTGGCTAAGGGTTAATAACAACATTCTAACAATTTTCCACATACCCTATTAGGGCACAGCTATGGAATTACGAGGAGAACAAAGAGCAGGCTTGAGGATTTTGCAGCATCCAGAACAGTCTGTCCTGATAGGACATTTTGATTCCTGTTAAGCCTTGGACCAAAACACAGCAGGATCAACATTAGAAACCTGACTGTGTCACAGACAGATGAATCAACTCTGCCTGGAAACATCAGTGTTTGTAAAACCCAGAGGGATTTAACTGAGGAGCTTTGACCCTTCTTGTACAGGTTCAGTGGCCTCTATCAGAGGTCACTGTAACGTTGCAAAGGAAGAATAAAGGAATGGTTGTCATCAGGCCAATCCTGGCATATGAGCAGATATTACCAATCAAAGTAGGGGTGTTGTAAGACATGGAATGTGACAACCCATGATCTACAGCATAGGTACACACCTTTCCACCATTTCTGCTTATTAGTCAATAATTGCATACAGAGACAGGATTGACAGCTAGGACTAGTATTCCAGACTGGTGCATTAAACTCACCATATAACTTAATTTTGTAGCTTGGACTACCTAACTTCCTTCATTTAACATGAAACCATTAACATTTCTTTCCCATTTTAAGCTGCAGCTGTCTCAAGGACTAATTAAACCATTCATTAAAAAATTCAGAGAGCTGCCTAGAAAACAAGGACCAAGCCTTATAAAATTTCTAACATGAATAAATGTCGAGTCACTAGAAATAAGAAAGGACAGAAGATGGCATAGAACAAAATTTTGCTAAGATTGTTATTAAAACTATTCTTTCAAGAATGCAAGTTGCCAGTTTTGGAGTATTATTTGGAATTGGGGTGTATAAGCCTCAGAGTTAAATTTAAAATGATCAATCTATTGATCTCAAGCCATCTATTGCTTTTATGTTCACCTTCAATACATTACTAAAAGTACCATCCTATTTTATAGTATACCACTACTATTACTTTTGAAAAGTGAATTTGTTGCATTTTTTCATCATAAACATGCAATAACAATAAATGGAATAAAGAAAAAGGCAAGAAAGGGCTGTAGGCTCTGAATTCAGTGTAGCTCTTACCTAACCCTACTGCTTTCCTTGCACAACTTTTTGCTGTGGCCAGACAGGTTTGGTAGATTTGTGGAACTATTGGAAAGCTAATGGCTGGGCAAAGTGCACCAGAAGTTTATATGCAGTATTTGCTCCATCAATTGAGACTTCAAGCAATGTCATTGAAAAATTATAATGACAATCATAATCTTTAAGAAGGAAAGGAGAAAGCACAGGGCTGGGGGCAGGAAGAAGGTGAAGCTACAGAAGAGGAACCAAAAAGGACACGGGAAGGAGGCAGGAAAAATTGCTATTATCTGACAATAAACAGACATAAAATAACAAGAAGTTAAACAGATTATTAAACTCTAAAAGCTAAAATTTGGAGGGAAAAATCTTTTTAGCTCAAGTATGAGAATGAAAATATTTCTACTGATAATAAAAACTGAACAGCTTCACTGATGCAGATTTTTTGAAGGCATACATATTTATTATTTTAGTTTTATACTACTCTGCTTTATAACAGAACCCTATCACAGTATCTTCAATACTGCTTCAAATTTGATGATGAAAATTAAAGCAAACCAAAGCATTTTAAAAATAAACAGGATAAAACTGTAAGAGAAAAATCATACATTAAGTAAATGAATAATGGCACTAGAAAACATGGTTTAACAATTGATGATTTTAAACATTTAGCCCTGACACAAAACTCTCATCAACACCCAGAATCTGAAGGGACAAAGGACAACTACCTGGTTGAATTAGTTGAATGGTCAACTACTTTAACTTCAACCTACATTTTTACTTACTGTAAATGAAAGATGTTCTACACAACGTGATGGATTTTTAACAAGGTTAACAGACATAGTGAAAAAAAAAGGTGGGGTAGCAGACTTTGATTTTTTAGATAAAGATATTTCAGTCCCATTTAGTTTCATAACACTGGAAAATGGTAAGACAGGTAGCTCCAAGCTTTGAAAGAAGAGATTAATGAAGACTGAATATGGGCCCAAACTACAAAGTTTACATGTGGATCCAATTTATAGAACAATTTTTAGATGCAAAAAGAAATAATAAAAAACACCTCAAATCTGGGAGTTCCAGTAGGCCCTTGTAAATCAGTATTTTTTTCCTCTGCAAGTGACTAAATCAGCATGAGATTAGGTGTCACAACAAGCAAAGACTGTTTAATTGTGCATGGCTGTTATATAAACATAAAAATCCAAATGAAAGAAAACAACAGCAAATAAAAAACCAAAGTTTGAAATTATTACAATGCTGTCATGCATTGGGAGATCAGGACCTTTGTGACTAGACAGAAAATCTACCACAAAATACAACTGCAAAACCAAAGTTTCTTCAGCTCCTTTAATCCTTACTACTGAGGTTCAAAAACAGACATAAACATCTGAATCTGAATTAAAACAAACAAAAAAGAACAACTGACATCTGGGTCACAATGGACGTGGAAGCTCTTTATTTACCAGGACTAAATACCACCATGGAAAAAAACGTTGGGCACACGAAGTATGGACAACTAACCAGGTGTGTTCATGATTCCCACATTCCTGTATTTACCTGATGGTATGTAGGCACTCTGCACTTCTTCCTCGCTTTGCTCTGGGCAGCATAAGAAGCTCACTGCACAGACAGGATGGGTGGTGAGTGAAACAGATATAGTTATGAAGCATTAGATGACATGGGTTATGCCAATGATAAGCAAATGAAAACAAAAAGAAATGAGAAGCATTCACCCAGATACATAGTCTGATAAGACTGCATGTCTTAAAAAAATGAGTCAAAAAATGCATGTAATAACTACATTTTCAACAAATTCATTTTAGTGTGGCACCTCCTTCTGTGATACTCTTTAAAATTCAGAATTACTTTTTCAGAGCTCTTCAATACATAAAAAGGGTACAGTTTTCTAATAACCTCCTTTCTCATGCACTAACTAATGGAGAACTGCTTTAGGAAAAAAAAAGAAAGATGCCTGTTTGTTTTGTGTTGGGTTTTGTGGCTTCCTAAGCTGCAAAACCATACATGTAAAAGCAGTGAAGGTTTGACAATGATTTAGTGCAGATTGGTTTATGGGAAGAAAAACCAGTCACCCTTTAGGGAAAATCAAAAATATATGTTCATTTGAAATATTGTGTTTGGCCAAACAAATTCTGACTCATAGCTCTTAAAGGTTTTTTGTAATGACAGTCCTAAAGAAACAAACAAAAAAGTCATCAGACTTTTTGTTTCTTATTCCTTCAAATTGAGGAAAATCAGCCATCTGTTCTACTTTTCTTCTACTGTAACCAAACACATACTATAGCCAGCAAGATGGTAAAATTAATGCATATTTATGCCTATGGTAAATATGACTATGATATGAAATATCCTTTGAATTAAGCCTGTAGTTTTATGCACTTCAACACAATTGGAAAGACCAAGCTCCAAAACTCTTATCACTGAAAATATGAAATTAAAGGTAAGCTTCATGGAAACATGCTAATTTTAAAAGAAGCAGGGAATCCCATGAAGTACTATGGCAAAAAAAAAACAAAAAAAAAAGGGAGAGAAAATATTACAAAACAGATAAAGCAGCAGTTGTTCAATGCGTTTCACACTTCAAGCCATTATAAAATGATCCATTTCAATGATACACTATAGGCATTATTTATCTAAAATTCTAAACTGGGCAGCTTGAAATAATGGCTTGTGAGTCATGTAAGATTTAATTACATCTCTAGCCACCAGCTTGATGCAACGATATATACTAGAGTTGAACTGAATTTTTAAATTCTCTTTCTAAGCCAAATTTCTGTTCATAAGCTCAGAGGACTGACAGAATTTATATGCATGTTTCCAACTTACAAACAACTATGGATTTTAGGAAAAAAGTTATTATTTTCTTTAGAGTTTCAAAGTAGATGCAAAGTCTACATCAAATCATAGGGTAGGTACTTTGTTAATATTTACCTTTCCTAAACCAGAAAGTATCTATTGTAACTGATCTAAAGCAAACACTAATAAAAAAGTCATACTGAAAAGTGATACAAAATAACAAATCTAGCATGAAATCTTCTACTATTAAAAAAAAAAAAAAGAAAGAAAAGAATCCATAAAGAAGATTATCAGTATTGTGAGAATACTCAGTTCTCTGATATATTAAGTCTGTTTTGGGGGACTTTTAAAATAGAGTCCTAACAGTTCAAACAAATGTTTTCTACACTCAGAATTAATAGATTTTACTTAGGAATAAAAGAAACAACAACCAAAAACAAAGTGCCATGCTCTTGAAAATTGGACAATGATTTCTTAATAAAAAGCTTTTCCTAACAGTTTATATATATTCATATATCTGTGTATTTATGTATATAAATATATATAAAACTGTTGAAGTGGACAAAGTTCCACTGGAAATTTATTGCAAGAGATGCTTCTGTAAGTGAGTGGTAGGAACTATTTTTACAAATACCCATATTATTATCTAATATTGATTTTGAACTAGTAACAGATCATTGAGAAAACTACTGAAACTAATCAGCAGCTGTAATTGCTGGCATGAAATTATCGGGTAATTCCTCAGCTTTCAAGCCAAGTTTATATTAGTTATCTATGTGAATGTATTTGTTTAGATGAAGGGTTCAGTAAATGCTACACACATAATATCTACACTATTCTTGATACTAATATATAATATTTAAGGAAGTTGGGTTTTTTTAATTCTTGAACGTGACAGAGGATCTTTCTCAAAAAAACCTGGTTTGGATCTTTCATATGATGCCATTCTTTTGTACTAAAAGCTGGCAAAACCTTCCAGAATTAAACAGCTTTCACAGCTGATGAAATCTGGGGGAAAATATGAAAAGGATAATGGAGAAAAGGAGACCACTGCAGACAAGATTATTATTCAAGGACACTAGGTAGAGTGACCCATCTTTAAATCCTGCAAATAAGCCATGTGCATCCTTCATGTCTGATCTTTAAACTTCTGAAAAAAGTTTTGTGGACACTGAAAAGAAGTGAACCCTCTGAACAAACCCAGCAGCCCATTGCTCATCCCCAAGTGAGCTCAGTGTAAACCCAGCTCCTCTCCAAACCTAATCCATTCATGTATCACCAGTTATGTCTAGGTTTGAGGCTTTACTAAAAGAGAAATTTCTAGACAGTTAAGTGTCTATATTTATACTGACAAGAGCTCCTTTTTAAAGCCTTTTCCTCTTCAAATCTGGTGAGTCAGAAATCTAGTCAATAAATATCTTCAGGAATCTTTTGAATGTATCACTGCCCAAAATAAGTAACAGAAAAAAATTGCAACAAGTGGATGTTACTTGAATTACTCTAACCATAAATCTGACTACTATATTTAAAGACAACTTTAATTCACCTGTGAAAGAAAATTCAGTACAAAAATCCAACTTAGTCAATTCTGTACAAACTTCTTGCCTATAAATTTGAATGTTTAAATGTACCAGATAACTTATTAATTCCCACACCTATGTTACCATCCTACAAAAGTAAAACAGGCAGGATCATATAGAAAACTGACATAGCTTAACTGCAAGAGCCTTGTGTTATTCAGTCTTTATGTTGCTTCAAAACTGGCCAAAGATTTCCAGAGGTTTTTATGATTTAATGTTTACATGTTTTCACATCACTATGAAATATATCTTCCATATCGAATTTACTGGATTATAGGGAAAGATTTTGTTATACTCAGTTCTAAAAGTAGTTACTTACTACCAAGAAAAAAAAAATCAAGACATTACTATGACAAATAATCTTATCTGAATGGTGAATTTGCTATTATAGTCTAGCTATATGCTTTTTTAAAGTTAGTAACATCCCATGAAGATTGATAATCTATGTGACTCTCATCATTACTTTTCACAACTGCTGAGCTGAAATACCTTTCTAATCTTTTTTTACAGCTATAAACTATACAGAAATTCTAATTTCTTCCATTTTATCAGAATATCATTCCTAGACATCTGAAAACAATGCCTACTAGGAGAGGCCAAGTGGTCTTTGAGTGTAGTCACTCCGTGCATTCCAGGGAGAGATGTGTATGTGTCACACATCTAAGACTGGAAATTTTTCCACACTACAACTAGTACTGCAACTATCCTTACTATGCCTGGGTAACGTACAAAGTTTGCCAGAATGTTACACAAGATGCTGGGAGACTGCACCCATAGATGTCCAAAATTTATAAGCATATGAATCCAAACCAGCATGCATCCAACTCCCAGCTAGGAGGGATTCGTGTCTGGTATTTTGCTGGCTAGAACAACTGGTAAATTCTGGTACATTACAAGAAGAGCTAGGCCATATATGAAGATGTATGGCTTTCTAGCAAAAATCTCTCGGCTTTATTCAGGAAAAAACAGTAGAATATCTAGGGCAAACAGACAAGAATAATTTCTCTAGGTACTTGCAATTACTATCAACCTAGTATGCAGTTTTACCAAAAAAAAAAAAAAAAGAAAAGGTAACGGTATAGATAATTTAACAGTGGTACTATATCTATCAGTTATGACGAATTCTCTCCCTTCCCCATTGTTATCAGTCACAGGTTTTCTAATGAAACCTCGAAAATTAGGCAAACTGACAAAGATGTTTCTAAACTGTTTTCCACATTCAGGCTGACAATGTACCTTTCTTGATCAGACAAATACTGACTATCCATCTCTCTGGATCTGTAATCAACTGGAGTTCTGGAGGCATCATGGTGTCTAGTTGGAGAACGTGATCTTCTCATTTGATGAATTTCATCTAAACTCCTGAAAAGCAGAAATATGTATGATAATCTTGTTTTCTCGTGAATAACAATAGATAACAGTACAAGTTGGTTGAAGGAAGTTTTTAATCTTAAATTATTAATACATGATTTCTGAAAGAATGCCATTAAAAATTATGCAATTTATACATGCCACTATTATCCTACAAATATACTTAAACGGCTTCATAGAAGATTTGGCCAATGACTGAAAAAAAAAAATTCCAAACCTATGTATTAGTTATGGTACACAGATGATGAATCACAGAGAATATATAAGTAAAAAGAGGTAAGTCTTACAAAGTTATGATTCATCCCATGAGTGCTCTTGAGTGACTAATAAAAGCATATATCGAGTTCAAAAATTGCACTAAATTTAGATACAAACCCCAAGCTTTAAAATAGTGAAAAATTCCTGAAGAAGAGAAAAGTTAATAGTGACACACTATAGAAATGTGAAAGCAATGTGAAAGCACGATGAGTTTCCCTTGTGATGCCTACCTCTGTAATGGCACATTTGGTAAACGTGAACGGGGCCTGCCCTGATCGTCACCACGGTGAGGAGACACAGAACGTGAACGATGATGTGTTGTTGCTCTTTGCTGTTCTGGCACAGTTAGCGTTGTGGATTTACCTTCTCTAGTACTAGACCTATAACCTACTGGCAAGAGGGTAACAAAAGGCAATTAGAGAATAAAGATGTGGTTTTAGAAAGAATTCAGATGTTTAGTCTCCCAGAAGCATGTATCCGAACACTTACACAACTTTCAGGTCATCATTCAGCTGTTGTACATCCTGATTTATCATGCAGAATAAATCACTAGCATTACCTTTAAATGTCTACATGTACAGAGACTGAAAAAATTAGACTTTTGGATGTACTGGAAGATGTGGAACAGTTTTCTTACTTGGGGAAGAATATTCTGGGTATTTCGTGCATATAAAAAATGTTTGAAAGGAATCTAAACAGTGCAAGTTTACCTCACCTAAAAAACAGAGAAACCATGCTTGTATACAGCAGCACAGACTCACACAGGGCTGCTCATATATAATGCATCTTTCTGCCTCTTGTTTCAGTTAAACACAAAGATGTTCTCCTACTGAACTTCGCCAAAGCCACCTACTTAAAAAACTACCAGGATTTAGAGTATATTGTACTTAATACTGGGGGTTGCATGCTCTGCAGAATGCTTTTTCCAAATACTATGACTAAACAGCAAAATTTCTTGCAGTATTTTTAAACAGGATTAAAAAAAAACCTCAGTAGAATGTTAGTACATTTTCAATATTTCAATATTCCTGTGCCTTTTTCTATATAACACACTTTGCCTTCTCATACATTTTGACTCCCATCCAAAAACAATGAAGCTCAGTAAGATAACAGCTTTCAAAAGGTACTTGTTCTCTTTCCCAAAGAGCCCAAGGAAATCTGCTCAGACTTCACTTGCTCATTTCTAGACATTTAAATGAGATTACGAGAATCCCCTGACAGAAAATCCCTTAATGATATTGAAAGTCATCCCTTAAATCATCCTTTAATCACTTCACAAATTCTTGCTTTGGTATCAAAATAAAAATTTTTCTTCCTCTCTGAATTTGTCTAGCATTAAAGTTACTGTAATGTGCAATTTTGTTCAGCTAAAAAGCCAGCCTATATCAGAATTTTTTTCATGCAGGAAAAGACTATGATTTTGCCACCCAATTGTCAACTGGAGAAATTTAATAAATTAAACAAATTGCACTTTCTATAGATCTCACTACATGACTTTAACTGTGGAGGTTTTTCATATTTTATATAATTTGTATAATTCTTCTAGTTCTTCTCTGGTCTTCTACCAAATTACAAACAGTCCCTCTTTTAAAAGTGTGTCCTGTATACAGAGTCTGCATTAGGCTTGATCACATATTCAATGACATTTAATAACCTCTTTAGCTGCAAGTTTGAACCCTGAGAACAAACATCAAAGAAGCATTCACACTTTTTTCCCAAAATGTGTAACACTTTTACCCATGAATTGTAATGGCCTCTAAAAGTTGACAACATGCCTGAAACTATCTACTGGGGTTTGTCAACCTTTTAACAAAGTAGGACTCTAATGTCCTGCAGGTTTTGATATGTTGTGATGCTGGAGTACCTTACCTGCCAAAAAAGTGCTTAGAGTTCTGTAATAAAATTACAAAAAACATGAGGATCTCCCTCATCTCAGGGCAAGGATTGGGTGCAAATTTTGAAGCAAAAGGGGGACTCCCTCAGAACTTCAATGGAGATTCATGAACTAGGATTGCTGCAGAAAATGTCTAGGTCATTTGTTAGAGGAAGAAAATATATGTCAAAAGCTGGATGTATTCTGTTTCCCAGGATAACTAAATCTAAGCTGTATTTGCAGAAAAGTATTTCATTTTCAAAATAAGCTTGTGTTAGAAAAAAATCCTGTAATCTCTATCAGAAGGAAGAGCAGTTTACATATGTTAAACACTAAAACCAAAGAAATCCTAAATTTCTTTTGAATCTTGAAGCAATTATACTCAAATACATACAATTTAAGTTTAAAAAAACAAAATATAAATTTAAATTTGAAATATATAGCTAGAGCATTTCTGGTCTCCCTAAAAAAACTGGACATAGGATTATCCTGAAAACTCAGAAGTCTACTATAGAAAGATGATTTTATGTTACATATTTTGCATAGCCAAGCTATCTAGGGAACAAAATACCTGAAACTTATGCAGTGTGTGTACACAAAGCTTACAGAACAGAGACAGTAATTCATACTTATCCCAAATACTAATTCAAGGACTGTTGAACAGGTCAAATCACACCCATACTTTCACAGTGACCATGATAGTGACAGCAACAGTAACATTTCCTCACATCCTCAAATACAAAGGCTCTGTGCTCTTCAGGGTGAGCAGAGAAATATTTGCATGGACCAGCATGATAGCAGCAACCAAGCTGATGGTAATTTATGAAAAAGTTTCTCAGTTGCTCATGGGAAACTGTCAAGTGTGACAGGAAATGAATGCAGGATGGATGATGGAAATGGTTCTAGCAAACATTTGATCCCAGAATTATATTCTATTTTCTTAAAGACAAGACAGACAAGGACAAGGTATTATATTGATGTCACCCTGCTGATACAGGAGGAAGGCAAATACATTTATACAGGTAACATGTGACAGGAAAACAACCTGCTCTGAAGAGTTTTATGAATTTACCCATAGCACAAGCAATGCAGCTTGTTAAAAATACCACTGGGGATATTGCCAACTGTATATCAGCTCTTTTTGGTTTTGTTTTTAATTAAGAGAGTTACTGAAGCTTTGGCTAAACAGATTGGTCTCCAAACACATTCAGATTTTATTAAAATCTTCAGTGACCCTTATGGAGTACTGGGCTGCCCAGTACAATACAGACACAGAGTGACTGGTTTAAGAACAGCTCAGGATCACAAACTTACTTAAGAGACTTGAGCATCTCTCATATAAGCAGAGTTTGAGAGACTTAAAGGAATATTTTCTTCATGTAAACAGATGTCAGCATACCACAAAAACCCTATCAAAATAATTTTTGTTAAACCTGAGCTTCAAATTAAAGTTACTTTCAGTGGTTGATATAAACTTCTATGAATATATGTGCTGATTAAAAAAAGATATGTATAACACTACAAGGTACTACTAATAGACGAGAATGGTATAATTACATTAAAGATAAGATTCATTAATTAGTGATACGACAAGGTAAAAATACTTTTCTTAAAATACTTTAGAATTTATTAAAGCACCACTGTTTTTGGTGCAATAATCTTTACTTCCACTGACAAGAAGTTGCTGAAACTTCTAGGGAAATAGTTTTCTTTGTTATTACTAAATTCTAATACTGCATTTGCCTTAGCAATTGGGAAAAAATTTTGAGACTATAGTTTTAAGGATTTTCAAGGTTTGTTAAATTAGCAAAACTATTTTCCTTCGTGTTTTTAGCTTGCATGGAGATGAAGTGAAATTCTGTGCTTTTACATTTTGTAGTTATGTGTTTATTTATTAGAAAATGAGCAATAACTTTTGTGAAAATCTTGAGATATTAAGGGGGCTAAATAACTTCATTTTTTTTCCTCAATACTTCAGGAAGAAGAGAACATTAGTAACTTTCAGGATGATTCTGTCTGACTAACGTGATCTCCTTTTATGACAAGGTCACTCTCTTGGTGGATGAGGGCAAGGCTGTGGATGCTGTTTCCTTTAACTTATTAAAACCTTGTACACTGTTTCCCCAGGATTCTCCTGGAGAAGATGGCAGCCTACAGCTTGGACAGGTCTTTAAAGGGAAATATTTTCTTATGTGTCAAATGTTGTAAACTCAATTTCGATATTCTTCTCTTGAGAAGGAGTGTCTTAAAACTAGACTCATCTGGTTAAAGACAATAAAGGCTATTCCAAAACGGTGCATCACCATTCTACATTAAAGGGAAATAGGGATATTTTCTGTTCCTTCCCACATGCATGCTGTGCAAGAGAATGTGTGAGAAATCTGAACCAGATAAGAGCTAGGGTGCACTCTGGTGAGGACCATGGTACTGAAAGGCAGGAGGAGGGCAGGGGTAAAGGCCCTGCAGAACAACAAGGAACTTGCATGGAACTTAGTTTTAACAAAGGAGTGTGTTCTATGGAAGAGATACTGCACTATTCATTCAGTGCAAACGAAGGGAGCAGTCCAAAGGCTTAACAATTTAGCAACGAGGCAAGTTAAGAAGGTTGGGCAGAAGGGCAGAAATGCATATCTATGAACTTGATCTCCAGTCACATTTGTGAATCTGTGCCTAATGTTCTCAAACAATTTAACAGGCATTGGGATTGGAAAACTTTTCAGGTCTAATTGCAAAACACATTTCCATACAGTGTCTTGGCTTTCACAGATTTGTGGCTGATGACTCAAATTTTCTTTGTCCCCCTGTCGAAAGTCTAACTCCCTTTTAAGAATTCGGCTTGCATATGCAAACAAACCCCACACACTTATATGCATATCCATTTCACAGAGGAATCACAAACAGATGAACTCCACTTAGAGTTGCCACACAAATACATCAGTAAAACTCAAGATGGACAAATTTGTGCTTGGTCAAGTGAATTAGCAAAATATTTTTGATTAGGTGGACTTCAGAAGGAGCTTCTTCACTATGCCTTTCAATTTTTAACTTGGAGACTCTCAGATCATTGCAAATCATATTCTAAAAATTAAATCCTGCTATTTTCTACACTGATCTCTGAGAAAGTTTGGATGTGTGCATTTGTTAAAGGCACACCTGAGCATGAAGTCCAAAGAAATGTCAGTGAGAATCAGTTAGTCAAATGCTGGCCCATTGAACAAAGTCCAATACATGCAGCTGAACCACTTTGAATGCTTCCTGACAGGTGGAAAATTATTTATTTCAAATGGATGCATGGAAGGACTGGCAGCTGAAAAAAGCTTCAGTTGTTAATAGAATATACTGAAATTAAACTTAAGTCTACAAAGATATACCAGTATCTACATTTTCAACTATGAGCCCCCCACCAAAAAATATTTAGAGCCTACTATATTTATTTTTTAATGCTCACTCTCTCTGCTGATGTAAAAGTATCAAATATCATAACTAGACATACATGACTGAATTTCTCTCTTAGCGACTAAGGGGCAAAGTATATAAAATAAGAAAAGAACCTGATCAGCATCAAAGGAAGGAGAATTTATCTCAGTTAATATCAAGATGATACAGCATTAATAAGATATGTTATTTATTTTTACAGTTATATAATGGATAAATAAATTGTGAGATTGTTTTAAACACAGACCATGAAGACAGAAAGCTTTCTGAATCCCACCATGATTTAATTCAGTGGTTTCCATTAGGAAGATCCACAGAAAAACTGATTTAGTGCTGGCAATGACATAGTGACTCTTCAGTTAGCTTGGGACAATTGGGAAACGTATTTATCTGACTTGTGGCAACAGTGAATAAGAACTAGAAGAACGTGGTATCCAGGATAGTCCTCAAGATTTTCAGTGTGTAGGAATGCTGAACGAAAAAGTCAAACCATGACAGTCTCTACAAGTAAATATTTATGAACATTTAGGGTAATGATAGTTCATGAAGGCTTATGAAAACTATAAAAGATATAGCCATGCTACATGCATCTTAATCTATAGCCATGCATTATCAATAAAGTCCATGGGAGACTGCATTAAAGTTAAGTTTCAAGCAAAAAGCAAAATAATAAAAAAAATGCTTTCAAGGAAAACTGAAATCTTAACTATTTTAAAGATCTGGGGATCTTTTAAATTCTATTTGCATTTTAAATAATGCTTGGAGCACTACATAGTAATGTTATGTACTATTTTTTACATAGTAAAAAATTAACCAATTTGAACCAACCAGTGGGTCCTATATGAAGAGTGATATGCAAAATAAATATAAATGAATGAATAGTAGAATCTTTTAATTTACCAGGTATGGCACAGGTACCATGGAATAATCAAGGAAAACTGGTTTTTTCCACAATGCACTCTTCAAAACCAGTATCCTCAATATTCCAAAATATTATAAAGAAAAAAAATATCCACACAAGCAAAAAAGAAGAAGAAAAAGGAAGAAGGACCATGCTGCCCATCCACGCACCTGGAGGAACAACTCCAATACCATCATCAACATCAAAATCTGAGATGTCACTATCACTGATTGGCCGAGATCCTGCACAACAGTAAGGTAAACAAATACCTGAACATCTGGTCATGTTATAATATGTAAGAATATGTTTATTTAACATAATAATGAAACCAAAAAGATGATTTAAAGTCAAAACAATAGAGAAGGAGAACTGAACTGCAGTGACTATGATGCTTCAAAAGACAGCTGAGCCAATTTAACACCTTACAGTTGCTGCAGCTTTTTTTTCCCTTCCTCTTCCCCTCAATTCCTCAGTAAACCTCTGCTAGGACAGTTTATCTCACTAAACCTCCAAAAGCAAAATTCAAGTAAAGGGATAAAACACTTTTGTGCTACTTCAGTGAATATGCTGAATCAGCTTGCTGAACAGGAAAGGAGATGAGGCAGCATATGGTGAGAGAGAGGAAGAGGAAACAGCACTGCCAGCTTTAAGAAAAGCCCAAATATCTCACAAAAAACAACCTTTAATTTGCTCTCTCTATACATATCATCCATTTGAGCATCTATGCAGCAATTACAGCAGTAATATTTACATATTTATAGTTCATTCCTGAATGTGCACCGATTTCCTATGCATTGGCTGGAGTGAATGCCTTCCATGTTTTAGAAAAATCAAAAAAACCAGCTTGGTAATGTATTTTAAAATAACCTCATACATCTTTCATATTTCTAAGTAAATCTTAATTTAAATGAAAAGAGAAACTACAATCTTGAAATATCTCCTTCTTTTAGTATGCCTCATACAAACCTGAAATCAGACTCAACTGTAAAAAAACTGTGTCTCCAAAACATATGAATACAATTTCTCTTTTCTGCAAAAGTACACTTACTGAGCATACTGGAGGTTGAGACGAACTTTATGTTGAAAAGTGGTTTTAAGCCTTTTAAGTCTTTAAAGACTTCCTTAAAAAAAATAATTTTTTTAAATATTCAATAATTAAAAACTTAATCTTTCTATTTAAAAAGAAATTCCTGAAAAAAATCTTTGAAGAGTTTTGTTTTGCTATTGAAAGCCAAATCAATTCCAGCGGGTTTCACACGGTTGACAGTTATATGTCACAGCTGTAAGGCTGACATGTCATAATGTCATAATTCAAATTGTCTTTCTGCCACACATTTTCAATACTTTTAAAGACTATGAAGTAGTATCTTTTTTATTTTATTTGAAATTTAGGTACCATTACACCATATCCAGCATTTCTAATTTAAAATTTAAGAGACCTTAATGGAATTTGGACCTACTTTGTAATTTTTTGCTAGTGCTTTCTCCACCATGAACATGTCTTCTTGGCATGAATGGTGATGGCTGAGGCAGAGGTAGTGAAGATTCATCATGTGTCTGTAGCTTATACCAATGTGGTTCATCATCTAAAAGTGCTGTCTCCAGCTCTATAAGAATCTAGCAGAAAAATCATAAGGTTTCAATTTTACTTTGAAGGTACACAGAGAAACACATATACAAAATACATATGCATATGTACTCAAAACCAAACAATGAACTCAGAAGAAATGTGATTGTAGGCATCACCTCTCCAAGAAATTCACTCTCTTCTTCTTGTACTCTTGGCTGATCCCATACAGTAATTTCAAGCATTCGTTCTCTAAAATCTCTACGATGTACATGTGAGTAGAGAAAAGTTTGATTCCATTTTGGCTCTAGACTTTTCTTTACTGTTTTGGTCCTTCTTTTACTTTTATCACTGAAACATAAATATTATTTGTAAATTATTCATAGAGATAAATAAGCAAATACCATGTACTCATCAGCACATAACTGTTTTCATTTTCTCTTTGGCAACAATGCCTAAATGAAGAAAGCATTTTCTGCAAAGTGGATCACATTCTTACAGAAGACCACAAAGTTAAATTGATACTGACTTGCATGGTTCAAGTGTAATTTCTTGTTGCAACCGTATTTTAAAAGATGTAAAAAGGAGTTCTTCATAAGCATTCATTAAAAGTTAATTCAAGACACGGTAAATTAAAACATAATTTTCTAAACTGGAATACTGTTACCTTCTGTCTGGAAGAAAATACATTTTTACATAGGGATTTCTGGGGCGTCCATCTACTCTTGCTGGCAAATCTGTTGCCTGTAGAACATTTACTATTAACTGATGTCCCACTTTGTCATACCAGAGTTTAACCTACAGGAATCAAGTTACCAGAAAACATTACTGAAAATGGAGAAGAAACAGAATTTTCAGATTGCATCAAAAATAACCACAATGTTAAAGTATCAGTTTTATTTATTTTTCCCAAAGACAATGAGATACATGGCATTTAAAATCCCTTAATATTTAATTAGGTTAGATGTAAAAGATGATGTATACACCAAAGACTGTTATATTTATCACAGCTGAATAAAATTATAGTGTTACTTGCATTGTTTACTGTACTCACTGCATAATCTTGGATTTGTAAGTGCACATAAACCTGCACGTCTTAGCTCTGCACCTTAAAAGCTACATTAAATAGGAAGCTCTGCCTGCATCTAATCTCAAGACATAGTTGAAATCTATCTACTCAGATTTGTGACCCTTTCAAAAGTTTTTATGGAAACAATAATATAGAGGTACATAATTTCTTTAAAGAATCATAATAGGAAATTTTTAAGCCTGCTGTATACTCATGAAATAATATGATCAATATAAAAAATAATATATATAAAAAAATAAAAGAATGTAGAAAACAAAGTCTAAGTACTGACAGTATATTTAATAAGCTGGATTCCAATCAGTAATACAAGTTCCAAGATGTATCTAAATTAAAATGCATTACTGAATAGTGTAATGCTTAATACATACACAACCCTTTAAATCTCCCATAAAGAAAACAGTAATACTATGCTTGTTATCTGCAGATTACTGGACATGTACACTATTTTCAATGCAGAAGCTACAAAACAAGTTTCAAGGCACTTTTATGGGCTCTAATCAATGTAAATTCCTGCACTCTTTGGTGTATTAAGACAAAAATTTCTTTTGTCTGCTATGATTACAGTGATGGCTTGTTAATGCATATTGACAGCGTCAAAAAACTATTGAAATATGTTAATCTTTACTAACACTGAACATTTCTCTTGGCCTCCCAATAGGCTTTGGGAATGTGCAGGACTGAGGGACCATCACTTCACAGACTTCCACTAAAAACTTAAGAAAAACAAAATATGCTCACAGAAAGCTGCCCTGGTAGGACCTGAGGTGCATCCCGTAGGGCTCCAGGGCTAGTCGGAGATATAACAGAAATAGAAGGCCTTTCCATCTTCTGAGATTCAAAAGAACTTGAACCTAAAACCACACGAGAAGCACATGAACTTACCATCCAAAATTTGGATAACTTGTGAACTGCTTTTTCTTTGAATTGTGTAAAGCTGATGCAGAAAACACAGCGAAAAGACTGCTTGTTTACCACTACATCCCAGATTAAACCTGTCATTTTCTGATTTGTTTGAAATAACATATTAAAAAAGTGTTCCTCATACATCATTGATAAACCCTAGCAGGTGTTTTAAATAAAATACTCTTCTCTGACTGAATTATACATCTCCCTTCCCACACAAAGTACTCTGATTCTGTGATCCTAAGTCTTTGATGAATAAACCACATCTGCTGTATGGATTATACTCCCAGTAGCCTCCAAAATTTTAACAGGAAGACATGCAGGACATGCATCTGGCATGGAGGATATTTCAGCAACTGCTGGACATTGTCAGTTCTCCCCTAGTGAAACAGAGCCCTCACTCATGATATGAGCTTTTGACAAGTGAACACACCTTCCCTGTCCTAGAGAAGGTTTCTAGTTACATCTCAGGAAAGGCACAGATGGGAAAGGACTGGGTGCCATGGCCCTCAGATATTCTGGCTGAAAACATTCAAATGGCATAGTTAAAAAGAACACCAGTCTTTTGAAGTATGCACAAAGAATTGACCTAACCAAGGTTTTCTTGTTAAAAAAAAACAAAAGCAATTTACTGGATTTACTGCATGGTGCAGGAGGTGAAATCCCGACACCATTTGTACCTTTGGCAGTCCCTTATACCTGTCTTCTCTCTTATGTTAGGGGAAGGAAATTATTATTTTGGTACTAATAACACAAGACATACAACGAAAAAATAAAATTCTGCTAACATTTGAAATCTATATATGTTCAATAAAATCCATATTGCTTGAAATTTAACACACAAGACCAAAACCCATTGAATTTTGTCATGCAAAAAGTTGAGCACCAATGCAATTTCCACAGATCATCTCTCAGAAATTTCATAGCTGAAATAATTTTTTTGGGTATAAGATCATGCTTAAAGAAAGGAACAAGGTGTGTACTCACTAGACTCTAATGGGGGGTGGGAAGTCTCGGGAATCCGTGGAATATCACTAAAACGTGAATACACAGTAATTAGAAACAACAAATACATTTGGCTGTCAGAAATACATCGTTGGGACAGTTTTTTAGAAACATATTCTAACAGGTTATGAGGAAAGAAAGAGGAAATATTTTAAAGGCATACTTTCCACTACCATTCACGAAAATTGCACTAACGCATACTACCTTCAGGGTAAGGAACTAGCAGATATAACAACAGGAGCACTATAACATTAACATTGTGGATGGATTACAGGATACTTTTACAGCTGGAACACAGTTGTACAATGAAGAAAGAGAACTTTTAGGAAACAAAAAATATACAGTACATAGCTGTACTTCCTTTGCCAAAAGGAAGTACAGCTATGGTTGTTCAACTATTTTTTGAAGGAACAAAAATCAAAAAAATAAGACAAAGATTAACTCACTAGTAGTTTTTATATAAACGTCTCAAGGAGTTCAGAGAATGAAACTGATGAAAATGTCTTACAATAATAAAAAAGGAAAGTAAAGAGCATTAGCAATGTTAAACAAACAAGTGAATAATGCATTTCTCCAAAGGATAAAAGAAAATGAAACCATATTACAATTGGGTATTGGACATTTTTCAACACATATATATCCAACACATGAACAGATATAAGCAAGACAAACTGATTAAGTCTACACACCTCTATCAGCATTCTCCCATCAATAAATCTATTCTTCCATCAAAATCTGAATGATGCTAGTTCCTGGCTCTTTCTATTCTCAGTCATCATTGAAAATATATTACAAGAGCAAAAATCATATTGTATTGCACAAATCTTAACAAAGCAGCAGAGCAGGGAAATGCAAACAAAACTCCAATGAATTACTTGAATTTATTTTCATCCACACAGACAAAGCTGGAACTGCAATAACATTTCTGAAAAACATTTACAAGATTTAAAGTCTATAGTTGAGAATTTTAAAGGTATTCAGACAGTCTGCTCAGAGAAACACAGAAATCTGTCTGACTTGGAAGTCAGTAAAACTAAGACTCCTAGGTATATAAAAGTCACTTATGAAAAAGAAACAGGCACTTGTACCCGGAAAAGAATGCAGCAGTGCCCAATCACTGAGCCTTAAAGTCACTTTTTATGTCCTGCAATTTAAATTTGTGGTGCCTGTGTTTTAAAATAGACTATTTCAGCTCTGCATTAATGTCTCAAATCAGCTTGAACCTCACATCACTAAACAAGAATGTGCTTCTCCTTGTCTTGACTTCATGACTCAAGAATAATGTAGTTTCCTCAAACTCATGGAATTATAGCTGAATTAGTCATTCCTGACATGGCACAGTACTACTCTACAAAGATATGAAGAGATTAACAACCTGTTGCACAGCGGGGCTGTGCAGTCTTCTTTCTATTAACATTTTCTTTCAGGTCAGTCTTTCCAGGGCATTTCTCATCAATCTGAAGTATTTACTTACCATAATCAAACAGAATTTTCTGTTCAATACAATGTTAGGTTTGCAATATTTTCTTGTGCCAGAATATGAACACTCTCATCTGCAGTATAGCACTGTTTGTAATAACATCACTTTTCAGACATCTAAACAAAAGTTCACGTGTGCAAGGACTGTGTGCAAGTGACACCCACAGTGTCAAGTTCTATAGTCCTGGCATGGTTAAAAAAAAGACACTAAAACTAATTTTGTTTGGATTTTTTTTTTCTTGTATTGTCAATAATACAGTAGAAAAAAAGAAGGCTAAAAATAAATTTCAAATATTAACTACACATACAAACACTTACTAACTGATTCATATTTATGCTAAGGCACATCACACTATTACAACTGCCGAAACAGAAAAATTTAATAATCAATCAACATAAGAAACAGATCCACACAGTTTACAAGAGGATTAAATGTTGACATTTTAATTAGATGATGAACATTCTAAAAGGAAACTACAATCTTTTCATGTAAGTAAACTAGTCTTATCTAGCGTGCTTTTAATTTTGCACTGCAGAAAATATTCTGACATATGATTTACAAAAAAGCTCTTTAGAAGAAATAGTAGCTCATGACTTAAAATATTCAAAACTAGACTAGTCAAAGAAAAACTAAGTGAAAAGTTTCACAACTGCTTATCTAATACAGTAACAAAATTTTACTCCCCTTTTGGAGCAATATGAACTTGAGAAAAGTAGTGTCAGACACACCTCCAGTAAAGAGCTGCCAACTTCAAACTTTGTCTTTCTATCTCTACCTTGGATTACACGTTATTATCCTATGTCTGGTCCTTTCACACCTCAATAACTATATAAATTAAACCAAACTATATCTTAGGTTGAAACTACTCTGTGAAGATACATGGCTTGTGAGAATCACTGTTTTGCACAGGAACAGCTATAATTTCTCGGAGGGATATAGTCAAGAGGTTGATCACTGAAGAGAAACCAAATTCAAATGGGGTTGTAACCCACACTTTCTAGGTTGTTCTAGGAACAGATGTATCATATTCTACACCCCAGAGCATTTCTAAAGAGTTTCTGAGTTCCTCTCCCCAGTGCTCATTCTGCTATTTCCAAAACCATTCCTTCCCATCAGAACCTGTAGATCAATCTGCAGTTTGCACTAATTACATGAGCAGCTCTCTGGAGTTCAGCACTGCCTGGTTTATGATGGAGGTTCAACCTCCTTGCCAGGACCTAGACCACAGAATCCGACCCTGCACAGAGGAACTGAATCATATCAGAGAAACAGTTTTGGCAGCATTATCTGTGGAAATCTAAGCACAGACAGCTAGCATCTGACAAAGAAAACAGAGACAAATGAAAGAACGTTTGTTTTACCTGCACTGTCCCATGAAGCACACAAGAGATGGTGAGTTAGTTACTATGCCAGGCTTCTTCTCCAGAAAGTATACTGCCAGAGTCCCCTCTGTGCTGTCCTACATTAACCACCTTCACACCGTATGCATATTCATAGGTAATTCTTCCCCTCATATTGAGATAGCCAACCCATTAATTCTACTTTTTATAGTTTTCTTATCTACCTTGTGTTGCAGCCATTAGAATTAGTGTCAATTAGTTTCTGTGGAGTTTCCACGGTACTATTGCAGTTATACTGTTTATTGTTGTTATGCCTTTAGCTGCTAATAGTGTTATGTGCTTCACATTTTTCTCTAATAAACATCCTACAATTATCCATTACTTAAAATTACATTTGCTGGCAGACACAGAAATCCAAATTTACAAGACTGAACAAACTGTTTAGACCGCAATTTTGTAACTGGCAGTCTAATTTGTGGGCAGTCTAAGGAAAAAAAGAAAAGTCCTTCCATTATTCACTTAAGGCAAACTGTGTCATATTTGGGCTTTTTAGACCTAGTATGCTAGGATTTTTTAAATCAAGACCATTAAAAGTGCTGGTACATTATTTGCATTATTAATATTGAGAGATGAAAACACTTAAATTATGTAGATGAAATACCATTTTCAGGCCTTTCGGGAACTTATTCCCTCACAGGACTCTTAGCTGTAATGGATTATCACTTAATGCTGTATCAAGAAACTTCAATTTTGCTTAGTCAGCACCTGAAAGTACCCACCAAACTTTGACATACTAGATGTGTTGGATGGGATGAAATAGAATTCCCTGTTTTAAACCTGAAACCATCACACAGTTTAGAAAACAAGACAATGCAGTGCTAGGGACAAAATCAAAGTAATCTGTTAATGCACACAAACCATTTTCCATTATGCAACACAATTTACATAGACCATAATTACTAAGAAAAAAGAAAAAAAAGGAAAAAAAGAAAATCCTGTGCAGCATGTTCTTTCTTTTGATAATCACCATTAGGATTTTCTCTGCTGTTCAATGTCTGAAATTTTTGGTTATTTTTAGATGACAGGCAGGTAAATCTCCATCTGTCATAAAACAACTGAACTTTAACTCATTACTGTAGGATAGAAGGGATCAGTCTTTAAATTTTAAAGTTCTATGCCCTAAGGATATTTATTTGCTCTCATAAAAACCAAAAAAACAACCTGTCAAAGAAAAGAAAAAAAAAATTAAAACATATGAGAAATAACTCAACAAGAAAAATGCTCTATTATGCAAAAACCTCCATGCCAAGACTCCATTTATGCCAAAATAAAAGTAAAATCTGATGTGCTCTACTTTTGACTATGTATTGAAAAAATATGCTTCATCCACAGGTCATCCACAGAAAAACTTTATATTTTATTGCTACTATTTCTGGGTGCACTATTCTAATGTAAAATCCGCTGTTCAGATTCAGGAACATTCTTTGATTTTGAACAAACTTCAAAAAAAGGGTGGTATTTTTAGTTTTTCTTCATGGATGTGAAGTCACCTTGTTCTCAATTTTTCAAACTAATAGATTTATCAAATTTGTAAACTAAAAGACTATATTTGATTTAATACTGAAGTTATCATAGAAGTTTAAGGGCACACACCATTTGCAAGACTGACAGAAGTAAATATATCTAAAGTCCATTGTTTAATATGTTAATCTAGTACTTTCCTTTTACATCAGCTGCACAGTTGTGCAAATCCATTTCCTTCTTTTCTTCAACTGAGATGTGGAATTCAAGTCTTGTCTGGTATCAACACAGTTCTTTTTTGCTGATTTAAATATAAAAACTAGACTTCCAAAAATCTCCTTAAGGCACATTATTTTTAATAAAAAAGATTTAAAACTGAATTTGCAATTTTATTTTAAGAATATCTCCTAATTTATCTGACTCAAAAAATGCAGAAGCTTCTACTCCCCTACAGTCTTCAACTAGATGGTAATTTTAGCATATAGCAGCCACTATTATTGCATCAGACTTTCATTTTCCATTAGAAGGTCAAACTGATAAGTGGAATTACCTATTATTGTCAATTTTAAGTACTTTCAACAGAGATTGCCATTAAAAAAGCAAAATTTATTTGCAAAATACAGCTACACTCACAAAGCACAGACAAAATCAATAATCAAAATGTAAAAAGAATATTTTAGTCACAAAGAAAATGAATAGTTTTTTGTTTCTAAAACTGAAAAAGTATCATATTTGAAATAAGCAAAATTTACAATTAAGATGAAAATAGCAAATTCAAAATAATCACTTCATATTGTAAATCATGTGACTGTTTCACAAGGTAAATGTGAATTTACAATAAATGATTCATATTCAATTTTTTAAGACTTAGATCTAAACATTCCTGATATCACTAAAACTGCTATCACTAATGCATGGCCAATCCCCCTAAATTTATTGATTTGAAGAGACTTTATTTTCCTTCTAAGGCTTATTCAGGAAATTGAGAAAATAAGAGTTGTTGTCACAAAACTCCAAACCTAGGTTCAAAAGAAAAAAAATAGAGATTATAAACATAATACATTAATGTTAATTTTGGACTGTAGCTTTTGCTTCCATGTTTGACTTTGATAACAATCATTTAAGGGTAAATACAGTATTTTCAATTAAGAGTTTTGTGTTTCCTTTTTTAAGTCCTTAAAGAAGCCCTGTTTAAAATCCTGCTAATATTGGCTTACTGGAATCCTGCAATGCTTCCCTCCACTCATGAAGACCTTTACAAATTATTCTGATCTAGTAGGCTGGAAGCCTGAAAACCAGAAGTTTGTCGTGCATAGGTGTACCTAATCCACCAATTTTCCTCTGCCACTTGGCAAAAGCCTTTATAGCATTTTGACCACACAGAAAACAACATTTATGCTTATACATCACTGCAAAGGCACAAGACTGTTAATGGTAGTGAAGAAAATAGACTATACAGACTGTCAATAACAGGAAGAGAATTTTATCCCATTATTAAGCAATAAAAAAATTAACTCACAAATAATCCCTTTAAGATTCCTACTAACAGAAGTAATAACTATGCTTATGAAGCAAGTCTTTAGCCTTACCCAATAGGCCTTGAAACAATGATTTCAACTTGAGGTTCTGATTTTGATTCTAAAATAATGTTGTAAACTTCTTCATTTGTAGCTCCAGGCAAGGGTTTACCATTCCATTCTAGAACTTCATCCCCTTGAATTTAAAGAGAAGTTTATCTCACTTTCATATTCTTTTACAGAGAATGAAATTTATATTTTCAAGTCACATAAAAATCATTTAAAATCACAAAAGAGCTGCACTGAACCTTCAGACACTTTCCTGCCAAGGTGCTTTTTAGCTGGTTGGCTCCCAGTGCTTATTCTTGCACAAGGATGTTCTGTTCCTCATGCAAGTCTTCATATTTGCAATTATTAAAATTTATGAAGTTTGTACAATTTCTCAAAGTTTTATCAACAACTCAGATTTTGGACATTTTTTATATAGACAAAAGGTTTTTTTGCTAACTGCAAGGACTCATCCATGCCTTTTTTGTGTGCTCTAGTCCCACGCAATAGGATGAACAGACTTTCACTCACTGGAAATGTGCAAAACGATATATTTTTCCTGGGAAATAATTTTGGCTCTAAAACTACTTTTAGAAATTAAAAATAGCATTCATTAAAAAAAAAAAAAAAAAAAAAAAAAAAACCAAGCCATAAACATAGAATTAGGATTTCAGCCCAAATGGTTTAAGATTAGTGGAGACCAACTTATTTTCTGTTATTATTATAATCTGCATTTAAAATCTATAAACAACTATAATAGCTGGTGCTATCAACCTCATGTATATTGATCTGGTAAGACAGAAAAAATTAAAAATGGAAAAAAAGTAGAACATTGTTAGAAACTCATCATCCTTTCTAGTTCTTTTTTACTATCTGCTTCACACAATTATCCTAAATCCATACACATTAGCATTGGAGCTTCTGGGTTCTTAAGGCACTACATAGGTACTTTGGTTTGCTACAAAAACACTTGGAAAGTAGTTGCTTAGGTTATAGTAAAAATCAAACCATTAAGAAGTGACTTTGAAAACCAAATGCTGTGCATAATTCTCACTTCATTTGGAAGCTTGAAAAGTGCCATTAGCGCTGCCTTTTATTTGTAAGTGCTATTGCACTTACAAACATTGCACTTACATATACATCTAATAGAAACGAAATATTTTAGGACCATTTTTTGGCTTGCTTTCCATTTTCATTTGTAACAGTGAACGCTGAAAGGAACACTAATAAAATCCACTGTGTATGCAGTGTGCTGTCCTTCAATGATGTGAATTTTGTCTGCCATAATCATAATTTAAAAAAAAAATATTTGCATTGTTTCTGTGGAGGGTAATGAACAGCTCCTGAGCTAGCAAACAAAATTTACCAATGTCACTCAGTCCTGCTACCAGCGTTCCTCAGGAGTGTCTTTCGCTTTGCTCATTTAAGCAATTGGTGCTCATAATAAATAAGATATATAGGTAACCACGGCATTTCATAATAACATTACAGTATTGTTCTCTATTTAAAAAATAATACCATTACACATAACAAATGTTAGTATAAATTAAAGGTTGCATTCAACAGGCCATTACTAAAATACATTGTATTTTATATGCAACTGATTGATTTACCTGCTCTGAGATGCCCCACCACATCAGCCAAGCTACCTTTCTTCACTTTGGTAATGAAGGCACCGAGTCGTCCTAATTCTGTCATTTTTCCTCCAACAACCTAGTTAATCACAAATTCGTGAGTCTCCAAGCCATAAACCAGATGCCACATAAAGCACAAATATATAGACTAATCAGTTTTCACATTACTTTTAAAATTACACTTCAAGTGTTCATAGGCAAACCGATTGTCAAGTTGAGTTTCAGAGAGGCTTAAAGACAAAAAGAAGTAAAGATTACACAGAATGAATAAAATTGATTTTTTTTACTGGGTTTGACTAATCAATCTTATGCAGTTTGCTAAGTACCTATATTTGTTGCAGAAAGAACAGTTTTTTATAAAGAACCAGGCAAATGCACTTCTTACAAACAATTGTCTGTCCTATAATCAAATTTAAATTGCAAGTGCACATCATTTCAAGTGTACAAAATCTCAAAATGCAGTTGGCGCATCAATTGAAAACTTAGCAAACACACTACTATTAAATATGGGTAATGAGTTCACAAGAATGTTGGTACTGCTAAAGCATAGGCACTCTCATCCAAGAATATGACAGGACAAACCAGCAACTTCTGGCTTTTGTTGAACAGAAGAGAAACTGAAACTAAAGAGATCTGTTTCCAGAGATGACTATGGGATACAGAGATCAGGAACATCAGAATAAAACCAAGTGCCCTCAAGAGGACAGATTTAAATAAAATACAAAGAAAATGTAGTCCTGTTGACTTGTTATCTCTTTAACTATTGTACTCTCTCCAGTCAGGTGAGAGGTTTTGGTTTTTTTTTTTTTTTTTTTTTTGTCAGGAATATCCCAGAAGAATTTTATAATAAAATGAAACAGTAGAATGATGGTTCATTAGGTATTAGTTCCCCATATTGCAGTCACAATAACCAGGAGGAGCTTTAATACCAAAAAAAGATCCAGAAGCCTATCTGCCAACAATATTGTCACATGATAGTGTGTGAAATTTATCAGTGAGGGCTGTAGTTCATATTATGTACAACCAAAACTTGAAAGTTCAAACTCCACAATCCACATTTCCTACTAGGACCATACTCAAATAGAATTGTTTGATGACAGCAAAGATCAGCTTTCTGCTATAGACTACTAAAATTTTAGTAGAATGAAGCTGTTTTCATCTTTTGTATTACCATGCCACGCTATCTCACCTCAAGGTGGGAATATTTCAGATATTGCATTCTTTCTGTTGTTCTCAGTGGAGAGGGAAGGACACCCAAATTAAATTCTATCAGTCATCTTTGTTGCTCCATAGATTTAAAAATATACACGGAGAGAGAAATGCTTGAACTGGTATACTGCCTTTCTCACTACCTTCAGAAACAGCATTCTTTTTAAGTGTTCTGGCAATTTAGACACATGAGCCTAAAAGTCTGCTAAAAATGTCTAATTAAACAATTGTACAATGTTGCCAATATCTTAATTTTGAGGTGTTAGATTAACTGGAATTACATTTAATTCTCTATGTATGAGATTCTCTATTCTCTACTACGATTTAAGAGGATCGTTTGCAATTTTTTGTGTAAATTTTTTGTTTCTTTCTACAAAATTTCTGTTTTCAAATGGCTGTGTGGGTTTTAAACACTGACATTGTAAGCATTTGCATCCAGATGACATTTATGTATGTGGATTATAAAATGAGTTACTTGACTAAATTGCAAACAGCAGAGCTAGAAAAGGCAGGACTCCATTAGTGCATTGCCATATGCAGCATATATCTTACAGAGACAGGAAGCTGAATAAACATATCCTTTTTAATCAAAATGGTTCAGCCCCTTTGTCATGGATGACTGAAGAATGCATAGAAGGAGTAAATGTATTTGTAGTCATTATAGTCATAATTTATCTGTATAACCTTCAAAATTTATTAAAAGTGAGGAACACATTTTTTGTCAAAAAAATTGGAGAGTCCTCTGATTTAATGTGTTACACATTGTCTAAGGTCAGTGGAACTTGCTTTCATTTAGCACATAAATCATGCAATACTTACTTTTAGCCCCAGTAATGCACCTGATTCTTTAGGCATGGTTGTTCTCTTGTTAAGAATAACACGCCCAATTAAGCGATCTCCCTCTTTGGAAGGCTGCCACGTTACGGGATGCTGTCAAAAAACAAGCAGGGGAATTAAAGAAGTGTGACCACCCTCTAGTATTTAGATGCACATGTATAAACCAATAAAATTCTAGTATCTTCATGTCACAGTAGACACAACCATCCTTCAGATGTGTTACATACTGCACCTGAGTTTTCTTTGATTATTTCTGTTGGACCCCAGCTATATTAAGCATTTAAGCCTCTTGTAAGAAAATCTCAGCATTAAGTCTACAGATAGAATTATAATCCATCTCAAACTTCAATACAATTAAACATTTCAAACACATCTTAGGTAAACCAATTAAATATTTACTTTTAAATTACATGACTGAAAAGTGCCTTCAGAAATTCTGTTCCTTAGAATAATACATGTTATGTAGGTCTACCACATGAAGGTTCATTATATAATAAAATCAAAATGATACTTTCCAAGTCTTAAAAAAAAAATCACTAATCTTTCCCAGAACAGCATCACACTCACAACTGCTTTTTTTGTGGTTCATAGTGAAATTAAGTGCCATCTTTATAAAGGAATTAAAGCCAAATCAAAATTCAGGCAACTTTACAAATATACATTTTAATACAACTTTCTTTCTGATTTCAATTTCCTTGGTAGTCTAAAACAAATTTTCATACGATTTGAAAATTTAGAAAGTTAATTAGAAGTTAATTTAGAAAGTTAATTAGAAAGAAAATTAGAAGCGTAGAATATTTTTTTACAGTCAAACATCTTTGTTGAACTGAAACAATTAGCAAACATTTTAACTCATACTTATGAACCCCTATTCTTCTATTTCTCACCGAACTAATAGGGGACGTCTCCCTGCTGTGCCACGTGGCAGGATCCAGCCAGTAATAATCCAAGTCACCTGGAAGAATATGAATAAAAAGAAATGTGTAATCTCTCAAACAGAGAAAGATGTATGAATGATTACTTCTGCATGCATGAATTTTAAAGTGCAATCATTTGATGAAGCAAATACAAAACCTTTACTATGATTCAAATCAATATATCAATTTGAAAACAATATAGTGCATTAATAGAAAATAATAAATTTTTTTGGATCTCTCCTTTTTCATGAATTGCACCTTAGAATTGGTTGTGCACGCTGTCTATTTTGACCTTTGCTCAGTCCAAGAATGGACCTTAAAGCATCACATTCATAGCCCTCCTCCTCCCCACCATCTCCATAATAAAGACACAGGACTACAGCTAATGATGACATGCGAGGGAATACTCCACAAAATAGGCACTTAGCTAGAGTTAGGGACAGAACAGTCAACCACGCTCCAGAATCTGCAAAGATCAATGCTGTGACAACAGGTAGCTTACAGGAGCTGGTTATAGAGCACCAGAGAGAAAAGCCACACAAATACAGGAAATAATACCAACAGCAGGTACAAGGCTGCAATCTTCTCTTTCACTTGGTACAAACTTATATGTTGTGTACATCAAGAAAAAGACCGTGAGTTACAGTGGTCTGGGAGCCACCTGCCTATCACAAGGAGGGCATTTCTGGCAATATATCTTTAATATTTTATTTTATAAAACAGATCCCTATAACACTATTGTTTGGTGTCTGTGTTCTAGTAAAAGTGTAGTGATCTAGTAAAAGTGTAGTAGAAGCCCAAACAAAGCATGCAAGAGAGAAGACACTTCTACATGCAGAATTTTTTTTTATTCTTTCTCTACAAATACTTAGGTGCCAATTATGAAATACAAGTGGCAACATTCTCTATAACTCATAAAATCTTTAATAGCTTACCATCTACATGATCAGATGCTCAAGTTTATTTTTAAACTGCATATTACTATCATATGCATAACCACGAGTCTGTTTGTGGTTTCATTAGTTACTGCAGTTCTGCAGGTTTGGAAAACACATTAAATCACATTAAAGATCTTTCAGTTTTATTTTTAGGATCCTTCCTTGTGCCTTTATAAAGATCAAAATTATACCACAAAAACCCACGAACTACACTGGCACCTGCAGTGCTGGCAGTAAGCTCGAATTTATGGTACAGAGCTCCTCAAATTTCAGTAATGGACTCAACAGCAGCACCAAAAATCAACTATCTCCTGTGTGGGCTAGCCTGCCACAGGCCAAACAGAACACACTTTTTCTTCTTGTTTCAGAGTTATTTGCACCGCAATAGAGAAACATTCAGGAGGGAATAAATGTCAGTTCCAGCATGCAGATGAATGTATCCAAGCCCTGAAAAGGATTTCTGCTCATCCCCATTGTTCCCTGCCTTCTTTTCCTGTCTTCCTTCCCAGATTCAGCTTCTTTCCCCTAGTTTCCTTGCTGGTCTTCCTCCTGGTTACTGCAGATCCATTTAAATGCATGCATCCTTCTCCACCGAGTCCCTGCTGTGGCAAGATCCTCTCATACATCTGTGTTCTCTAATCTGCTGATTTTCCTATTCTCACCATCTACCTACCCTTTGCTACCTTTTCTTCTTTGCCCATTTTTTTTCTGTCACCATCTTCTTCTGCTTCCGGCTTTGGTGTCCTTTCTCAAGTTTCTGTATTTTGGTTCCTTTTTAACCTCAAATCCTTTGACACTAAGCTACATTCCTGCATCCTCCTTCCCACATCTAAACCTTTAGGTGTCTGTCCCTTTCCCCCCTTCTGTCTGTCCCATGCTTTGCTAAATTCCAAGCCATCAGCTACATCCACAGTAGCTGGCCACGACACCAATTCTCTCACCCTCTGTTCTCAAAAGCTGGGAGCAGGAAGTGCATTGCAAATGCAGCTCTACTGAGCTGGAACATGAATGATATGCACAGCAGCTATAAAGGTAGCTATCAAATCAAGCATCATGACTGAAAGTCACTGAAAGTGGTAAGTCTACCATTTGGTGAATACTTTAAAAGCTGCAAAAATATGTGAATTGAGGAGAGAAAAGTACACATTCTTTAAAAATGACTTGATTTTAAAATTTCCATTAAAATTCAGTATGATACAGACCACTGGCACACAAATGTCTGAGGGAATTTACAACTATAAAAAAGATTATACAATGGAAAATGCCAGTTAATCTATTCATAAGCATTCATCAAACAGAACATAAAAGTTAAGATACAAATGAAAAAAACTCCCCAAACAGGCATTAATAATATTTTACAACTGATACTAGGACATCTGCAGTTCTGTACTCTATTATAGCTTTGAAAAAATAATTTCTCCTTGCTGCTTCTTTGCCTAGTGCCTATTTATGCCATTCTTGCACCGCCATACTCTAGAACTCACTCTTTGTTTAATTGCACAAAATAACTTCACTGCAGAAGCATTGTAGAGATCTGGGAATAGGTAAATAACATGCAAAAAATACTAAGAGCACAGCTTCAAAATTTCAGGTTTTCTCCTGGAAACACCTACCAAAACTGACAATAAAAATTCCTATACTCAGAGAACATTCTCCACTGGTAAAAGTCATTAAAAATAACTAGCAAAATAAGAAAAATTTAACACATTATGGAGAGGAAAAAACTACTTTCATAGGGAGCAAATGGTATCTTTATAGGCTTAAACTGCTTTAAAATACTTTTTAAACCATTCTTTAAAAACATGAACAACTGAAAAATAATAAGCCCCCATGAAAACACACATATACTGTATCATTATTTTTTGTACATTACTGATGTATTTCTAAAACATATTATTAAAAATGCATTTGCAGTTTTAATGTATGATTTCCTTGAGACCAACTGAGTAAAACAGAGTATATATTTGTAAAACCTTATTTCCGAAGGGAATAATTCAAAAAATTGTATCCTAACAGCAAGGAAATGTTATTCCTATTAACATGCTGCTGTTCAATTACTTTACTCTTGGATGCACATGGGTACAATAGTAACTTACAAGACACAAGCATGTTGAGCTTTTCCCATAAGTCTTCTGCAGCCTTCGATCAAAATTCAAGATGGGGAGTATGACTCTTTAAAAATTCCCATTGTTTTTATATCCACAATGTGTGTGCTTTCAAAATAAAGGGGAAGCTAAATCATACCACCAAAAATCCATTTTCTCAAAAATACTGTCTTCAGCAGCACTATCCATACCAAAAGCTAATGCTGAGGTACTGTGATTTCAAGTAAGATCCTGAAAAGCTAAGAGGTTCTGGAAAAAAAACCAGCCTTGTCCCTCTCGCAAAGCCGAAATAAGCACAAAATATGAGAGGGTCTGTTATTGCGTATGAACAGTCATGCTGATTTCCAAAGAGTCTTGAATACTGAGGATAAAATACCCCAAGATGTTTTCCCAAATCCATCCAGACTGTATTCAGAGACTACTGATATTCAGCAAAGAATGTGCTTCAGCAATTTACTCAAATCCATATCTGCTGGGTTTGCAGGAATTACTTAAGACAAGAAGCAGAATCTAATGATTAGAGTCAGTCAGCCCATGTTAGGCATGTCATTGACGATTAACACATGTAGCTGCTAATTAATACAGCAGTTCTACCACATAACTAAGAAACTTAGACAAATATTTTTCAGAGGTTACATCTAAAATTGCTCTGCAAACTGAATAGTCAGACTACATCTCTCTAATTAACCCACAGAATCACAGAGTGGCTTGGGTTGGAAAGGATCTTAAAGACCATTTAGTTTCAACCACATCTTCCACTAGACCAGGTTGCTCCTAGCCCCATCCAACCTGGCTTTGAACATGGCCAGGGATTGGGCATCTGCAACCTCTCTGGGCAACCTGTTCCAGCACCTCACCACATTCACAATCAACACCTTATCTAAATATACTTTTTCAGTTTGAAGGCATTCTCCTGTGTCCCAATCACTATAATCACTTGTAAAAAGTCCTTCTGCAGGTTTTTAGTAGTCCTCCTTTAGGTCGTGAAGAGCTACTGTAAGGTCTCAGCAGAGCCTCCGCTTCTTCAGGATGAACAACCCCAACTCTCAGCCTGCCTTCACAGGAGAGATGCTTCCATCTTCTGACCATCTTCACAGCCTTCTCTGGGCTCACTCCAGCAGGTCTATGTCCTTCATATGTTGGGAGCCCAGACTTGGATGCAGTTTTCCATGTGATATCTCACCACTGTGGAGTAGAGGGACAGAAACACCTTCCTCAACCTGCTGGCCACACTGCCCTTGAGGCAGCCCAGGATGTATTTGGCTTTCCAGGCCACAAGCTGGCAGCTCTTGCTGAGCTTTTCATCCATCAATACCTGCCAAGGCCTTCTCCTCAGGGCTGCTCTCGATCTGTTCTCCACACCGTCTGTACTTGGGATCTGTTGAACAAATCCACATCTCTCCAATTTAGAGGCAATGATGCCATATATGGGACAGTGTCAAATTCTTTGCACAAGTCCAGGTACTGATGTCACTCTTCCTTTATGCTGCAACCTCATTGTAGAAGGCAACTAAATTGGTCACACATTATTTGCCTTTAGTGAAGTCCTATTGATGTCACCAATCACCTCCTTATTTTCCAGTTTCCTTAGCACAGTTTCCAGGATGATCTGTTCTATGATCTTCCTGGGTACAAAGGTCAGACTGACTGGCCTGTAGTTCCCAACTTTTCTCTTTTTAAAACTGAGGGTTATGTTTCCACTTTTCCAGGCAGTGGGAGCCTCACCAGACTGGCACAGCTTCAGAAATATGATGGACAGTGGCTTAACCACTTCATCTACCAGTTTCTTCAGGAGTGGCAGACACATCTCATCAGGCCCCATGGACCTGTTCACCTCCATGTTCCTCAGATGGTCCCAAACCTGATCTGCTACAGTGGGCACTTTGTTCGTCTCCCAGTTCCTGTCTTTGCCTGCGGCAGCCTGGGCAGTGTAGCTGGAGCACTTCTCAGTGAAGATTGAGGGGAAAAGTAATTCACTACCTCAGCCTTCTCCATATTCAAGGTGATCAGACCTCCTCTTTCCTTCTGGAGAGAGCCCACATTTTCTCTAGTCTTCCTTTTATTACTGATATACCTGTAGCCACTTTCCTTGTTGCCCTTGATGTCCCCAGATTTAATTCTATCAGGGCTTTAGCTTTCCTACACTGATCCCTGGCTGTTTGGACAATCACTCTGGTGAGCTGCTGCCACAGATGTGGTATATCTTATTGTTAAGCAGGAAAGTACTTCTATACCCAGGAAAAAAATTCTATCATTTTATCAGAAAAATAATTCAGTGTATAAACAACATATGCTTAAATCATTCTAGTTCAAGAGGCTAACAAACCACAGAAAGAGAATATGGGAGTACCCTGGCTTGGCAAACAGCCCTCACATTCATGTGGCAAGCAGAGAATTCAAAAGCTATCTATTGCCTATTTATACAGAAAGCTTCACAAAAATGCTTGTTATCTTTTAGTTTCAAACCAACCCTTCAGATAACTACAGTTAAGAACTTAAATCCTCGCAGGACAAGATCTGTGTTTTACCATCCACACAGCCCCAGTACAGGCTGGTTCATTCCGTTTGTGGGAAGAATGAATCACAATGCTCTGAAATATAGGTTTACTTTTGTAGTGAAAATACATAATTTAGTTTCCTGCTGGCAAATGTCCTAAGCACTGAATATTAACATGCTGTAAGACTCCAAAGTTAAAATAAAGACTAATACACCTAAAAACTGCCAATTTATATTTATATAATTTATAT
>VWYO01008459.1:35539-66453 GCA_013400275.1 Rhadina sibilatrix
AAAACCCACATAAAATAAGGAAAATTTTTTTTTTTTTTTTTTTTTTTTTACTTTCTGGAGAGCCCTCCAGGCTTAAACCCAACAAGCTGATAATGCTGATTGGGAAGTTTAGTGCTGGCACGGCTACAAAAATAAAATAATATCTTGTGCCACATCTTCTTCTCTAGTAAGCTCACTAGTGTGGCTTTAATTCACAAAATCGACTTGGAAAAATGTCATTTTTGAGTGGAGAGTCTTTTGATCGGAATTTTCATCTTTTACACAGCTCTCTAAATGTCTTTTTCTTTTTTTTTCTTTTTTTTTTCTCCCCTCCTGTGCTGGCTGCACTCCAGGCTGCTTTACATAATATTGCCCATGGATGGGCCAAACTCTCTTTAAATCCTGCTGCCTGATTTACAGCCCTGGGAAGTCGCACAGATAAGGCTTGGTGGCACATAAATCATTCTGTGGGGTTCATACCTCAGAATCATAAACAGTCCAGGCTGGAAAAGAGCTCTGAGCTCACCTGTTCACCCAGCACTGCCACTAACAGATTCCACTCCCAAACATTCCTGTGGCCAGGAGGACGTGGCCTGAGCAGCCACAAGAGATAAGAGGAGAGGATGTGGCAGCACCGTTGCTTTTATCTGGGTTTAAAGAATTCCCAGGGGAATTCTCCTCCCCAAACAGGGAACAGGGAGGCTTTTTGTGCTTCTCAGAGTGCCAGGCACAATCCATGCCCTGGCTACAACTCCAAACCCAAGGAAAGCTCATTTTGTCACCAGGAGCTGTGTCTGCAGCGGGAATTTGAGCGGCTTGGATTGAGTCCAGGCAGCGTTCGTGGCAATCTGTTAGATAATGCTCTGGCACGGGGAAAGGAGTATAAACAGAGCTTAGGGAGCACTGGGAATTGGCTCCCAGCCTCTCAGCCCTGGGCTGGTGTCTGTGTGTGACCTTTGCCACCCGTGCCTCACCTGCCTCTGACAGCCCTCCACGATAATCAGCTTCTGCTGGGGCGAGGTGCGAGCGAAGACGATCTCGGAGTGCTGGCACAGGATCTCGTCCAGCTGCTCCGAGCTCATGTCCTTCAGCTCCATCCCGTTCACCACGGCCGCCGTGGCTTCCCTGCAACAGCCACGGGCAAAGTGGGGCAAAGATTCCAGTTAAAAGGGTAAAAGGAGTGGGATGGGCGTGCAGCTGGGTGGGGTGGGGTGGGGGAAGCAGCGAATGGAATTGATTGAAGTTTGTTGTTAATCAGCAGGAGCTGAATGAAAGGCGCTGCAGAAACCCAGCGTGGATCACAGTCACCTGCATAATGAGGGGTCTCATTGAAGCTTCAGAAAATGCATCTTACAGAGGCCTCTCACTGGGAGGGACAGGGGAAGACATCACTTCTGCAAAGAGCTTTTATCCTTCGCTCCTGATGTTGTTTTTTCCACATTTAAGGGGTGAAGGAGGGATTTGGGCTGATGATCCAAACCGGGTTGCGTGACGCTGAATTTTGCTCTCTGTGCGTGTGTGTGTGCACATTTTGTCAAACAGGCAGTGACAGCGACTTCCACATGATCTGCAAAGTTTAATTTGCCAGATTTTCCTCACGGGCAGCAAAGATGAACAGCACTGAGTGGACACGTTTAGGTGGAGATGACTCAAGAGTGGGAACGTGTCGTAAAAAAAAGCAGAAAGCAGCGGGGACGTAGAATAAAAAGCACTGTGGAGGGAGCAGGGAAAGGAAGCCTGGGGGGCTGCCCAGGCTCTGCTGGCTCTCACCTCCTGTTGACCTGCTCCACAGGGATGTTGAGGCGCTTGGCAATGTCCTCCACGGTCTCACTGGTGGCTGAAATGATGCCCACGCTCTTGGCGATGGCCTTGGCTGTGATGGGGTGGTCACCAGTGACCATAATGACCTGAGCAAGGCAGAAGTGAGTGACAAATGGCTAAACCACGGAGTGAGAGGAGGGGGGATGTCCCTTGCTGAGGAGCAGGAAGAGCTTTGGGATCAGAGCAGTGCTGTGCACACAGCAAAGGGAGATCAGGGGCACTAATTGCCCAGCTCTGTATCGACATCCTCTCCTTACTCAGGCTGCTTTATCTGGGCTCTGAAGGAAGAACTCGTCACAGGCAGCCAGATTAGAATAATGCAGAATAAAGGAGCCTTTATATAAGGATCTATATTAGGTATGTGCAGTGAGGAGGGTTTGTTTGACTGTTGCATCTTAAAATGGATCCTTGTGACTGAGGTGTCCTGACAGATAAGGCACAGCCTTTTCTTGCTTTTCTTGAAGAAAAGTTACCAGATCTGTCTTCAGGCTACGGAAAATTTCATCAGGGTTGGGGTTTGGGATTCATCTCGTCTGAGATCTGTAATTCCAAATATGATTTTCCTAGATTTAGATAGATTTCAGCTCTGCTTAGGGCTGAAAGTTTATTTGTGGGTCCCCAGGGAGTGAAATTAGGGGAATTACTGCTTCAGGGTCCACTTGAATAATTTTGAGATTAGTGATTCTTTCGGATAAATGTTCAAAGCAGTGTCCTGATGCCTTCTCTAGAATTGTTTCTGTCACCTTACACTGTTTACAAGCAAGTAATTCCAGCTGGTGTGGGTTCTGTGTTCTAGATATGGATCTGATGAGAGAGTATCTGAGCTTTTGCAAAGTTGGATTTCCAGCTCTGAGGGTTTTGTGCAGTTCCTTTAGTCTGAGTCCCACTTAAAGGAAAATGTTTTGCCTCTGGGGACTTTCTAAACTGAAATGATAGGATGGTCTTAACTAAGGTTGGGATTTTTAGTAGCTGTTGCTAGAAAGATAATTTGTGACGATGTGGTGGAAGATCTGAGATTTTAAATGCTTTAAACAATACCCAAAATAACCATAAAGAGCCTTTCTGTAGTGGGTGGGCCCACTGTGTTTTTGGGTGTGAAATCCTCACCTTGATGCCAGCACTGCGGCACTTGGAGACAGCGTCCGGCACCGTGGAACGAGGTGGGTCAATCATGGACAGGAGCCCCACGAAGCACAGGTTGGAGGTGGGGAAGTTCATGGAATCCGTGTCAAACTGGAAGGTCTCTGGAAACTCGTTCTCGGGCAGGTACAAGTGGCAGAAACCTGGAAGGATATTTAGGTTGGTGCGACGGGCAGGAAAAGGTGGGAGGGAGAGGAGAGCTTGATAAAGCATCAGGGTTTGCTCTTGCCCGTGGGACTCCAGCACTTCACCATTTTTCCAGGCATGCTGGATGTGCCAAGCCTTCAAAGCCCATTTCACAGGTTTTAGAGCTGAGTTTTGCCCCCTTCCCATGGTTTACCCCGTTTTCCCAGGCAGTCCCTGCAGCTGCACTCACCCAGCACTCTCTCCCCCATGCCCCCCAGCTCCATGTAGGCTGTCTGGAAAGCTTCTGCCTTCTCACTGTCCAGAGGCTCCTCCTTGCCGTTGATCATGATGGTGCTGCACCTCTCCAGGATCCTCTCCGGGGCACCTTTCATCACCAGCAGGAAGCGTTTGTCGTGGGGGTCGTCGGTCTCGTGAATGGAGAGCTGTGCCACAAACAGGAAATGGGTTGGAAGAGCTCACAATGTCCTCATTTGCTTCTACTTTTCCATGGGGTTCATGTTCTTTTCCATGAAGAAATCATAATTTCCATCAAGTTGAATGAGCTGTATTTATTGTGACTTGAATTTCCTCTGTTGTTGAATTACCCCATTAAGGCTTCCAGGTCACCCAGGACCAGTGGCAGAAACAATCTGGCATGATTTCCAAAAATAAAAAAGCCATGAAACACACCTGGAATTTGTTGGTAGAGTTGAAAGGGATTTCAGCCACTTTCTTGTTCTGTGCTCTAATGCTCATCACGTCCCCCAGAATGACCTCAGAGAATTTCAGCAGAGCTGTTTCAGAGGCATCTCCAACCACGACCCTCTGTGGGCAGAAAGGAAGAAAACATCTTACTTTTGTGTTTCCACAATTCCATGACATGCTGCACGCTTCAGCAGCAAGGAATCTACATTTCTATCTTCAAGTTATCCTGGAAAAATATTAAAATAGAATTTGGGGGTGTCTGCTGTGCTCTTGGAGTTAGAACTTAGCCACAGCAAACAGAGGCAAAGAGCGTTGGCTGCTGTAAAGCAGATTTGGGGTCACACTCAGGTCACTGCTGGTGAGCTGAGGCACAACCCCAAATTAATTTGAGGATGGCATTGATGAGTAAACAGCAGATTTGTTCTGGCACTCCAGTCAGCAGAATTTACTACCTTCAAGCAGTCATGTGGAAAGACATTAATTAAGGCACGTTCACCTTTGCTATAATAAATTAACAGTGCAATAATTACTATTCCTGCTCCTCGTGTTGCCTTTTTCCTGGCAGACGCAGTTGGGTTTGGACAATGCTCTCAGGCACAGGGATTCTTGGGGCTGTCCTGTGCAGGGCCAGGAGCTGGGATTGTGGGTCCTTTCCAATTCAGGATAATCAGCATTTCTATGCTCTTGCCTGTGCGGGATTTTTATCCTGTGTGAAATTTTGGGTGAGTGTTCAGCAGTAAAACCACTGTCAGTAGGAACTTAGAAGGCTGGCACGGTAAAATGGAGATTGTCAAAGCCAGACAGAGAAAATTGCTTTTTTCAGAGGAAGGGAAATAAGCTGATGTGAAGCCAGCAGTACCTTCATGATGGGGAGGTTTTCCTGTCCCGGCCGGAATTCTGCCCGGTTGCAGAGAGTGACAATTTTCGATAACGCTGTCCATGTGGGGGAACTTTGATCAAAGGGCTGGGCTGGGAGAAGCAAAACACACGTTGCATCCTTTAGCACATTGCATGAGACAAGTAAGAGCTTAAGAGTGAAAAAACAGAATGGACTTATTTGCAGAAAAAATATTATTCTTTTGACAGGTTCTTAAAAATTGATACAAATTTTCCCTCTCGCAGTGCTGGCAAAGGGGTTTGGATGTTGTTTCTCTGCTTAATTCCCTACTAAATGCACTCTTGGCAAAAGGTTCTGGTGTAGGACCTCCTCCAGGTTTACTTCCTGTGAATGGAATTCAATATTAATTTTTTTTTTTTTCACATCTCCACATGGCTAAGGAGAGATTCCCATGTGTAGAAGGAAGATATGTCTGATTTAGCCATCGAAAGTGAACATCCTAGGACTGATACAAATATCTCACCAAGTCATCCCACGCCCCCACTTTCCCATTTACTTGTTTGATCTTCACTGGTGTCAGCTGAGTAGATCTGGTTGTCAAACCAGAGGTGGGCAACCGTCATCCTGTTCTGGGTCAGGGTGCCTGTCTTGTCCGAGCAGATGATGGAGGTGGAGCCCAGGGTTTCCACAGCCTCCAGGTTCTTCACCAAGCAGTTCTTCTTGGCCATGCGCTTGGCCGTGAGGGACAGGCTCACCTGGCAGGGGGGAAGGAGTGAGCTGTCACCAAGGTGTGCTCACACAGAGGTGTTGACGGGATTACGTTCTCCTGGTAGAGCTTTTGTGGGGTTTGCTGTTTGTTTGGTCGGGGATTTTTAAGAGAAAATTTTAAAGTTTTTTATTTTTGTTGGCTTTGTTCTCCCTTTTTTTAATTCAGAGTCTGAGGTTTAGATGTAACTAGCACAGATAGATTTGCTGCTGAGAGGAACCTGCTGCCCACTGATAGCAGTAAGGATGTCTGAGCAGTCAAGAGGCTGTTTGAGATGGAGGAGCCTGCAACGGGCAGGGAGCTGCTGGTCACCAGCTCCATGAATCCTGCAATGATTCCCTTCAATGTTTGCTGCTGGGGTGCTTTGGAGCCAGCAGCACTTAGCAGGTGTGCTGTTCCTCAGGCAGGGGCTTTAGAGTTGGGCATGTGGTAATAAGTGGAATTTTCATGTGACTTTCAGGGTACAGTGTCCCCACTTCCAAGTGGGAATGAGTGGTGGGGAAATGAGTCACGTCATTGCACTTGGCAGCCGTCGAGGCAGAGCAGCACTTGAACTTAAACCCAAACTGGGTTTGAGATGAGTGACTCAGTTCCACCAGAATTCCCAAACGAAGGGTTTATCCTTGGAATAAGAACCCCCACCCCTCTTCAGACCCAACGCAGCCCAGATCCGGAGGGGCAAGCAGGGAATCCCAGCACAGACTCACCGTCACCGTGGCCAGCAGCCCCTCGGGCACGTTCGCCACGATGATGCCGATGAGGAAGATGATGGAGTCCAGGATCTTGTAGCGCATGGAAACGGAGATGATGAAGAAGAGAACCCCGATGGAGACGGCCACTCCTGCCACCAGGTACACGAAGTGCTCGATCTCGATGGCGATGGGCGTCTTCTCATTGCCCACGCCCGAGGCCAGGGAGGCGATGCGGCCGATGATGGTGCGGTCCCCGGTGTTGATGACAATGCCGGTGGCAGTGCCTGCAGGGACAAAAGCTGTCACCTCCCAGCCTCCACAAACACTCAGATATTTATTTTTTTTTTAATTCGCTTTTCTTCTGTTAGAGCCGGGATTAAATGCTTGGGAGATGGATTTCGTGTTCGGGCTCAGATGTTGGTTAATTCTTACCTATGTTACAGGCTCAAGAGTTGTGAGTTCTGGCTAACAAAGTGAAAAATGCCTCTGCGTCTCTCTCTACAAGGTCTTTTAAGCACAAACTGTCCAGTTATGAGATGACACCTAAATTATTTTTACTTTTAACCCAATAACCAACCACCCTTCGCCTGCAATGAGGATTTTTCCACCCAATTCCAAAACACCACCCAGAGCCATGGAGAAGAAGGTGAAAAAGAAGGACTCAACCTCTGCCCTAAATCCTCCATCTGGCTTTATCTCTATATCACTGTGTTCTAAACCCTTAAAGTCTGAGTTTTGCCCCCTGTGCTGTCACACACTGCTATCCAAACCACACACCCACAACCCCAGTGCTGTCACTCAATTTTGGGAGCCTTCTCCACGGCCTCAGGTGGAATGCAGGGTTTGCTTGGGGGTCAGTGCCTGGCAGCACAGAAAGCCTGGAATCCTCAGTGCCCAGGGCTCCAACATCTCCCCCTCCTGTATGCAAGGAAGCAAAGACTGCACCTGAGAAGGTGTCCACTGATATATGGACATTTTTGAGTTTCCCAGAAGTTGGTTATTTTGTGACAGCCTGACATTCCAACGGGTATTGATGGAAAAACTGCCAGGAAACTTTGGGTCAGTTCAAACCCAAATCAATTCACTGATTGGTGCAGCCACAGCCACGCTGCATGTTGGAACAAATGCTAAGTGTGGCCACCCCCAAGGTCATGCTTTAATCTGCCCAGGTCAAAATTGATGTGAGCAGTTGAACCTCTCTGAAGTTCCTCAGAGCAGAATTGCTCAAATGGGTTAGCAGGACCAAGCAGCACCTGTGCAGGTGCCTTTTTGGGAGCCCTTCTCTCTGTATGCTGATAAATAATAAAAATTAGAAAGGTTCAGTTCCCCTAAAGTTGCTGAATAGTTGCTGGGCTAACTAGAAAATAAGCTAAAAGGATGTGAAGGTGTGCACACAGGATGATAAATGTGGCTGGAGCCAGTGGAGAAACAGATAAAGAGGATAAAATGGGATTTCCATGCCCAGTTTCAGGATCAGCTCACCTTCCACACAGGTGGTGGAGTAGAAGGCAATGTTCCTGGTCTCCAGGGGGTTCTCATGGGTGAAGTCACAGGAGCGGGACTGTGGCTCTGACTCCCCTGTGAGTGAGGAATTGTCCACCTTTAATGAGAGGAGACATGCCCAGATTAAAGTCAGCAGTGCACAGCAGTGTCCAGCCCAGGAGGTGAGGTGGCAGCTCATTTAATAATCAGTGACATCAACATCTCTCTGTGCCTCTTCTCTGAGCTGCTGCTGCCCCTGACAGAACCTATTTCTGTGGGAATTCACTCCAGCCAGTGCTGTGTTTTCAGCAGCCAGTGGGGTTTTCAGCAGCAGCTGGAGAAAACCCCACAGTTTTGAGGATCTATCTGCCTGCTGTGGAAATTCTTAGTCATGTATTGGTGCATTACCCTGTCCTGGCAAAGAGCAGAGCCAGAGCATGGCATGGACTTCTTGGATGTTCATGGAGGGAGGTGTCAGTCCAGCATGACATGCAGGCTTCTGCTCTCTGACTTCATTTATTATGCCCAATCAAAGCTCTAATAACCCATACAGGCTATGTAGAAATTCTTTCTATGTAATAAACTGCTCCAAACTCTGTTTTCCCTCTTTCCTTTGCCCTTCCAAGTCCTGTTTACCTTGCAGCCCTGACTGAAGATGAGGCGAATGTCTGCAGGGATCCTGTCCCCTCCCTTTATCTCCACGATGTCCCCAACCACCAGCTGGTCTGCTGGCAGCTCCTTCTTCTCGGCATCCCTGAGGACAAGAGCTTGCTGGAAGACAGAAATGGGACAAAAATTAGCTTTGTGCCACCCTCCAAACTGAGATCCTGCTGATCTAACTGATCCACCCTCTAAACCTCTAAACTGAGATCCTCCCCTCTGCTCTGGGAAAGATCCAGAGCAGGGTGATGCAGGGGAAATGTCAGCAGGTTTGACACCCAGCTGGACTGCTCAGGCTGGAATTTGGGGGATATGAGAAGGGAAGTGGCCTTGGAGATGGGGAAATGCCTTCCAGGGATGTGCTCACACGGCATCAGGTCTGTGGGTAAAAGCAGCGGGGTGCACAATGTGAAACCCAGCCCGTTTCACCCTTTTACAGCTTTTGACTGGGCACTGAGATCTCTAAGCCAGTGCTAGATGGAAAACAGGGATGTGCATCCTACAGCTCACAGATCCATCAAAGCACTGTGTGCTTTTCAGTAAACGGTTTGTGGTTCAGGACCAGGTCTATCTGGGTCATTTGCCATGAGATAAATTCAAGTTGGGCTTGCTGGGGTGAATTTTTGCCTCTGTTGAAAGGCAGGGGTGGTTCTCACCTGTGGGATCATCTTGCTGAAGCTGGCCATGATGTTTGTGCTTTTGGCTTCTTGGTAATAAGCAAAGATGCCAGTGAGGATGACAACCAGAGCCAGGACTACTCCGAGGTAGAGCTGATCAATAAAATACATAATCTGGTTAATTTAGGACAACTTTTCAGCGATTCCTCTGTTAGAATAAATCAGTTCTGTGTTGTTTTGAAATGTTGGCCAGGTTAAAAGACAGGTCAAGAAAAGAACTTTCAGGTGTTGGCCTGCAAATGATCAATTAAAGCTTTTTTTTTGTGTATGCGTGTGTATATAAAAACAAAAGGTTTTCAATAGTGATTTCCCCATNAGTATAACTCAAAGGGGAATTAGTCAGAGACTCTTTAGTCTAAAGTCTTTAGCATTTTTTACTGCTCTCAGAGTACTCAAGAGTTGTGACCATGCCCAGTGGTTATAAACCCTTTGCCAGGCGCTCCTTCAGCGCGCGGTGTGCGCGGCTTTTATCACAAGTGCTGGGCAGCAGCAGAGTCCGCCAGGGCTCCTCGTAGTTACTGAGTAACTGCGCAGTATTTCCCCCCCGGCCCCGCGGGGCGCAGGGCCGGCGCTCTGGTTACTGATCCACTCACGTTGTCGAAGGCCGAGTCCACCCCCTGCGCCAGCTGGATGCCGAAGGAGATCCAGGAGAAGGCGGCCCCGATCCACAGGAGGATGGAGAAGCCCCCGATCATCTGCTTGAGGAACTTCACGATTTCGGGGGTGGCTTTGGGAGGGGTGAGAGCGTTGGGGCCGTCCCGAGCCAGAATCTCCGCTGCTCTTGCACTCGAGAGACCCTGCAGAGGGAGGGGATGCGTTCGCAATGAAATCCCCGAAAACAGATTTTTACCCCTGCCCAGGACAAAATTCACCTGCTGCTGTTTCTTTAAAGGTTGTTAAAGCTGCAGCTCTGATTTCCAAACCTCCCGGTTTCAGAGAGGCTGCTATTAATTGCTAACTGTGGAGAAACAGCTGTTTCTTTACTGGAGCACTGAATTTGGTGCCACATCCATCAGGAGTTCCCATCCTGTTGGTTATCAGTCAAATATACCCAGACTAAGTGTTTGGAAAGCCAGGGAAAACCTGATATTCTTTTGCTGCTGTTTCTGCATTTCTGCAAGGTGTTTGTAGCTCAGGGGGTTCTTGACATCCTTGTCTGAGCTCTGGCCAGTGTTCAGTGCTTTGATATTCAAATGTCAGGTGTCAAAGGGACTCAGGTGTAGTTTCTCAAATCTAAATTTTCCTTCAAAATCAGCTCAATCCGTGCAGTCTTTGTCTACAAATCGTTACAGTGAAAAGTGAATTGTGGTGAAATCAAAAGATCAGATAACAGCTTTAGAAATAAAATGAGCTCCTGGTGCAAAACCCTGAGGTCCCATTTTTGATTTCAAGGCAGTAGCTCAGCCCTCTTCAGACTCGAGACAAGCTCCACTTTAAACCCAGGCCAGTGCTCTTTGGCTTGCTGGTTTAGGCTTTACTGGGAGCATCAGTGCAGGCACCCACACACATCTAATAACCAAATTCCTGCTCCTGGGGAGCTCTGGGGAGGCCAGAGGCACCTGAAGGAGGCAGCCCCTTAACAAAGCCCTGTGCACTTACTTTGTCAATGCTGGTACCATACTTCTTCTCCAGCTCCGAGGTGTTGAGCCTGTGGTCATCCTGCATTCCAAGAGAGACAGAAAATTACAGTGAGCAGAGCATCAGACTGCTGAAATTTTTATTTCCAAACTGCCTGGCTCTGGGAACATGGATGAAGTTGCTTGTATGACACTCGACTTTCATTAATTAGACAAATCTGCATATTGAGAAGCAAAATATATTCCTCTGGAAGATGATTTTTTTTTCCCCCTCTTTTGATTTGCAGAGTGCTTTTGTAAATAGCTCCCTCCTCCAGCAAATCTGTCACAAGAACAGGGTGGTGTGTTCATGTCTCTGCTGCTTGCCACGAGGGGCTGTGCCTCTTTTGGATAAATCATTTCTCTCTGCAAGCTGCAGGGCTCAGAGTGTGTGTGACAACAACCTCTGCCCTCGATTGCCAGGGCAGGGAATGTGAATTATCCTCCTCACTCTGGGGGAAAGAGGCAACAGGTTCTGAGTTTAAAAGGGTGTGGGAGAGGGAAATCTCAGAGCTCTTCTCCTCAGCCTGCAGTGACACCTCTGTGGTATTGGCCTAATTATATCTTGTGGTGAACTGGGATTTAGAAGCCAAGAATTTGAGAGATCTCCCAATTGTTTTCTCAGAGTGATTCATGGGTACTTGGGTGAGTCAATTCTCCTGTCTGTGCTTGGGTTTCTCTTTAGAAACACGGGAGTGGAGTTACATCCCCGGTGGCAAAGGCATTACAGACTGAGAAATACTAACTGCTGCTGGGCAGATCTTGGAAACGTGGTGGGTGAATGGGTGAGAGAATCATGGAATCAGTGCCTTACTTTGCTGTTCTTTGAGCTTTGAAATGCCATCCAGCCCGTAAAGAGCCTCTCCTCTGAGCTGCTCTCACAGCAATCTCGAAAAGAGGTCAGCATAATTACCCTCATGTTTCAGATTGGGAAACTGGAATGTGTGGAGAGGAAGCAACATTTCCAAGAGCAAGCCAGCAGGTCAGTGGAGAGCCAAGAGGAAAACACAGGTTTCTTGAAGGCCAGAGCAGTAGGTTTGGGTAAAACCCCCTGTGCTTAAAGCTGAGAAATGCCCTGAGCTCTGGAATCTCTGGAGCACAAGGCCGTGGTTCTGCCTCTCCCTCTGATTCCTGGCTGGCTGTGCAAGTTGTCAGGAAATACTGATGGCAGTGATTCCATCTGGGAAGTGGATCCGTTTGGGGCAGATAATGTTCTGTACCATTGGTGCCTTAATCATACCAGAATCATCCTCTCATTTTAGGTATTAATCTTGCACAGCAATTTTCTGGCACACTCCAGGAGTGTGAGGAAGCAAATCCTTCCCTGTGCCAGGATTTTCAGTGCAGGACATTCCCTGAATTTCAAAGAATGTGCAATGGAAACTCAGCCACACTCACCAGGTCCAGTTCTTTCTTAAGATCTTCTGCCTTCTTTTTCTTCTTGTTGCCTTTTAAGCCTTTATGCTTTTCCTCTTCATCTTCAATCTCTGTTTTATGCAGATCTTTTGTCCCATAGATCTCAACTGAGTAAACATCAGACTTTTTCTGTAAAAGGCCACAAAAAAGGTCAAAGTCTTGCAGATCTACTATTTTAGACAACTTACAAAATTCCACTGTCCCTTTCTCCTGGCTACGTCAGGTGTTTTTCCCTGTCTTATCCAGACATCCATCCAGTTTGTGTTACTGTGGTCAGGACTTCATCAGGTGCAAATTACAGAGATGCCTTGAGGGATGTGCAACACTTCCAGCAGTTTATGATCTGAAACAAGGGGAGGAAAATACTGCCCAGGACCTCAGCAGTGAAAATTATTAATTTATTTACCAGCTCCAAGAAGAGATCAGTGGAAAAACAAAATATTCGTGAAAGGAAAGGAGAGGGTGAAATTACCCACTGAGAACTTGCTTGTTCCTGGAGCTTTTCAGATCCATAACTTCACGATTTAAATTTTAATTACAATTAGCCCTTACAGATGTATATTTGCACTGAGTCAAAGTGAGGAACGGGAGCAAACACTGGACTGAAAGCCAAGGAGGAGCTGCTCTGTTTCTGCTCACACAGAGCTCAGAACTGGCAGGGATTTAGTCAACAATTCACTTATTTTTGCCAGTGGAATACCAGGCACAGGAAGCTGTTGACCCAGGGAGGCTGCTGCACCTCAGGGAATGTTTTGCTTTCAGTGATAACTGGGGAGCTGTGCTGTTTCCAAAGCCTGGCTTAACTCTGCAGTGTGCAGGGCAAACTTCCCCCTCGTGCTGATTTGCCAGCTGCATAATCACAACGCTCCAGCTCCCAATTATCCTGGAAATGACATGCCAGGCCTTGGGAGAGCCACGGGGTGACCCCATTCCAGAGGTTTCCTGAGGGATTAAACCCCAGAAGTTCAGGAGAGCCACCCTGGATGTTCCCCTGGTGGGACAAAGGGGTTCTGCCAGTGCTTGGCTCCCTGTGAGATCTCACAGCAGTGAAGGAGGATCTCTCCAAAAACATGAAGAAAGCTCAAATAATGGAAGCAGCAAGAAAAATCAATAATAATTGGGGTATCTCATTATTTTACACTGCTCTGAACTCAAAAGTGACATCTTATCTTCAGCTGTCCTGTAACTAAAGCAGTATTTAAATCTTGACATTGCCTCTTGATGAAGGGGAAAGCAAAGAGCTGCTGAGCAGTTTGAGGACTTTAAAGACTCGAATCCTATTCCTAAACACTTGATTTTGCTTGGTGATGCACATCCCAGAGACAGGGCATGCCTGTTACAAGTTCTGATTTTTTTTTTTCCTGCCATGCAGAAATCTGTTTTATCTACTGGGATTTTTTTTCTCTTCACCTTCCTCCTCCTCCTCCTCCTCTCTTTAACTCTCCCACCCAAAAAAATCTGTTCAGCTTTTCATATCCCTGTAGAGCACAGAAACCAGGAGAGAAAGGCAAGAGCTCTCTGCTGGGAGAACTTAGCAGATGTAGGAGAAAAACAAAGAAAATTGATGAAGTTATTAAAATCTATTGCCCACTTGTAAGCATGACCTGTGTTAACCTTTAACATTCAGAGCTTCATAAAATCTCAGATTTTGGCTCAGGCTTTTGGCTCAGCCAGTCCAAGAATCCTTCCCAATCCAAACTGTTCATGCCCAAGGGTGCCTGGTAATTGATTCAATTTTTCACTTAGCCTGTACTTAGAGTCTAGATTCACAAAATAAAACTCAGGAAGAAACAGCAGGAGCAGCTCCTTGGGCACTGTACCCACCTTGACCATCTTGGTGAGTTTATTCCTTTCCTGACGGAGGGAAGCAGCCAAGCCAAAGCCTCTGGATCAAAAGCCAAAATTCTCTGGATGAAAAGCCCAAGCCCAGCTGGGGACTGTGGTGGCTCAGAGCAGTCCTGGAGTGCAGAAGCTCCCCGAGGTGGTGGGTCCCTCTCCTGTGGCCAGCAGGTGTTAGCTGGAATGCTGCTCCCACCTCGGCATCCTTCAGGCAGGACGAGCTCCCTGTCCCAAGCCTGTGGAGAAAGAGCTCTGCTTGCTGCTGCTTTATAAATCAGCATCTTGTGCTGCCACTCCACCCCTCCCCTTTCAGGTCCAGCCCATCTTCTGTTTCACCTGGAGTAGGTGGAAAAATACCACAGTAATGGGCATGTGGGTTTCAGGTCAGATAGGTTCTAATTATTCCTTTGTAGTGTTTGCTCTCAAGTAGGGAACAGGTGTATTATTCATCTTGCTGGAAGCAAGGAGTTTCCTCCAGAGGCTTTCCAGCTCCGGGCTCCCCTCGGGATCCCAGCTGATCCTGGGCTGAAGGAGAGCTCTGCACATTTTGTTTCACCTGCCCAGGTGATGTTGTCTTTGCCTGAGGTCCCTCAAAGTCAAATCCCTGCCTCGTTTGGGTGCTAGCAGGGATTTAGGGCAGTGGTGCCCTTTGGAGCTTCATAGCTTGGACTTCACTCCTAATCCTTGCCTTGGATTTCATGTGTTTTCCATCTTCATGCTGGGCTGGGAGAAGTGAACTTCCTGGTGCTTTTGCAGCAGGGCACTTACCTGAACAGCTCTTGGTCTGTCTTGCACCAATTACCAGCTTCCAGGTAGGAGTGATAATGAGATTTGTGACACTTCTGGTACCTGCCTGGTCTCATCACTTAAGAGTAAAGCAGCTTCTCCACCTCTGAGACTGAACTGATGAAAAGCTGAGTGAAACACGGGGAATGGTTTGCTGTAGTTTAACTTTTTTTTCTGTAGTTTAACATCATTTGGGGAAAGACGTGTGTGTCATCCACCCGACCTGGCTGATCAACAGCATTTGGTCTTTAATATTATAATCTTTACTCTTTGTAGTCTTTAATAATAAAATACATAAAGTTTATGCATTATGTAATCCATAAACCTTAAATCCCTTGGAGATACTGTGTGGTGCCACCAGTAAATGACTCAAATTGTGGTCAGAGATATGACGTGCTCATGGAGATAATCAATTCTTTATCTGTGATTTGATATGACTTCATCAAATCCAAGACAGAAGCTGTTAGCGGAGGGGAAAATCCAAAGGACATCATCTATTACCTCAGCAGGAGCAGGAATGATTTAATTCAAATCGAGTTGGCAGGAATTTGAGTGTCAGGCCTCCTCGAGCTGCTCCCACTTTGCAGTTCCTGTGCCTTGGTCTTTTTCCACGGCATTCTTGAACCCTGGGGCGTTGCGCAAGGGGCAGGAGTGGGTCTGAAAAGGTTTCGTGTTCAGTTTCTGCTGCTTGTTGTACTCAGAGCTGGGCTTTGCCCTGGAATATCAACCTTTCCCTACGTCTGTGGGTGCTGGAGGTTTCCCAGTGTGGGGTGTATTGGCTGTATCCAGGGAATCTGTGTTGTGCAGTATCCAGCACTGAGATCCTCCCCTCTGCTCTGGGAAAGATCCAGAGCAGGGTGATGCAGAGGAAATGTGAGCAGGTTTGACACCCGGCTGGACTGCTCAGGCTGGAATTTGGGGGATATGAGAAGGGAAGTGGCCTTGGAGATGGGGAAATGCCTTCCAGGGATGTGCTCACACGGCATCAGGTCTGTGGGTAAAAGCAGCGGGGTGCACAATGTGAAACCCAGCCCGTTTCACCCTTTTACAGCTTTTGACTGGGCACTGAGATCTCTAAGCCAGTGCTAGATGGAAAACAGGGATGTGCATCCTACAGCTCACAGATCCATCAGAACAACCACCGTGTGCTTTTCAGTAAACGGTTTGTGGTTCAGGACCAGGTCTATCTGGGTCACTTGGGCAGTTTTTGCCTTTGCCTTCTACAAACCGCGATGGCTTTTGCCTGGGGACGAATGTTAGAAATGCAAATGAGAGAAGCGTTTGGCGACAAAGCAGCCGGGGTAACCCCACCCCACACGGGGTATTTACCCCGACACACCTGCCTGCTGAAGGATGGATGTGCTCTCTGGCCGAGGGACCCAGCTGGGAAGGTCTCTGTGGACACTTCCCTGGCTCAGGATTTACAGAGGATTTGCTGCTGGCAAGCCACCTCTGCGGAGCTGCCAAGGGCAAATTTGATGTTGAAGTCCTGTGGCCAAAATTCCATTGAGTCTGTCAGCTGAAGGGCTTTTTATTTCCTGCTAGTTACAAGGCAAGGATGAGGAGCACTGCAAAAAGGGTAAATCTCTTGTTTTTTGTGAGCCGGGGTAAGGTGGTTGGACAGCTGGGATCCTCCTTGTTAGCCGGGGTCACCTGTCACCACAAAANTTTGGGGAAAGACGTGTGTGTCATCCACCCGACCTGGCTGATCAACAGCATTTGGTCTTTAATATTATAATCTTTACTCTTTGTAGTCTTTAATAATAAAATACATAAAGTTTATGCATTATGTAATCCATAAACCTTAAATCCCTTGGAGATACTGTGTGGTGCCACCAGTAAATGACTCAAATTGTGGTCAGAGATATGACGTGCTCATGGAGATAATCAATTCTTTATCTGTGATTTGATATGACTTCATCAAATCCAAGACAGAAGCTGTTAGCGGAGGGGAAAATCCAAAGGACATCATCTATTACCTCAGCAGGAGCAGGAATGATTTAATTCAAATCGAGTTGGCAGGAATTTGAGTGTCAGGCCTCCTCGAGCTGCTCCCACTTTGCAGTTCCTGTGCCTTGGTCTTTTTCCACGGCATTCTTGAACCCTGGGGCGTTGCGCAAGGGGCAGGAGTGGGTCTGAAAAGGTTTCGTGTTCAGTTTCTGCTGCTTGTTGTACTCAGAGCTGGGCTTTGCCCTGGAATATCAACCTTTCCCTACGTCTGTGGGTGCTGGAGGTTTCCCAGTGTGGGGTGTATTGGCTGTATCCAGGGAATCTGTGTTGTGCAGTATCCAGCACTGAGATCCTCCCCTCTGCTCTGGGAAAGATCCAGAGCAGGGTGATGCAGAGGAAATGTCAGCAGGTTTGACACCCAGCTGGACTGCTCAGGCTGGAATTTGGGGGATATGAGAAGGGAAGTGGCCTTGGAGATGGGGAAATGCCTTCCAGGGATGTGCTCACACGGCATCAGGTCTGTGGGTAAAAGCAGCGGGGTGCACAATGTGAAACCCAGCCCGTTTCACCCTTTTACAGCTTTTGACTGGGCACTGAGATCTCTAAGCCAGTGCTAGATGGAAAACAGGGATGTGCATCCTACAGCTCACAGATCCATCAGAACAACCACCGTGTGCTTTTCAGTAAACGGTTTGTGGTTCAGGACCAGGTCTATCTGGGTCACTTGGGCAGTTTTTGCCTTTGCCTTCTACAAACCGCGATGGCTTTTGCCTGGGGACGAATGTTAGAAATGCAAATGAGAGAAGCGTTTGGCGACAAAGCAGCCGGGGTAACCCCACCCCACACGGGGTATTTACCCCGACACACCTGCCTGCTGAAGGATGGATGTGCTCTCTGGCCGAGGGACCCAGCTGGGAAGGTCTCTGTGGACACTTCCCTGGCTCAGGATTTACAGAGGATTTGCTGCTGGCAAGCCACCTCTGCGGAGCTGCCAAGGGCAAATTTGATGTTGAAGTCCTGTGGCCAAAATTCCATTGAGTCTGTCAGCTGAAGGGCTTTTTATTTCCTGCTAGTTACAAGGCAAGGATGAGGAGCACTGCAAAAAGGGTAAATCTCTTGTTTTTTGTGAGCCGGGGTAAGGTGGTTGGACAGCTGGGATCCTCCTTGTTAGCCGGGGTCACCTGTCACCACAAAATCTGGGTTTTGTCACTTGGCTGTGCTGAAAAGGTCCCAGGAGCAGAACTCAGATGTGAGCCCAGGCTGAATTTCTGGGCAAGGGCTGCTCCACAGTCAAATCCTGGCTTGGCAAGACGTGGCATGTCCTGAGAGGGAACATACCTGAGGGCTGGGGTTGTCACGTGTGCTGCTGGTGTGTCACAACAGCCACAGCTGGGCCCTGCTGCGGGGACACAATGAGCTGGTGCTGTGCTGCTTCCTAAAGATCTGTCTGGAAAAATAACGTGGCCCCTTCTGGATCATTATGTCTTCCCATTTTTTTACTGGAATGAAGATTTATCAGGATCCTGTGTGAGAAAAGACAGCCAGGAGAATGTTTGGATGTCCTTTGGCACAGGGAGGGCACATTTCTTAGCTCCTAGAGCCTGATGCCAGTGCTCAGGCTGTCCAAGTCCTTCAGGTTTTGAAGTAAAAGTGGGGATGTCTGTAAAGCATTTTGGGGCGAGGCTGATGCACTGCCTCTGCCTGCCGAGCTTTGCTGTGCTGTTTTCATGTCTCGGATGGAGCAGGACGAGCATGAGCGGCGGAAGGACCTGAGGCCTCACAGAGGGCGGTAAATCGATGCCAAATTTTGCCCAGGTTTGCTTAAATCTGCTCAAGTTTGTTTAAACTGGCTGAAAATGTTCTGAATTTGCCCTTCGGCGGGGTTGCTGCGCGCTGGCTGCGCTTCCCCGGCGGGCCGGGAGAGAGCGCACGGATCTCTGCGCTCACAGATTCCCCCCGCGAATTCCTGAAAAAAAAAAAAAAAAAAAATCCCCAAATCCCCCAGAAATGAGCGCCAGTCTGCCTTGGTGTGGCGGCACATCCCTGTCACCTCCCCTGCAGTGCACGGGGGGGACGTGGAGCTGTGGCAGAGAGGCCGGAGGAGGCTCCAGGGTGATGAGAAAAGGAGGAAAATTCAGCTTTTCTGGAGAAGAGACCAGGGGTAACCTCATTGTGACCTTGCTGTGCATGAAGTGAGCCAGCAGGAGAATTTCTGCAATGGTCCGGAGGGGCAGGACAAGGGGCAGTGGCTTCAATCTGAAGGAGAGCAGGTTTAGATGGGATATTGGGGAGAAATTCTTCCCTCTGAGGGTGACACAGGTTGCTCAGAGAGGCTGTGGCTGCCCCTGGATCTCTTAAAAGTGTCCAAGGTCATGTTGGACAGGGCTTGGAGCACCCTGGGAGAGTGGAAGGGGTGGCACTGGATGGGATTTAAGGTTCCTTCCAACCCAAACCATCCCGGGGTTCTGTGATGCTACAGAGGAAGGATTTGTTTGGTTTTTTCTGGGGTTTGTTTGTTCCCTCCCTCAAGGCCAGGGGTAAAACTGACCCTGAACTCTCCAGAGTCAGACAAGTGGAAGGAGCTGAGTATTTATTTTGGGTCCATCCACTGCCCAGTAGAGAGGATCTGAGGGTTCCTTGTTCTTCTGCCCAGTGGAGAGCAGAAACTCCCCTCCCCTCTAAGTGCCAAGCCCTAAATCTTACCTGCTTTTCTCCTTTAATTTACCCCAAAGACGCTAAACCGTAATGCAGAGGCCACAAGTAGCCAGCCAAGCACCTGTAAAAACCTCCCAGGGGCCAAATTAAGCCCAAGCTTAAGTGGTATTTGGGCAGTGGTAATTTAGGCATTGGCTGTAAACCACTCCTTGTCTGAGCATTCACCTCCCGGGAGGGGGCATTGCACATTTACCTGCTGCTCATGGAGCTCACAAAAACCCCGAATTTCTTGTGCTTTTCTTTTTTCCCCTCCCGATTTCTCCGTCCTTGTTAATCAAAGATGAGCAGGAGATTGCTGAGGAGCAAAGGGGGTTCCTTGCCAGCTTTTAGGCTGGCATTTTAAATGCTGGGCTCATTTATAACTTCATTGCAAATGCCACGGTGACTTGGTGGCCCTGCAGAGCTGGCACAGCCACCACAGCCTGAGGTCATTTCGGGGCAAGGTTTTGGTTTTCCAGAAGGATTTGGCCTTTCCCACAACTTTTTGAAGCTGTGGTGGGTTCTAAACACCCACAGAGAGATGGCGCAGGTGGAATTCAGCATTTCATGTCTATACATTTCCACATGTCCTTTATTTCTTCCCATCACCTGAAGAAGAGCTGGTGGATCCTGGGGAGAGGGACTGGTTTTTTCACCTCCAGCCCTTGTTTGCTGTTTTTTTGGAGGGTTTCTACAGCAATATTTCCACTGTTTGAGGTGGAAAACTGCTCATTCCAAACATTTTAATGTGGCCATGAAAAAGCCGTGGCTGTCTTTAATTTATAGATCAGACTGTGCTGAGATTGCTGCTGCCTGCCCAAAGAGAGTTCAAAAATCAGAATTTGCACATTTCTTTTTAGGGGGAATATCACTGAGAATCAATTTTCTGTCAATGTTTTCTGTCTGTGAGGAAGAAAGGACAAATCTCCAGTGAGTCACAGCATCCAGGACTGTTTTACTCTTCTTAATATTTTATCTTCCTGCTTCCTCGTGCTCCTAAATATGAACCATTACTGGACTAATATTGGTTTAAAAAACAGTAAAGAAAATTGATTTTCCTCCTTGTAGCTTCCTGGAGCTGCCAGGAGGAGTCAGGGCTGGATATTGGTGCAAAAAGCACAGAACTTCTTTCTTTAAACTCAGTGATACTCCCAACATTTCATGATTTATAGGATTTTGTAAATTCCAGTCTTTCAAACAGCTGCTGTCTTAATGCTTTGATCATTCTCAGGTGAAAAAAAAAAAATATATATTTTGCCTTTTAAAATCTTCTCTGATGTGCAGGGTGAGGAGCTCACAGGGCCAGCCTGTGGTTTGCAGTCAGAATCTGCAGCTCCAGAGCACACCCAGCCTCATTCCTGGCAGGCATCACAGCCTGGAGGGTGGCAGGGGCAGGAATTCTTGGGGATGCAATCAGGAAAACGGGGATGTGACTTTGGCACATCTGTGCACACAGGAAGAGAAAATGTTGTTTTTTTCCAGGGGTGTGTTGACCCCAAAGCACCTCTGCAAATCCGGGGGAGGAAGTGGCCAGGCTTGTAAAAGCCCTGGTATGTGTGATGTGTCCGGAGCCATCACGGAATCCTGGAATTGTTGGGCTTAAAGGGACCTCAGAGCTCATCCCATTCCACCCCTGCCATGTGCAGGGACACCTCCCCTGTCCCAGGCTGCTCCAGGCCCCTGGTGCTGTCTAGAAACAACTGGGAGTGATCAGCAAATTTCCCATTTCCAGACTTTGGGAGAGCCACGTCCATTCTCCACTAAAAATCCCTTTGAATGGGCAGCAATCACTTCCCAATTTCATGTGGAACAAAGCTGAGCACTATTTGGCAAATATTTGCTTAGGAAATCTCGGTTCTGTGGCTTTTTTGGGGCTGTTTTTGGGGATGGAAGGCAGATCAGTGCACCAGTGTGACTGCACAAACAATTGCCAAAACAATTAAACCAAAATGAGCGTTACTTGGCAAAGATTTGCTTAGAAATCTTAGTTCTGTTGCTTTTTGGGGGTGTTTTTGTGATGGAGCCACATCCATTTTTCACCAAAAAAATCCCTTTGAGTGGGCAAGAATCACTTCCCAATTCCATGTGGAACAAAACCAAGCGTTATTTGGCAAAGATCTGCTTAGGAAATTTGGCTTTTTGGGAGTATTTTTGGGATGGAAGGCAGGTCAGTGCACCAATGTGACTGCACAAGCAATTGCCAAAACAATTGAACCAAACTGGGTGTTATTTGGCAAAGTTTTCCTTAGGAAATCTCAGTTCTGTGGCATTTTTGGGGCTGTTTTTGGGATGGAAAGCAGGTCAGTGCACCAGTGTGACTGCACAAACAGTTGCCAAAACAATTGAACCAAACTGAGCGTTATTTGGCAAAAAATTTGCTTAGGAAATCGCAGTTCTTTGGCTTTTTTGGGGCTGTTTTTGGGATGGAAAGCAGGTCAGTGCACCAGTGTGACTGCACAAACAATTGCCAGCCGCTTCAGCAGGACGGGACTGGCAGGATAATTCCCCCTGGCAGGTGGCTGAGGTGCCACAGCCAGATGTTTACCAGCTGCATGACCTGCAGAGGGATTAAACCTGACTCAGTGGGTTGGATGTGGGTCACCCCAGCCCCTTCCGCCGTCCTTGCCGTGTCACCCCGCTGACCTTGTCACTTTGGCAGGGCACAGGTGCCCAGGGTTTCAGCTGGGAATGCCAAAATCCTGCCTCACAGCTTGCAACAGCTGCTGGCAGAGCCAGGCTGGGCTTTAGTCTGGGCTTGCAGGGGCTGGGACTGGCCCAGGGGTGGCTCGGGGCTCTGGGGAGCCGCCAGTGCTGGCACAGCCTCACCTCTGCCACCCCCAGCCCGGGCACTGCCAGGCTTGCAGGAGGAAGCAAAGTTAAATTCCAGGAGCTGGAAAGGGTGTTGAGAACTGTGGGGTTTTCACAGTGGCTCAGTGGGAGGAGGAAGTGGGTTTAGGAGTGGCTGGTTTGAAGCTATTTTTGCCTTCTCAGAAAAGTGGGTGGATCCTGGGGAGCTGCTCCCGGAAGGCATCTATGGAAGCATTTCAAGAGAAGGCTGTTTCCCCCTTCTCTTTCATTTTCCTATATATATAAATATATTTTATTTTTTTTAATTTAATTTTTCTCATTTCCATGCATTATCAGCGCAGTGGAATTCTGTTGGCTGCTTCCAAGGAAAGGAAAGCAAACATTCCCCACTCGGCTCCTCATACCTCCTGAGAGGGTATTTCAGACAATCTGTATGCATTTTATTTTTCATTTTGTATTTCCTCCTTAAACCCCACCCTCTGGAAACTCCAGAAATTCTATCCTCTAGGAATCACATTATCACTGTAAATGGTCACGTTGGTGCTCTTGAGCAAAATTCAGAGAAGGCTCCTGGGGTCAGAGAAAATGGCCCTGAAATAGTTCAAGGTGTTGCACAACTGAGCTGTGATCCGAGCTTGCAAACAGCATTTTCCCTGTGGGACCTGAGCAGCACACGGGTTTGCTGCACAGCCCGCTGTGAAATCCTGCCTGCACTCCCACTCGGCCTGCTGCAGAAAATATTTGGGGTCAAGAAAAACTTGTTCCACGTTTGTCAAAGCCCTGGAGGGGCTGGGCACAGCTCCATGGTGGCTGCCAGGGCATCCCAGGGGGTCACAGCATCCTTTAACCCAGTGCCACCATCTGGGGTGGGACATGGCAATTAAAGGTGAAGTGAGGATGCTGAGAAAGGGCTGGTGCCATGAGAGTGAGGCTAAGAAACCCACAGGGAAAAGCCTCCCCTGCCTCTGGGAGGCTGTCCTGGGGTGACTTTATGATCCATGTATCCCCATTTGCCTGTGCAGCCCAGAAAGGAGCTCTGCACCTCTCAGACTGGTTCTGAGAGCACAGCGGGGGAAAGAAGAGGTGCAGAAAAGTTTTTTGTTTGCAGGAACTTCAGTCACTCCTCCACACTCTGCTCCTGGACTGTGCTGTCTGGAGATGGACAGTGAGAGAGCTCTCCTTTGCTTTTAGTCAGCTTTTAGCTGAGGCAGAGAAGTTCCCTCAACTGTGTCTTTTTTTGTCTTTTTTTTAGAGCTGTTTAAACCTGTTCTGGACTGAAAGCCCAGAAGAACACCCGGATCTCACACCTGCAGCCCACTGGGGCCCAGGACAGCATTTTCCAGTGCCAGAGGGACTGATAAGAGCCTGAGAGAGCTGAGCTCCAACCCACAGCAAGGACTTTCTCAATTGTGCTATTTCTCTTCAGAATGCCAAGAGGTTTTATTGTTTAATATTATTCATCCTTTTTTTCTTTTTATTTTTTATGCTTGTGAACACTTTGCTTGTTGAATAAACAGGGTTTTTGTGTTTTATTTTTCAACTTTTCTCTAAGGAATTTTTTTCCCAAAACAGCTGGGGAAGGGGCTGCTTAAATTTGCTTTCCCATTCAGGAGTTTCCTCCCAAAACTTACCCTAAACCAAAGGACAAAGGCCAAACATCTTGGCTGGGCACTCCAGCTTTGCCACAGTGCAGGAATCACCATGGAACAACTCCCTGGCACTTGAGGGAGGAGGAGGTTTGGGGTGCTGTGGGTGCCTACAGGCAGAGCTGGAGGGATTAACGCTGCCATTCCCTTGGAATGCCATTCCCTCCCAGTGCCAGCTCCCTGCCAGCCCCCTGGAAGGTGGCAGAGGTGCCCCAGGCAGGGGTTTGCCAGGCTGTGAGGAGAGGAAGAGCCTCCCAGCTCTGCCCAGCAGTGCCAACCCAAACTGGCCCCATCCGTGGGCAGTTCCCACCTCCTGCCTTCACTCCTGAGCCCCCTGGTGCTGCAGGAAAATCCAACCCCTCCTTTCCCCTCCTCTCCTCCTGGGGAAGTGCCCGTGGCTGTGATTTTCACCGGGTATTGTTCGAGTGCTGCTGAGAACCAGTCCAACCACCTGCTCCATGCAGGCTGGGATAAAGTCACTTCAGTAAGAAATGCACAAAGCTACAGGCTCGGGGCTTGGCTAGCCAGGAATTCCCTGATTTTCAGCCTGCCTGGCTTTGGAAGTGGCTCAGCATAGCGTGGATAATGTTTGGTAAAGCTCTCCTACCCACAAAAATAAATGCAAAATTTTTAGCTGCAAGATGTGCTTCAGTGTTTCCAAGCCTTGTTTTGGTGAAGCATTTTGTGTTTTGCAGCCCTGAAGTGTTAAATAGAGAAGGTTAGCTGGGTTTAGATTTTCTCCCTGCAGCTCTCTGTTTTATAAGTCACGTCTGTGGGATCTGCTTTTGCTGTGCTCAGCTCGGGGAAGGTCACAGGTTTTATTATCATGGTTAAAAAAAAAAAAAAAAAGGATTTTTAAATGCCCTCAGTGAAGGAGAAGTAACATCTGTGTTAGGATTGAGGTTCTTTCCATGGGTAAATTGAAGAGGAATTGGCAGAGGAGGTTGGGAGCATCATCTCTGCTCTGCAGACAGAGAAAGGGTTGATGGAGAGGCAGTGACCTGTGCACCACCAGCCAGGAAATCCAGCTGAGAATTGTGTCCTCCCTCAGCAGGAGGGTCCCAGAGAGGAGGAGCCCTGACTCTCCTCCTTGCCTGATTTCCGTGTGCCCCTTGCGAGCTTAATTTGCTGAAGAGCTGCAAAACACGAGTCCAGAGCTGCCTGGGATGGGCTGCAGCTCATCTCATTTAACTCTGGCTCATCACTCAGCTTGTCTTTGTAGCCAAGAGGAAGAAAGCAGCACCTCCAGCCAGCAGTTTCTCAGCGTGGCAGGCAGAGAAGGAGATGATAATTACCCCGTGGAGGCATCCTGGCCTCTGCCTGGATAAAGGGAGAAGGCTCCAGATGAAAGAGCTGCTCTCAGGGCAGGCAGACAGCTCCTGTCCTGAGGAATAAATGCATTGGGATGAGTCCAGATGACATCATTTCAATATTAAAACAAGCTCTGATCTGTTTTTTGTGTCCAGACGTGTCTGAGCCAGCTCCAGACAGCAGCAGGATTGCTCCTTGGGCTTCCTGGGAACACATTTCTCTGGGAATTGAGCTTGTGCTGGTCACAGCGATTTGCTGCAGAAATACTTGCAGTTAATGCTGACTTTTACTGTAAGGGGATCTGGCAAATCCCATCAAGTTTTGCTTCAAGAGTCAAATATTTTGAATGCATCTGGGGTGAGGTGATTTGTGGAAAAGCTAAGGATGAATGAAGGGCTCCCTGTGTGTCACCAAATCCATCTCAGCGTGCGAAGTTTTGTGATGAGTAAGTGACTCTGTCGGGAGCTGTCAGCCAAAATAGAATCCCAGGCTGCTTTGGGATGGAAGGGACCTTAAAAATAATCTCATCCCACCCCCTTCCACTATCCCAGGCTGCTCCAGCCTGGCCTTGGACAATTCCAGGGATCCTGGGGCAGCCACAGCTTCTCTGGGCGCCCTGTGCTTGGGCCGCACCACCCTCCCAGGGAGGAGTTTCTTCTGAATATCCAACCTAAACCTGCCTTCCTTCAGCTCAAGGCTTTTGACAAGAGGGAAAACAAAGAGATTCCTTTGGGTGTGGGGCCTGATCCAGTGGTTCCCAGCCTGCAGGAGGCTGTTCCTCTCCTGGGACAAACCCCGGGTGCTCCATGGCTTTGCAGGTGCAAGAGAGGAGTCCAAAGAGAACCAAATTACAGGAGATGCTCTGAGGTCAATAAGGCAAAGGACTGTGAGGTGCAGAAGGTGTTTGTCTTCTCGATAACCCTGGGAAAACGTGGAAAAGTCAGGGGGTAACTGAGTTACCCTGTCAAATGAGCTTTGTTGCGTTTCCTTGGCTGCCGTGCAGCCTGCCCGGGTGCCTTGGTGCCAAGTGCTCAACCTGCAAGCTTTTTGGGTGCCAATTTGGATGATTACGGACTGCAGACCCTTCCCGGGGCAGTGTGAGGATGCAGGAGGTGTCACAGGGCGGGGATGGAGCTGCAGCTGATGCGGGATCTGGAAGCAGCCGTGCCGGGGTTGATCAGCCCCGCTGCCTCCCGGCGGCGACTGGTGCTTGCACAGCGCCCTGCAAACAGCGAAAAAGCGCTGCTGAAATGCAAATGATAAATGGGCCGCCTCCCAGGCTGCCTCTGGAGCTTGGCCTCTCTGCTAATGAGGCGGGCAGGCCTTTGGGATGAGAGGGAAAGGCGGGATTGGATCGGATTTGTGGCAGCGGGGTCTGGCTGGATGGGCTCATACCCCTGCAAAAGGGATGGCTGGATGCCACCCAGGCGCTTCTCAGTGCAGCCTTTTGGGGATCCCGATCCCACAGAGTGCCCCAAAAGCCACGGAGAGCCGTGCCCGTGGTTAATTCCGTGTGAGCTCTCGGGTCTCCGGGGCTGCAGTCTTTGAGTTTTCACCCTCGGTGCTGACATCCAGTTCATTTTGGGGACGTGCACAGCTCAGTTGCTGACCCAGGGATTCGCTGGATGCCACCCAGGCGCTTCTCAGCAATAATAAACTCCATCTTTGTCTCCCTGTGATTGTTTGAAATTGCAGGGCAGCACAGAGAGTGCGGTGGGATGACTAAAAAAGAGCCAAAATGTTTATATTTATATTTATATTTATATGTTTTATTTATATGTTTATATTTATATGTTTTATTTATATGTTTATATTTATATGTTTTATTTATATTTATATTTATATTTATATTTATATTTATATTTATATTTATATTTATTATTCCTCTCTCCCATGAAAACTGTAATCACAGCAAATTAAAACACATGAGGTAGAGTTTTCCTCCTCGGAAGGCAAGTCAGATACTTCGATATTTCATGTGCACAGAATGATACTTTCAATTTAGCTGCTGCAGAACCCTGAAAATTTACACTACTTGACCCTGGCTTCCCACCATGTAGGAGTTTAGGCTGCTGCATCATTTGGAAGCAGGTTACTCTTTAGCATAACATATTTTAAGATTAATAATTTCAGAAGTTTCTGGGCATCCACTCAAGAGAACAGCTCCTTGGAACAATGTCTGCTTTTATCAGGTTAATGCACAAAATCAGCACTGCATTCAGATATTGCTGTCTAGCAGTATCACCCTGAAGGGTTTTTATTCAGCTGCTGGAGTGATGCTACAAAATGGGCATAATTTAAGCACCAGGTGAAACCAAAGAGCAGAAGGGAGGGGTTATATGCAATGCAAGCAGGAAACAAAGGCTGGAGCACAGCAGTGGAACAGTTTTGCAAAGTTCAGAGAAGGAAAATTGCATCATGAAGAGAATCGGGCTTCATAAATTACCAGTGCTGTGGGAATTGTCTTGTACTCTGAGAAGTAATTCTGGGTGTTTCTTCTCATCAGGATGATGAATGGGCTGGTTCTGCCTAAGGGAGCGTGTTTAAGCACAAGGTAAGCACTAAAAATGAAAACTCCGTGTTTCTGCAGCTGCCCTTTGTGAAATTGGCTTTTCTGAGGGAGAGGCAGAAATCAGGGTGCTTCCAAAGGAAGCTGGGCCAGTGAAATAAAGCAGTTTCGTTTTGATCCATCAGAGAGCGAGAGAGATTATCCCTGGAGAAGTCCCTGGATTGTGCCAAATCATCTCAGCCACCTCAGGCACTTGATTGTGGATTCAAATTAGGAGCCAGGAGCTTCCCAGCTCTCCAGCCTCCTGCAGGACGTGTCAGCAGCAGCCTCTGAGTTCCCACAAACCCTTCCAGCCAGGCTGTAAATCAGCTGCTGGCAGCTCTTACATTCATGAGTCCCTTTTCTGCAGCAGCAGGTGGCACTTGAAGGTGTCAGGTCCAAGGTCCTGGACCAGCAGGTGATTTACACCTGCTTGGCTTCCTCTGGGGCTGAGTCAGAGGCTGAAGAGTTTCAGTCCAGTTTCTATTTTAAGTTGTTGCACGTTGTTGGTTCCTCCTGCGAGGGGCTGGGTCCTGTAGCTGATATCACTGACATCCCCAGTGATAATCTCTGGGGTGCAGGGTGTCAGCAGAGCCACAATCCCAAGCTTGGGCTGCAGCAAATGGATAAAGGCTGAGCAGTGCCCAGTTCCTGGGGGTCACTGACTGCATTTCCCCAATTCCCATCTTTTTGGGGAGTTGTTGCCATGCTGCACTCCTGACATTAATCTCTCTGCCTCAATTTCTAGACTGTTGAACACTTTTCAGCTGGAAGGGAAATCACATGCAGGTGCTGTGACCCTACAAATGCTGCCATGAGTTCAGAGCTACATTTGCAGCCATGGCAGGCCTGAATATGGATTTAATTTCATGCATTTTCCCTGGAAAAATGCACAGTTTTCCCTTTTTTGCTACAGCAAAAGCCTGGCTGTGGCACTGGGCGTGCTGTGCAGGAAAGGGAGCTTTCACTTTTGGATGTCACATCCCTGGTTGTGATGGATTCCTTTGGTTTTGTGAGTGTGTGGGGTTTGTTGCATTAGAGAGCTTGTTTAGGGAGATAATCCACTTATCAGGCCAGGAACACCTTCTCTCCCTACCAGACAACAAATTAGCTCTTCCCTTTCTGAGGGAGATAAAGAGGGATATCCTAACCCAGAGGAACAGGGCCATGGCATGGGGCTGACAGGACCAGAAACAAAAGGAGAAGAAGGAAAAAGAAAAACATATTCGTTGAAGAACGGCTGCAAATTCTGCGTGATTTACTGCAGCAACTCATTCACCAGGGGAATTTGGCCTTGCCTCACTCTAATCTAAACTGAATCTAATTTAGATTCCAAGCAAGGGATGGGAATCCTTTCCTGAACCAAAACAAGCCTTGCCACCTCCTACCTTTTCATTACTCATGCCTTAATTTGTTTGGGTTTGTTATGTAGGACACTCAGGAAGAATAGCTTAAAGCTGTGAGTGCTGGGCTGGATCTGGGTTTATAATCTCTGCTTTGCTGCACATGGGGTTGATTTTTGATTCAGTTTTGATGCAGGGTTGGTTCTGCCTGGGGCCCCCAAGAAGTGGGGTGTGAACATCTTCCTTTTTTTTTTTTTTTTCCTGAGTGCTGAATTGCCTGAGGGAGAACACTGCAGCCTGGGGCTCAAGCAGTTTCTGGTTTTTCGTTAAAAGTCAGCTCTGCTCGTGCAGAACCATCAAGCAGAACCATCAAGCAGAACCCTCCTGGAAGGAGGCACTGGAGGATGGTTCTCTCCACCCTTGGGGTGTCCTGTCTTCTGACCTACTTTCAGTTCTTCCTTTATAAGTCAATAAACAGCAAAACTTGGCCTCCCAGTCCGTGCATGTCTGGGAATGGCATCATCCCTTCCCCGGGGCTTGCCAGGGCTGCCAGCACCTGCACTGGGGCTCAGGGCAGTGAACAGTCCTGACTCTGGACCTTCCTGCTGCTTAAAATGTGTGCCACAAGTTTTTCTGAGCCTGTTTCTTGGGGAAAGAGGGGATTTGGGCATTTTCTGGGCATTGATTGCAGCAGAGGCTTCTGCAACCTGGAGTGTGTCAGGGCTGCCTTGGAGCATGGCCTGGAGCACGGTGCTGCCTCCTCAGTTTTGAATTCCATTTTTCCATTCCTCCATATTTTTTAATTCTTTGCTTCTCTGTGTCTTCCCTCCCTCCCTCCCTCCTGGAAACTGATCTCAGTTTTGAGGTGTTTGCCTGCCTGGGAATATACTCTGCTGCCTGCAGGGATCTCCTGTGACCCCGTGGGGATGTGCTCCATGGTCTGGTCACTGTCTCTGTGCCATAAATCCTGTCACACCTACAGACATCATTCCCATTAGACTAATTTGTCTCCTACTGACTCTGAACAAAACCTTGGGCTGTGCAAGTTGTTAAACCCCAAGGACAAAGGGGTGGATTACAAATTCAAAACTTGGGGGGAAAGAAAAAAAAAAACAACAAACCTACCTGCAAGCAGTGAGGGAGAAATGGGAAAATGGGAAAAAATGAGCAGCTGAACAGGGATGTGAGAGTGGCTCGGATTTGAGGGTATCAGGATGCCTCTGGAGAATTTGCTGGAAGAACAAGCAAATTATCCATTTCCCTGCAGAAGCTGACAGAAAGGGTTGGACATCCCCAGTGGAGCAGAGCACACAGGTTCTGTGCTGGGAGCCCTGAGTGGCAGCGGGGCTGGTGCCATCTCTGCCCTGCTGCTCCTCTCCGTGCCCTATTTCAGAGCTGCCTCCTCATGGAAAGCCTTCCCAGCCACGTGAGGCAGGTGGGTGACAAAGCCCAGCCAGCTGGTGATGGAGCAGGGACTGTGGGAATGCTGCTCCCTCCCCACTTCCCACAGCTGCTCCGAAAACAAGAACCTCCAGCGCATGTGAGCGGCTCCAGGCAAAGGCTGGGGAGCTTTGCTGGGGCTGCAGGAGGAAATTCCAGTGGAAGCCAAGGCTGGCTTGACCTCATTAGAGGCCACCAAACAGCTCCTTTCCCAAGAAGCTTTCCTCCTTGCCGAGGTGAGTGTTGGGGTCTGCAGTTCCACGCCCCCAGGCACTTCTCCTGAGCAGGAATTCTCTCTTCTCCCACAGCCTGCTTTAGTCACGTCTGTCTCCCCTGCTTTTTTGGGTTTTTGGTTTTTTTTTTACCCTTCTGAAATTTCCTCTCAGCAGCTGCTCGGCTCTTGGATGCAGTTTGGCACATCCAATCTGGTGGCTCTGTCATTTGGAGCTGAAAGGAATTTGCATTTTGGTGTCCAGGGAGATTTTTTTTTTTTTCAGGAACGTAGAGCCACGCCATGACATATGGGTTGGTGGAATCGAAACTGGATTGTGTTTTTCAAATTCTTAATAATTACACTGAAGGGATCAACAGAATTTTTTTTTCTTATCTTTTTTTCCTTCCTTCTTTTTTT
>VWYO01008460.1:8057-30960 GCA_013400275.1 Rhadina sibilatrix
TTTTTTGGTTGGTTTGGTTTGGTTTTTTTTTCAGTTAACGTTGAGGAAGGGAACATCAGGCCCAGCCAGCACCTGGCTCTGCTCCAGGCAGCGCGGTGGCATCTGAGCTGCAAGGCTTGAGCCATACATTAAATAAAACATCCCCTTCCCTCCAAATGAACCCTCAGAGCTGCTCTCAGGCTACAGTGTTATGTCAGTGGATGATCTCCACTTAGGTAATGCCATCAAGGGCAGATGGAACTGCTTTAAGAGCAATGTCTTTGCTTCTTCCCTGATCTAGATGTTCTGCTGGATGAAAAGCAGCATTCATCAAAGATACGGGGCAGTCACTGTGGAAAATAAAAAAATTAAAGAGCTGGATTAATAAAAAACTGGAGAACTCTCTTTTCCTCGAGTTCTGGTAAGAAACTCTGGTTTCTGAAACAGCAATCAAGCACAAATCAGTATTTTCAAAAGCAGGTGACTCTTTGAGCAGAGAAGTGCTGTTTTCAAAGAGTCTGAACACATTTGAGAGTCAAATTCATGTGAACTTTACATCAATCCAAAGCTTCAAAGTCTTTCTGAAAATGGGATTTCTCTGTGTTTGAAAAGCTTACCATGAATCCTGTTTGGTAACCTAATGACTTGATGGTAAATTATGTGTTTCATATTGTTTCAGCTAAATATAGCAGTATTGCCTGCAGAGCATCTGTAGGATTGGACCTCATTAGTAAAATACATCAAATGGTAAAGGAAAAAAAGAGGGCTCAGGTTCAGCACTGTACCAAGCCTCTATAACAGGGCCTATAATGAATACTCCAGCATGGATTGACCCTGCCTTGCACCAATCTTACCAATCTGTGAGGATTTTGGGCAGAGGAATGACACCTGTACTTGCTGGCCAAGTCCTCGATGCCACTTGAAAATCTGGTCCCCAGAATACCAATCTAAGTCAAATTAATGGCCAACGAACTTGAAAGGAACTCAGCAATCACACCTGGTACACTGTTCATGGTATGGATACACAGGTACATATGGAAACATTGATATATTTGGGTTTTATTTAAATATAAGGACTTGAGTTCTTTAACAGACCACAATTTGTGGAAGAAAATGTCTCAGTGCTTGCTCTACGATACTGACAGATTGAATTTTTGCAATTACTTAATTCTTGTGGGGCAGTAAGGCCGTTTCATCTTTCTCAGGTTCTGTTCATGTCTGCAGTGCTTCTCTTTGATTTCAGACAGAAAGTCTGTGTGGCTTTAGTGAAGTATCTGTATGGACTACACCACACCTGCCTGATACCATCTTTTTCTCCTCCTCAGGCTCACAGCATAGAGGATGATGGTGGCAAGATGAAGGAAGCAAACAGGAAATGTGCTAGACTAAGTGTGAGCCACACATCTTGTTCAGAGATCTGCCTAAGGAATAGGTATGAACGGAAAGACAGTGAAGAAAACGCAGGCTCACAGCATGGCAGACAGGTTGAAAAATAAATAGAAAACTCGGGCTAATAAGAAGTTCAAAACCATCTGTGCACAAGCTAAAAACAGTAAGTATATTATGTATTACTTAATAAATATCTATTAAATACACTATTATTTATAATAATAGAACTAGGGAAGTTCAAGCAACTACACAAGCTGTAGTAGACAACACCATTGTTCCCAGGGGGTAAAATTCCACAAGACAGGTAACCCACATTCTAATGGGTCACAATCTTCCAGGTCCAGGAGGTTAGGGGAGTTCATCTACAGATAGAGAACTGTTTCAGCAAGTTTCATTGATATGTGATTTTTGTTTTCAGATCACTTTGAGTAAAGGTTTGGTACAACCACAGCTGCAGGAAAATAAATGCTCAGCAGTGAATTTTCAGTGTCAGATGTGAACTACTGCCAGAGGAGTAGACGTGACTCTGGTCAGAGTTCAGCAATTACTAGTTTTTTTATAGAGTACTGAGAAGCCAGGTCATTTTCAGAAAAATCAATCAAACAGCTCTGCCCAGATAATTATTGGTAAAAACACAATTATTTAAACGGGTTAAATATTTGTGGCAAACCTGCCAGGGCACAAAGCTTTGCAGGGTACCATAAGAAGACAACTGCTTTTCTGTCTGGGATAGAATGGCAAATAATGACAGCTTTAAAGTCCTAGAAATTTGGAGATGCAAACACATATACACTTGTTTCTTTTCCTTTATCATTGCTGATAAATGTCAATGGCCTCAAACTGTGCCATTTTCATCTCCATACCAGGCTGTTAACCTGTACAGTTTCCAAAAGCACTGTATAAACACATACATCTGACCTTAGGACAACCCCCAGTACCCATTTCAGGATCCGTTGGATCCACATCAGAAACACCTGGACTCTGGGCTACTTCCAGACAGCACAGAAAATAAACTGGACCACTGGTCAGCAGCTATACAGACAGGCTGGCAGAGCTGGGAGTGCTCACCTGCACCAGAGAAGGCTCCAGGGAGAGCTCCGAGCCCCTGCCAGGGCCTGCAGGGGCTCCAGGAGAGCTGCAGAGGGACTGGGGACAAGGCCTGCAGGGCCAGCAGCCAGGGAATGGCTTCCCAGTGCCAGAGGGCAGGGACAGATGGGATCTTGGGCAGGAATTGCTGGCTGGGAGGGTGGGCAGGCCCTGGCACAGGGTGCCCAGAGCAGCTGTGGCTGCCCCTGGATCCCTGGCAGTGTCCCAGGCCAGGCTGGATGGGCTTGGAGCAGCCTGGGACAGTGGGAGGTGTCCCTGTCCATGGCAGAAAGTGGAATGAGATGAGCTTTAATCTTCCTTCCAACCCCAACTATTCTAGGATTATGTGAAAGATCCTTAATCCTGTAGTTTGAGAAAAAAGGGGACCCCTGCTCAGCTTCAGAGATCCTGTATCTACTTGGGGAAACTTTGGAATGGGAGGAAAAGATTACCAAGATGAAAGACCGAACCAAATCTAAGTATTGCACACTGTTAAGTATCATTAATCTCTACATATATTTTATGCATTATACATTTATAGTCACAGTTCAAGGATTTACAGATCTTATTAGAATTTGCTTGCCCTGTCAGCATTGCTGCCTATGCCATGTTGTCTAGATGGACACAGATCTTTCCAAAACAATTCCAAGAGGACTGCTCAACAGCCAGGAGCTAGATTTGTTGTCAGACCATGGAGACAGAAAACACTACAAGGACATTTGCAACAATGCAGAAAATACAATACATTTTGCCTTTATCAAATAAAAAGAAAAGAGATTGATGTATGTAATTACACTTGAAGCATGAGAATGAAGGCAGGATGTGTAAATGAGGTACCATCAACAAAAAATAGAACTTTAATCCACTTCACAGCCTAACCTGAAAGAACAGTAATTCTCAGAAAATACAGTGGCCTTTTAGAAGAAAGAACACAGGTCTGAGCAAAAAATGAACAAACTCAAAATGACAACAATTCAAATAAAGGACATTTTTTACATTGAAAAAAAAAAAACCTGACCAAGAGGAGTGTTAAACACATGGAATGAACAAAGCCACTGACCTAACTGACAGAAGTAGTTCTGGTCCTGACCTTGCTCGAGCTCTTGTTATGTACATACACTGACCACTCAGATAAATAAGTAAAATCCTTTGTGTGCTTTTGAATTTAGAGAATTAAAATCTGAAAAACAGAATAATCCCTGAAGCCATTTCTCAGTGGCATTAAAGGGCACCAAAGCACAAATGGGGATGAGTCTATTAACTCACAAAACTTTTATGGATATGAAGCAAACATATAAGCCTTTCCTACCATGGGATTTGCAGAAAATGCACATTTCATAACAGTAGTCCCTATTTTTACCACTGGTAAGGAAGATGCAAATGAGTTTAAGCCCTAGCTTCCTGTGCTTCAGCTTGCAAGCCATCCTTCCCTAGATTAATGTGCAAGACTTTACACAACCACAAAAACAGTATGTTTTCAGCAACCATTTTTGTTAAAACTGAAGCGAGTTTAGAAATCACTAATTCACTTGCACCTTTATATGGAAGACTTATAAACCTGCTAATAAAAGGTTACAAGATTAGAACTAGATTTTGGATGCCTCAACTCACAGTTAAGACTATGATACTTTAGCAGTACCCTCAAAGATGGGTTTAGAAATAGATAAATTTCCAAAGTCTCAGAATTAAACCCTGCACCTTATGTAGACTTTCCAAACCCCAAAATACCACTCATTTGCCAAACAAAGCTGATTCAAGGCTGAATTTTTTCTTTCCAGAATTTTATGAATGAGATTTGAATGCAACCTGGAAGGTGTCCCTGCCCATGACAAGAGGTTGGAACAAGCTGAGCTTTAAGGTCCCTTCCAGTTGACAACATTCAGTGACTCTATGATTCTATTAATTCTGCCATTTTTCCAGTGCAAAAGGTAAAGTTTAAGAAATTGGCAGCAATAGATCAATTGGGAACACCTCATGAGGAAACAACTCTTTGAAGGTCTCCAATTGGGCAGAAGTTCAAGTTGTCCTAAGTCCATACATACATGCACACACATTGTTTGGATCACTCTGTGGAAGACAGAAAATGTATTCATAAACTCTAGGAAGCAAGACAAGGAAGGGGAAGATTATTTCTGCAGTCAACCCTCATGGTGCTCTCAGAGCCCCAGTATCACCTGGTCAGTGGGGAAACCCTTGTATGAAACAAAAAGGCTTTTTATGTTTCAGGACTTGCCAAAGACCAAAATAATTCTTCCCAGGCAATTTGATTATTTGCAAGAATGTGGAAGAACTCAAAGGAGGGTGAGATAGGGGTGGGAAAGGCAAAGTCTCCTCTTGCAGATATTGTAAGTGAAGGCAGTAGAGAAGAATTAAGTTGTGTATCTGGACAAAGTCTGCTTCAACTTCTGGATAAAAATGACAGATCTATATTCCCTTCATCAGCCTTTTTTTAAAAAAAAACAAAGTCAGTATTATAAAGCCCAACAATATTCCACTTCTCATGTCAGAGAAAACCATCTACTAATTATTTTCTGAGAAGTGAGTTACACACTTTTAATTGATATAATTTACTAAACTTTTTTTAACAATAAGGAAAAACTCACTGGGAAGGATTAAAAAGGCTTATGAAGTACACAAATGATGGAAGCTCTGGAGAAAATAACCCTGCTGAAAAATGAATGTACACTAATATGTGTAGTGATATATTGAAAGACATGAAGAATCTGCTCTAGACAAATCTTAGAGCCAATTATACATTTTACATTTCAAGCAGCGAAGGCTACTGTTTAAGCCAGAGCAGTTGTTTTGACTTTGATAGCAGACTAGTCTAAAATACAAGGAATGTTGTTTATCATGGAAATGCTTTGTGCTCCAGATAACATCACGGATGGCTGCCCCACCTAGGCTAGGCAGCATCCCACCGTCCTGAAACAAACCCCAGACAAACCTCTCCCTGCTGTCCAACTTCTACTCCCACCAAAGATCCAAATGTTGTGCAAAGAAAACTCTCACCATGGTGTATGCCCCGCAATCAGCAACAGAAACCGAGCAGAAGGTGTTGTATGCACATGTAACAATGAAAGAAACTACTGAACTTTAAGAGCATGACCCACACTTTCATGTTTTGGTAAGGCACTGGAGCCTTGATCACTCTGGCACTCTGCCTTGATGCCAGAGGGATACACCTCAGGACACTGTCCTGTATGGACAATATACATATCCTGACCCAGTAATATACAAATATTACCCTTTTCTTACTTTTTTTTTTTTTCCCCCATAGGAATTCTCATGCCCAGGGCTAGATTTTTCTTCCTCCACCCTGGAGAAGGAGCTGGAGATTTTGTCATCTGACTCGGTCCCATACTGCACTTACTGATGGAGACTGTGACCCATCTATGGAGTTTCCAGCACTCACATCTCTGCTCTTCAGCTTCTGAGCTGGGAAGGGACTGAAGCACAATGACAGTATAAACTCCACTGATTTCACAGTTTTAAGATTTTTCCTTTTGCAAACTACTATATGACCTTCCTCTGCTCTGATACAGTCTTGGGATAATCCAGCAGAACCACAAAGGATTGAGAGGTCAAAATGCTGTTTTCATCTGCCTGTTTCTTTCACCCCAAATCTAGTGTTACTACCATGTCAGTTGTTTTGTTTTCTCTTTTATTTGTGTAGAACATATTCCCCCAACACAAAAGGTGGCAGGAGAAGAGCACAGTGATTCAGTTTGCATACTTTTCCAGTGATGAGGTCCCAGACATGCTTTCACTACATACTGGTTCAATGCTGCCTCCAAAACATCCCACCAAGCCAAAAAGAACATTCCTTTGGACAACTGGGACCACACTCCTCTCCGTTATCACTGCACAAGGGTTGATGCACTGCCTTGGCTTCATGCATCAACCAGAGAGACAAGGCCCATTCTCCCAGCTGAGCTTAACACCTTTGATTTGCGTCCTGGGGGCTGGCATTTACAGCACTTTTCCTGGTGTGGAGGGCTGCTGGAAGGTCGTTAGGCAAGGATGGAGTTTTCCCTCACAGCAGCCACAGAGCTGAGGCCCGCGCTGACATCCTGCCCCGGTCCCTCCCACCCAGCGAGGTGGTGGGGCCACATGCCAAGCCCAAACATCCTCCCCCACCCCCAGCGACCACGGAGGAAGACCTCCTTTTGATTTTGTACTTTTTAATCTGAGAGAGCCAGGCCTGTAAATATTACAAAAAATTATAACAATGACTTAAGAACGGAGACAGACTCGCTGTCACCAACTGTTAACTCTCAGATCAGGGCAGCCTAGGAAGTGGACCCTTATCTGCCTGAAGCTCAGGACGTGCTGACTAACACCCTATTGAGTCGGCAGACCTTTGGCTACCTAATCTCCCCAAACTGGAAAATGTACACCCCAGTGGACATACTCCCTTCTTAAGTATTTCAAGCCTCTGCAAAAAGACAGATTGTGCTGCGAGATGAGCAGTGCTGCCCCGCTGCATGCAGGAAATCCCATTTATTTGTCTTGAGGAGTGAAATGTCAAGTGACAGTAAAACCTTTCCAGCCATAGCACGCAGTGCCAGACTGCAGCCTTAACTCTGCCAGGACTGCCAGCCAAGGAGCTGGTGCCAATGTGTACATTTACACAGTTACGTTGTGAATGTGGACTTTACAGCTTTATTTAAAAAAATTGCCCTAATGCTAAGAGTCCTGTGAAGACAAATCAAAAACAGGGGAGGGAAGTGGTGTTGACCAACAAATAACCAGGATGCCTTTTCTGAAATGGATTTTTAGGTTGCTCTACATTTCTGTACTAGTACTGGTACAATTCTGTACTACATTTCATTCCATATTCCAGTATATTCACAAAAGTTGTGACAGCAAGTTCAAATCAGGTATTGAAAACCTGCCTTTGTCAATGATAGAGGCAAGAAGTGTGCATAAAGAAAAAAGGGTAAGAATGAGCAGGACAAGAATTCCTTCAAGGTATTAAGGCATCTTTACAAATCTTGAACCTGGCCAACTTAGCAATCTCCTTGACTGTCTGAGTACAGGGAGCTGGCTGCAGCCAAAAGGATCTGTAGGCTTGGTATCATTCTGCAGCCACCAGAAAAAAAAAAGAGCACTCTCCAATAGTGAAACTGCATTTTTTTCCCTAATGCAAACAATCCCCTCAATCTGAAAAAGGATCCCAAGTGACCTGCTGTTTCAGTAATGAATGAAAATTACTTGTGTTTTCTGTTTCACTATGCTTTAGATGCAGCATTTCCAGATTTGCTTGCCTTCACTGACACTTCACTTATTAGGACTTATTCTGGTAAAGACTGTCTTTAAGACATGAATCAAACATTCCTGGAGAACTCCCCACCTCAGGCTGGGGAATTCTTTCATAAATGCTAGTATGTTCCTTTGTTGTTGAACATATCTGCCCCCTTCCTCCCTGTCCATTCAGGCCTGCATTGTTTACCCCGGTGACAACAATCAGGCTTTGCTGGTCTTAGCTCAGGAGGATGGAGCTTGGCAAGTCCTGGTGGCGCAGATAAGCATCAGGAATTCAAATAAAGTTTTGCAGCCTTACTCTGTGCTCAGAACTACAGGCACCACTCGGATTTTGTGGGTCTCACATCAAGGACAATACGTAAGTTTAAGGCTTGTGCTCTCCCCTCCACAGACACAAAATTTCCTTCTATGTTTTGGAGCTGCCTGTCTCCCATAGACTGAGGGACCTTCTCTCAGTGAACTGTCCTGAACTATCCTGCCTCTGGTTTCCCATCTATAAAAACAATCTTTGCTGTGGTTTTTGATAGCTCACATACTACAGTGAAGGAAGGGAAATCTTCCTTGTGGAGCTTTGGATAGCAGCATCATCAAGATTGTAAATTCTCACCCCACTGCTACACTGTCTGTCACCAAGCCCCAGCTCATGAGACACAGGTTGCTGTCCCCACAGTTTAAACATCAGAGCAATGGCTTTAAACTGCCAGAGGGCAGGGTTAAATGGGATACTAGGAAGAAATTTTTGGCTGTGAGGGTGGTGAGGCCCCGGCACAGGTTGCCCAGAGCAGCTGTGGCTGCCCCATCCCTGGAGTTTAAAAGCCATGTGGATGTGGCAGCTGGGGGGACACAGGTTGGTGGTGGCCTTGGCGGTGCTGGGGAATGGTTGGACTCAATGATCTAAGAGGGCTTTCCAACTTACAGGGCAAGGAGAAAATCTGGGTAGAATGGAGCATAGCAGGGTTTGTTAAGGCTCAAGAGTTAACAGGAGGACACAGTCAAGAAAAATCAGCCTTTGTTTGTGAGCTCAACAGATTGTGGGTTTAGTATACAACCTTATCATAAATCCAGCCTAAATCTACATGGATTTAAGATTCAATACCATCATCTGATACTCCAGAACATCTACAGCTACAAAAAAGGCAAGGTGGTCTAAACCAGCTGCCCTCCAAATCCTAACACCAGAGTCCTCAGCAGTGAGGATGACAGACGTGAGAAAACCCCTGCTTGGCCAGGAAAAAGCTATTTCCATCTCTAATCATCCTCGGCAGGAACAAACAGCCCATAAATCAACTGGAGAGATGCTTTGCAACTTGTACCAAAGGTTGTGAAAAAATTAAACTGTATGGGAATGCAGCGGACACAGCCATCAGCTGACAAAGTACATCTCTTCCTCATTCTCACTTCTTGGTGCAGTTGCTGTAAACATTCAAAGCATTCCTCTGATTTATGCATTTAATTAGAAGATATCTGTAACATTCCTGCTGTTTACATTTAACCCAACACTGCAATGAAAGCTGTAATTTTGTCTGGGATTTATATTCTGTACTCAAACTTATTTTGATTCCTTGATTTAAACATACACACAGAAGTGAAAATGTGTCAAAATCATGAAAATGGAAGAGATTATACTCCATTATCTAGTTCATCTGTCATCCAGGGCAAAAATTTTCTGAGGACTGTTTCTCTCAATCTGCCACATGTTATGCAAACTTAATTCAAAAGACTAATTCAGAAAAGACAGCTAAACCTTAAAAGTGGAAGAGCAATTGAATCAGTATAATTAGAAGTTACATGATTTTTTTTTTCTCCCCTTATCTTGTATTTAGTTGTCATAACTCACTGAATTTTGCACCTTTTGGGATAAAGTTGTTGGCCTCTGACACGTCACTTTACATTTTATTTAAAAAGTGGTTAATGCTTTTTTAAATTAATGGATAAGGGATAATGTGGGACTTTATTAATCAAAGAAATGAATAAATTAATTTAAAATACATATTTTTATACTTTTTTATGTACTCTGCCTACACGGAAGGTTTGCAGTAGAAAAGGAACACATGGGTTGGAAATAGCTTTCAATTGAGCATGGGAAGAAAGGGGTCAGGGCATTTAAGTGTAATTTTATTTTGACCGAAGTTGCAAGACATTTGGAAACAACACGTCATGCAAATGCAGTGCCTTTGGCAGTGGACTTTTCATTGGACTCACAACATATGCAATGGAGCGAAGGCAGGCTGCACAACACATGTGTAGCAGATTTAGTCACAGCAAAAAACATAGTAAAAGTATAGGGAGGCTTTCTAACAGGGAGACTTGGGGAATGTTGTTTAGCTTGAGCAATTGTACAGCTCTGAAGTGAGCAGGGGCTGGGCTCTGGCTGGGAGCCCTCCTGTAAGATGTGTTGGACAGGGAGTTTTGGGCTGCTCATGAGTGTGGGGCTCCTGCCAATCTCCAGCAAAGCCAAAGCTCTGCAGCTTTGGGCAGGGAAGCTCCTCTGTGCTCTCCTTCAGAAAAAATGGGATCATCCTTGAAGGTTAACAGAGTTCAAATGATGTGGCAGGCCAGCAGTTAGCAGAGTAGAAGTAGCTTTGAAAAACGTACACGTGCAGAGAGTTGTTTACCCAGGTCAGAGCTCTGTTTCCATGGGGAGCGACTTGGAAACTCTCACACATTTTCCCATCCTCCTGTTTCTCCAGAGCTTGCTTTCTGCCTTGTACTTGGTATCCCTTTCTTGTAGCAGATTCCTTAAACCAATGAAATCAGTCAATCTAATGTATCTGGTGTCAAACAATAGATACACAGACTGCTTCATGTTTGAATCTGTGTAAAGTTTAAATTCTTTGTCTCAAAGTCTCTTACTTGTGCTCTTCCTTCCTATAAAGTAAGAGAATGAGAGAATTATAGAATGGTTTGGATTTGAAAGGGCCTTAAAGTTCATCCCATTCCACCCCTGCCAGATACCTTCCACTGTCCCAGGCTGCTCCAAGCCCTGTCCAGCCTGGCCTGGGACACTGCCAGGGATCCAGGGGCAGCCACAGCTGCTCTGGGGAACCTTGTGTCAGGCCCTCACCGCCCTCACAGTCAAGAATTTCTCCCTAATATCTATTCTAAACATTCTTCATCTAGTTCAAATTACCCTATCTTTCTAAGAGGCACTAAAAACCCAAATTTCAGGACTACTTCTTTAATTTTAAATTGCATGCCTAAGTTAAAATAGATGCACAGACAGCCAATGCAGCGTCTCAAGAGCTCACATGGAAAAATCAGAGGTTATTGCTACTCTCTCTGGTTATTTCACATTGCAATGAAAGGCCAGGCTTCAGCTGTGCACAAAGAAATATTTGACTGATCTCTTTTGGCAATCCATGCTCCCTTTAATGACTGGAATTTGTATGTCATCTCCTGCCCCTTCCCCTCTACAAAGCTTGCAGAGCACCTAACATCAGCCCCTTACCATTTACTGCCTTGTGCACGGATGGTCTGCCATATGGACAGCAACAGGATGCATTCCTCATCACTGATGACAGTTAGAAAATGTCACCAGTTACATTATTCTCCTCCAAAACTTCACTCTTAACAGCAATGGTGTCTGCTCACCACAGCCCAAGAGTGTCCCCATAGCTGAAAACCAGCTGGAGCACCTTTCACTGGATGTGAGATGAAGATGCTGAAAGGGTCCCTCTTATCCTGACTGTGTCACCAGTAGAGCACAACCAGATTCTTCTGATCCAAGGAAGGAGAAGATCTTTGCAGTAGACTTCACTTGTGTTCCTTACAGAAATATTTTTCTGCTCTCTACAGGTAGCATAAAGAATTACATAATGATTTCACAAAGTCATAGAATCCCAGAATGGTGTGGGAGGTACCTTCAAGGCTCATCCAGTTCCACCCACTGCCACGGGCAGGGACACCTTCCAATATCCCAGGTCAGTCCAAGTCCCGTCCAACCTGGCCTTGGACACTGCCAGGGATGGAGCATCCTTCAACTCCCTGGCCATTGCATACCAGTATTTTACCAACCTCATCATAAAATGTTTCTTTCTTATACCTTACTCTGAATCTACCTTCTTTCAGTTTAAAACTTTTACCCTTGTCTTGAGCAAAAAAAGAAACAAAACCTCATTTAACACCTCTTGTTACGAGACACTATCCCATCTTCTAAAGCTTTTGCATGTAACTGCATGAATTTTCATCTGTTGCCTTAATGGGAGCTAGTTAATTACAACCCACAGAGTGCCACAGCCAAGGCTGAGGCATTACTCAGCTCGGCTGGGTACAGGGCTGTGACTGCAGTTACAGCTCTGCAGAGTGGTGAGGGGAATTCAAGTGATGGCAAGGTGAAGACAACCATGGGAGAGAAACAGCAAACTCCTGCACTGCTGATCCACCTGCTGCTAGAAATGGTGTATTTTCCCTTTTCCATTTCTACTGGTTTGAAGAATTAAGTCTCAGAATCACAGTAGATATTACTGTATTAATGTTATTACATTTGCATTTAGAATTCAATTGTTACTGTTACCTAGTCCATGGCCGTCCTGGCTGGGCAGGTAGGACCTTGTGTCTGCACATTTTTGTTTAATTTTTTTTTTTTTTAAACTGGTCTGGGATAGCCAAAACACTGGCTCAGCCTTCTGCAGGAAACTGACCTGCATAACAATATTATGGAATAGCTCTTTGGAAGCAGCTATGGCAACTCCAGGATAAGGCGATTTCATGCCAGTGCAATTGTTGAGCTTTGCAAAGAAAGCAATGACTTGGGAATGAAGTGACTGAATCCAGAACGCAGCTTCCAGAAGGTAACTGGAATAATCTTCAGGGGTGGAGGGGACAGACATTAAGCCTCCATGTAAATATTAGTCTCCATGCAGACAGCAGCTTGGGAATAGGAGTGTCCTGTGCTAGCCCACCCTTCATCCTCATCTTGGCCAATGCATCTCATTCCTGAACTGCAGAATCACTGTACTCCAGTCATTCACCCAAGCACCACCCTTCCAAGCTACCTTGGATTCTTGTGCAATACCCATCTCTGATGCATTCCTTCATCCTGGAATGAAATGTGCTTCCCTGGATTTCAGTAAGATAAACAAGCCCTCTGTATGAACAGGATGCATCTTTCCTGGAGAACTGTAACCTAACTACAAGTAAGAGGTAAAGGAGAGAATAAAACCAGGTAATATATTTGATTTTAAAACTACAACTGTCACCATATCCCTGATGTCCGTGAAGCCCTTGCCAGTGCTTCTGAGAACCCTACATGTAAAGCTTTCCTACATTATATTCACATTTATATGATTTTTACTATCTGTTACTCCAAAATAGTAATTTTCAGCCAGTCCTTTATCTCGTATGTATTCAAGAAAATTGAAGAGAAGTGAAGCTCTGGCTCAAATTTTCCAGAGGAGCTGTGGCTGCCCTTGGATCCTTGAAGTGTCCAAGGCCAGGCTGGATGCGGCTTGGAGCAACCTGGGAGAGTGGAAGGTGTCCCTGCCCATGGCAGGAGGTGGCACTGGATGGGCTTTAAGCCCTTTCAAACCAAACCATTGGTTTGGTTCTAAACTACTTGGAGCTCCCCCAGATGACAGTAAAGGTCTTTTTGGGATTGTGGCAAGTTCACTCATTTTTCAACACATAATGCGAGCAGATTTGGGTGTTACTGGCCCTCTGATGGCCTGGATCACCATCAGCCTCTCACTGACAGAATGAGGGATCTCCAAGGATGCACAGCCCTTAACCATCACAGCTTTCCTGGTTCACAGTGGAGAGGACTAACATTCTGAGATCCTCAGGAATGTTTATGACATACTACTTTAAAATGGAAAATTATATTTATACTACTAAACCACAATTTTTTAAAAGCAAGAAAGCTAAATTTGTAATATTTTTATGTTAACTTGAGCTGCAGACACAGCTTGGAACACATCTGAATTTTACGAGCCTCAGTTATGTCAGCAATGAGGCCAAATCACCCACTCATCCTCCCCTGCAGTGGCTCAGGCTTGCAGGATGCAGGCCATGAGCAGGGTCCCCCACTGGCACCAGCCCCAGGAGGATCCTGCAACACCAGCCACATCTCAGAGAATGGCAGATGAGGCTTAAATGGTGCTTTCACAGGTTGTGGATGAGCTGTTTCCAGCCACTTTTTGTTTACGGAATGAAGGTTCATAAATTGCCACAAAGCTAAATGAGCTAAGAGAGCTCTAAATACTTCCACAGTGATTTGCTCATAATAAAAAGGAGAAAAAACACTCTGCCATATTAGACTGCAAAAATTCTGTTTACAAGCTTTTTGTATAAGAAGCAATGAAATTAAGTGAGGCTGCATTACTTGGTACTGCTATCAATTAATGCAGCCACTTCCAGACATAATAATTACCATATGTGTGCTGTGCTTTACCTCTGGGCTTTGTAATTTCATACATGGGAGGTTACAACTATTGATTGCATTAAAACAAACTGATGTGTTACAAGAGACATCGTTGCACAAACTGATATGATTCAAGTGGTACAGGAACAGACACCTGCATCCACCAGCAGACAACCTGCAAATGGTCATTTCCCCACCCCCTCTTAAACACACGGACACAGAGTGTGACAAAGAAATAGTACTGCAAAAGGAGTGAGCTCAGCTGATTAGGGACAAAATTAGGGAATCTTATGAGATAGATGTTGACCTCTGGAGAAATGAAAAATACCCCAGGAGTATCTCCTATCAATATAAATAAATTAATAAAACCAAAATGGCTCTTTGTTTCTCAATGCAACTTGCACAGCTGAGAATTTGCTCATGTTTAGGTTGAGTATTAGGAAAAACCTTTTGACTGAGAGGGTTGACCAGCCTGGCAGAACTGCCCAGGGAAGTGGTGGAGTCCCCACCCCTGGAGGGGTTTAAGACCTGTGTGAACGTGGCACCTGGGGACATGGGTCAGTGGTGGCCTTGGCAGTGCTGGGGGAACAGCTGGACTTGATGGTCTTAGAGGGCTTTTCCAACCCAGATGGTTCTGTGACTGACAACCCACTCTGGCCTGCAAACCTCAGAGCAGCCTGGAGTCTGGCAAGTCACAAAAAAATAGGCATTTGCATTTTTAAAAGTGCATTTGTTTTTTAAAGCTTGCTGGAAACTTGATCCATAATGAAAGACAATGACTTCCAAATAGCATCTAAAAGACTGAAAACTTGATCCATAATGAAAGACAATGACCTCCAAGTAGCATCTAAAAAGAGTGGTATTTACCTTGCCATTACACAGCTGGATTTGTAACTATATGCAAAAACAGCAACACACTCAGAGAGAACTGCACTTGGTTTTTTTGTTGTCATCCTATATACATAATTAAAGACATATTTCCATTCAATTCTGGTTAAGCTCTTACAAGTTATGTATAACTTATACGTATAACTTTGGCTTTAAAGCCTCCCTTAAACAACAAAGCATTGTTTACGTTTTTAATAAATCTTAATTTTCACTCCTCTAATTCAGAAGCCATTTTTTGAAGCAAGAATACACCAAATTCAGTAGGCAAATCTTCCATTAACATAATTCAATTGCCCTAAAATAATATTTATAAAGACGGTGGTAACTGTGATGCAAAGAGCTAAATGTAATAGGCAAAATTATCCTGCATTAGTAGTATATTCATAAAGGGGGAGAGTGTGTCAGCAATTTCCAGACAACTTTAAAAGTAGGAAGGAACCTGGCTTTTTTTTTTTCCTGCAAAAGCACTGAAAACAAGCATCAGGCACAAAGAGTTAACACATTCTTCCTACTTCTGAGAGCAGGAACGGGCCGATTTCGTCAGTGAGGTTTGGCAGCGCGCGAAATCCTGTAACCAATTCCATTTCCTGATAAATGAACGGTCCGCAGGGGAAAGTCAGCCAGAGGCTTTGGGAACTGCCGAGCGCTCAGACATGACCGAGAGGCTCCTGGAAGGAGCCAGACTGTCTCTTTGCTTATCGCCGCCCAGCCGAGCGGCACCAGCGCAAGGCCGGTGCTGCCAGACCGCGCTGCGAGCCCAGGCCGTGGCACAGCCGCTCCAGCCACACGTGAGACCCCCGGAAAATCAGAAAGTACACCAGCCCCAGCACATGCCTGACATCAGGCTCTAGGAACTCTGAGAACACATGGCCGTGTAACACGGGTGTTGGGATGGGACTTGTAACAGTCCGCATTGTTTATGTGCTTCAGAGCCAAGTGCTAGGAGTGACTCCGTATTCTGGAGTTGAGGATCTCGTCCCCACCCTTCCAACAGGAAAAAGCCAAATACAGAATGATAAATCATTCATTATTGGTTAGATTTTGGCATCAGTGAGGCTCTGAAGGAGGGGTTTTCAATTGGAGCTATGGGGTGCGTCACCTTGAGAGCTGAACATCACGCTCAAGTTCTAAATCGTTCCTCGTTTTGAGCTACAAATTTGGTTTTTTAAAGTTATCTTCATAAACATGACTAACAGCCTTACTGAATGTTAACAGTAAATATCAGGTCCAATAACAAAATGACAAATGTGCCTCAACCCAAGATCAGCCCTGAGTTTCTGATCTATTTAAATACCAACTTTTCAGACAGTTAATCTGGATGTTTGTTCACTTTCATATTATTACAAATCAATTCACAACTCCAACATTTTTGCAGGAAATTCAAGTTGCTTGACACACACAGAATTGAACTTTCAAAAGTCTAAAATTTGAGCTTGTAAAAAAAAACTCCCAAAAACATACTGCCAGTCCGATGACCCCTGAAGGGAAGTTAAAAGGAAGAAAAAAAAAGAAAAAGCTCAAATAATAACTTCAGGCCCTTCATTACCAAAATCCTGGGTAAGTTTTCAAGTGGCTTGCAGGCTTATAATAGCAAGGACGTCTGCAATTGATTAGCTCCCCCAGCACAACCAGATGTCTTGGTGACAGGGAGAAAGTACTGTGGGTTTGGAGTTTACTGGGATGCACAATATCTCATCACTGAAAAACAAAGTAATAAATGGGAAGGTGGGGAAGCTAAAGAAATATGCTTGCTCTCCATGTGTCCGAATCCAGTTTCTAGTTCTAGTTCTTTGGAAATCCCAGGATAAATTTTTTCTTGCTCCCTAAGAAAATGCCGCGGACTTGGTTGAGCCTGTCCTTTATCACAGCATCACTACTCATTCCTTTGCTGGGATCTTGGGTGCTTTCTGCTCACGGCTGTGACAAATACAAGCTAACAGTTCTCCACAATCTCTATCTGCACAGGTTTGCAAACAAGGTACATGGCCTTGGAGGAACACCAGAGCACTGTTTCAGACATAACACCCGCACGTAGACCAAACAAACTCCCCTTTCCTGCCACTCCTTCCCTGACTTTAACTCACGTTAATTAATGCATGCTTTAAACCTCAAATGAGAAAAGCGGTGGGAATATCTGAAGGAGATACAAAAGAGATCTGCTATTCTTTGGAGGATTTTGATATTCACAACTCTGCTGCCTTTAAAGCCTCCTTGATCCTTTTTGGGCTGCTTCCACCAAACACTGCAATGTGTCCATGCACAGAATTGCATAACGACCCAGGAACATTGCAGCAAGAAAACGTCTTCTTCCTGCTCTCTTCAGGATGAGGCATTAAAGTGGAGGATAGCACTGCAGGTATGGAGTGCCATAAGCTGGCTGACACAAGCAAAGCCCAGCACTGAAGGATTAGTATTTCTATCACACAATTGCAGAATGGTTTGAGTTGCAAGGCATTTTAAAGCTTATCCTCTTCCAACCCGCTGCCATGGGTCAGGGACACCTTCATCTCTCCCGGGCTGTTCCAAGTCCTGTCCAACCTGGCCTTGGACACTTCCAGGGACCCAGCTTCTCTGGGCACCCTGTGCCAGGACCTTACCACCCCTCACAGCCAAGAATTTCTTCCTAAACTTAAATAAACAAAGTACATTGAAGAGGTTCAGAAGTCAGTCTTATTTGAATTGCAACCAATGTTGCAATGTAAGAGAAATTATTCCCCAAGAAGAGTGACAAAATGCAAATTATTCAAGACAAGAGTGAGCAAAAGCTGATGGATTTGATGTTGGTAACCCGAGCCACTCCCAGCTTCTTCAAGCTGACTATGCACCTGCTAACAAAGCTTTGCCTCCATCCCATTACTCCTTGAGCTGCTCCTCTCAATCCCCTCCAGCTGAGGTGGCTGAAGGTCATGAGCTCACAGACCCAGTTTTGCTGCTCTGCTCACACACAGCACAGGCAGAAACACAGCTCTCATGATATGAGATGCTCACCAGGCTGCTGACCATGGCACCAGCTCCACTTTCTGAGCTACCACGCAATCAATGTGGTTCCTGTAGAGCAGCAGCCAGGGAAATCAGGGAGAGGGCAGGAGAACATGAAGCACAATCCCTCTTTCCTCCTAACTAATACCAGCCACTGTGAACCACACACTCCCCACCATGGGACACACACAGCCTTGGGGTCTATCTGGCATCCTGCTTGCATCGTGCCTGGTACCATCTCCTAAGCGTTAAGACACAGCCTGACAAGCTTGAGAATGTTGGAGCCATCAGCAGAACTTTTCAGTGGAAGCAGGATTTTCCCCATGGAAATGAATGCTTCAGTGACTAGAAAGAAAACAAGACTGAAGTTCTCAGTTTATTCTTCATCTCTGAAGAAAAGTTTTATACAAGTGGTCTAAGTTGAAAGCACGATTACTATTTTCTGTTCAAAGGGATTTTTGGGTGCTTTACAATAAGAAACTGATATTACATGAGAAACAGTTTAAAGATCAGAGATTCCAAAGTTTGCTAATGCTTTTTTTCCTATGTTGATGCTGCAGTGATGTTTATATTACTCTTCAATAGGGAGGTGTCAGAAAAGCATTAATATGTTTTTAACTGTGTGCCAGGCAGACAAGCAAAATAAAATAGCTGGGTTTTTTCTTGCTCTAGTCAACAATGCCAAAAATTACTGTTTATTTTTCTCCGCCCCCATGAAAGAATTTATAACCACTGAAGTAAACTCAAGTTAAAAAGCTGGTTTTAATCCCAAAACTGACTGACAGCTGCTGTGTAAAAGCAAACTCAACTTGTTTGGGTTCTCAGAAGTGTTCACATTTGAAAAATTTAGTTTCCTGGAATCATTTGAGGGGTGGTTTTTGGTTGGCTTTTTTTTTTTTTTTTTTGGTCCCTTCCCCCATAATGCTACAAAAATAATTTAAATAATGTGATACTGTATAGTTTTCACACTCATAACAAAACTGGGGAAAGGTGGAAAGCACATCCCCTTTTCAAACAGCCTTAAGAGTAACATGTAAATATGGTGTTGGTTACAGCGTGAGTGAACTCTCTTTGGGAGTGCCAGGGAGAGGTTGTGAGTGCCATGGTGCACACCACTGCTGCTAGGCCTGGCAACACTCAGGCAGATAAAACACTCAGCTGTAACTAGGACCTTGTCTGCAAAGGGACTCGTCTTACACCACACCAAAGAAATCCAAATCATGACAGTCAAAATACATCCAAACACTTATGGGAACTAGTAAGTGTATGAAGAGTTCTTGTTAGTTTTGTTTTTTTTTTTTTTTTTTTTAATATAATAATATTAAACCAAACTTTGAAAAATAAATAAATATGCTTGATAAATGACTCACCAATACTGCCAGCCTATGCCAACATTTCAAACACCTTGAGTTCAGCAATATGAAGCTCTGTGGATAGCAAGTTTCAAGTCAAACTACACTGCTAAGGACTGCAGTAAAATTTATTTCTCTTTCCTTAAGGTCTCTAAGTTAACTGATTCCTTACATTTTACCTGAAGGATGCTTCTGAAAATGAAGTGTTAGTATTCAATCCAACTCATCAGCTGTATTTGCATTACACATGGCTACAAACAAGGCTCTCTAAAGACTTCTAAAATCCACTTTTAACCATGGAACAACAGGACTCATCACATTTCAAAGACTTTTGAAGACTTAAATGTTCAAAAGCCATGTAGATGTGGCACTCGGGGACATGAGTTGCCTTGGCCACCTTGGGGGAACTTATTTTAGAGGGCTTTTCCAACCTAAATGATTCTGTGATTCCATGACTTTGAATCCACAGGTGGCAAAGTGAATTTATTTTGGCCATTGACTTTTCCAGTGTTAAAGCAACCCAGGCACATGAGCAAAATTTTTTTGCTAACATGCTATGTATTCTAACCAGCTACTGAACCCTACTTCCTACTAAAGCCACATTTCTGTGGATTATCATATTAATGCTTCAAAGTGAGGGTGATATTTATTTCTGAACTAAACCCCGAAAGCTTTCATTCCCTTCTGGGATGATGCCGTTATTTTCCTTCCTGTAAGGTTTCAAACTACAAAGCCAAGAGTTCCCATACAATGCATTATGTCAGCAAGTATCTAACTTCAAGCACTATAATAATCACAGTTTTTCCATAGTATTTTTCACATACTTTAGATCTTGCCTACACACAAGTTTGCACCATTTAATTAAACAGATTTAAATGATAGAAACTCCTGCTTGGACATACTTATTATAAAGTGGTGTCATTCAGTTTAGTTTCAACTCATTCTCACCAATTTAAGTAGCGAGGCTTACATTAATTGAAAAGCACCTGCGTAAGGGTTTGCCCTGGCTCAGACAGACAGACAGGTTTATAATCCCACTGTAAGATTAGCCAGAGTCAGCTGAGTGCAGACATGTCTTCGACTACTCACAGTTTCACAATGATAAGTTATTTTCTGACCACAAAGCCCATCAAAACTTTTCAAGATAAATTTTTCCCCCTGGAATTTTGATTACCCAAAATAATACTTCTCAAGGGACGCAGAGTATATTCTTCTCTACTCGAGGTCTCTGAGAAGCCGACCTCTAAAACAAATGCCTTCAAAAGAAACATGAGTTATTGTCCATCACTTGCAGGTCAGCTCACGGAAGCAGGGAAGTCTGACATCTTAATTGAGGGTATAAATTGTCAGAAGGAAATACACAATCCATAAATACTCTTATTCTTAGCATATGGTCAGTGTTCTGGAAAGGCCCAAAAAGCACTTTGTTTAAAACTTTCTTACACTTCTGTCACTAATCTGATCTTCTTCAGGGTAAGGGTTAACAGCAGCTGAGGGTCAGCAAAAGGAAGTCTGTGTTGTAGACGCCTGCCTAGCGTCAGACCTAAGGATGTATTAGACACAATCAGCTTCCACTGTAATAAGAACTTTGACCTTTGAGCCAGAAAAAAAATAAAAGAAAAAGATAAATATCAGGAAGAAGTGGATGAATTTATTTTTTAAGGAAGTTTTCTGTCTCTCTTGCCTAGAGCTGTGCCCTGGAGCTCTGTAAAGCTGCTGGTCTCTGTAACTCCTCTGTCCCTACCCCTTTACAGTGTCACAGAGAGTTAATTTGTGCAGCATTCCACCAAAAATTTCACAGCAGCAAAAGTGTTACAGCAGTAAAACAAACACAAGAAAGCTGTACATAGCTTTTAAAGCAATTACAGATCTGTCTCAAGGTGTAGTTTGGATTATTAAAGACCACTAGCCTAGATCCTGAATCCAGCATATTGCTGTGGCCAAATAACAACCACTCAAGACTAAGGACAGCAGGACTGTGGGAAAAAAAACCCAACCAAACAAACAAACTGTAATCAGGAGCAACTCTAATAGAAGACGGGGCAATGGATGGCTTCTTTGGATCAATAGAGCATATATATGGAACAATACCAATTTCCTTTGCCACCCGGGGTGCTATGCCCTGTCCCTCTGCAGGTGTGATGGCACCACTGACTGCTCAACAGATGATGTCTCCTCCCTGTGAGGAGCATCTGCAGAAGCAGGAAAATTCTTCCCAAGACAGCTCAGTACGCGAGCCAAGAAATGGTTCCAGTTCCTTTAGTTTTGGGGATGCCATATGCACTTCCTTTTATGGCCACTCCTGATTTCTGATTTCCCATGAGCAGCTGAGGGAGCTGGGGAAGGGGCTCAGCCTGGAAAAAAGGAGGCTCAGGGGAGGCCCTTGTGGCTCTGCACAGCTCCCTGCCAGGAGGGGACAGCCGGGGGGGTCGGGCTCTGCTCCCAGGGAACAGGGACAGGAGGAGAGGGAATGGCCTCAGGCTGGGCCAGGGGAGGGGCAGGGTGGACAGAAGGGAAAATTTCTTCACATAAAGCTCTATCAATCCCTGGTTGCTGAGGGCAGTGTTGGGAGTCCCCATTCCCACAGGGATTTAAAAGCTGTGTGGATGTGACACTTGGGGACATAGATTAGTGACGACCTGGGCAGTGCTGGGGAATTGTGGGACTTGGTCTTGGAAGACTTTTCCAACCTAAATCATTCTACCAAAGCACCGGTGCTCAACACCCCCTGTTGAATTCACTGCCATCTCAGTCAACAACCATGTTATTTTTATGACATTTTTTGTAGCTGAACTTCTGGTGCTGCTGCTGTTTTCCCAGGGTGATGTGCCAGGGACATTCATCTCCTCTGGTCCACCTCACAGGCAGTATCTGCCATCACCATGATGACAATTTACTCTTCCCCTGTGCTCTGGTGCCTCAGTGATTAGCAGCTTTTTTCAGTGAAACAAATGGAAGCTGATGGAGTTGGAAGTACATTGTTAATACAAGGGGAAACCTATGAGAAGTGCTTTTAACACCTAAAGCAAAACTTGTTCTGTCAAGAGACTGAAGGCTTTTACCTCTGCTCCTTTTACATATTCTGTGAAATTTTAATGCCCATCGAACTCAAATGCACTCCAATAAATATTAAATTTTGTACCATATCAAAAACGTGAGAGTTGATGGCATAATGGCACGTCTGCATAGCACACAAAGAACATCTGACAAAGTGCACATTGATGACAAAATACTAATTGACATGGGAAGAAAAGGAGTAGGGGAAAAACACAAGCAGATCAGAAAATGCTCATGAAAAACAAATCTCCTTCTTAAGTGGCTTAGGTAATGGGAACTTTTTTTTTATAAAGCATTAAATGTGGCTTCCCAAGTGTGATCATTCTATGAAACCAAATGTCAGCTTCCAGTCACTAGCTGGCATTTGAAACAAGTTTTCCCACTTATTGCAGAAGAGTTGTTATCTGCTGGCTAACTCCCCTTGAAATCCTGAGATAACTCACAGGCTCCAGACACGGTCCCGCTTCTCTCACTCTCCTAATCCTGAAAGTACAGATAGTTCACCAAAGGGAAGGAAGGCAGCTTGAGAACTTAAAAAAAAAAAAAA
>VWYO01008470.1:3547-25562 GCA_013400275.1 Rhadina sibilatrix
TTTTTTTTTTTTTTTTTTTTTATACTGCTTTGTGATTTGGGAAATTATGTGGGCAAATGTCACTAGCATCAAGATTTCTTAGCAACCCAGAATCTAAAGAGGCTTGGATAAGAGAAAGCAGATGGAGACTAAACATGGTGCCTTCATTTCAGCAGAGGCCACTGAATAAATATGCACTTCGCTTGGTTAAAACAACACCTATTGGCAGTAATTGTTGTTGGGTTTTTTGCCAGTGGGAGTCTAATAACTCTGGCAAGAGCTAGGTGATCCACAAGCTGTTACAGTGTGCTTTTGGCTCATCTTGTATCATACAACCTCACACATTTCCATACTAGAAAGCTATGAAGGGATCAGTAATGTTTACAATATGAAACAGATATTGCAGGATATGCAGTTTTCCCAAGCTGTGCAAAATTCTATTGCACCATCAAACACATTGCTTAGTGGTTATTTTTAGACTAGATTTGCTGTTAAACACTTATGTGAATGTGACCAGGGCAGGGTCCAAAAATGGTTTTCCCAAGCCAGAATGGCACATAAGGCAAATTTGGCTGCCAGCTATTTTTGGACAAAGTCAACATTTTCCTTAGAGAGAGAGAAATACAGCCAATGGACACGAATATTCTTGATTTCATGTCTGTGGCACCAACAAACCAGTCTAGTCTCAGTACAATTAGCAGCATACAAATGCAGAACTGGTGTCGTTGAGGACTGTAGAATCCAAACCAGGAGAGTGTGGGCTGTGATGTGAGCAATGGGGGTGTCTTTTGAGACCCTGCCCTGGCATCAAACCCTGCTGCTGTTTTGCCTTCCAGAGGTCAAAACCCAGGAATCTCAGTGGAACAGGTGTAATGCTAAAAGACTTGGGAGAGGATTAGATAATCTCATGCTGGGCTAAGAAATCGAGCCAGAGCCAGCCTGAAAATCTCTAAAATTGAGAGTCTCTAGGAGTACATTAAAATGGTGGCAAAGCTGTTCCATATAAACTGAAAACAGTACTAGTGAAAGGCAGAAAAGTGCACCTGCTATTATATCGACCCTTCTGGCTGTGTGGTTACCTGCTCTATTATTGACAGAATTGAGTAACACTGCCACATTGAGGTAACCCGTTCATGCTGTTATTTTCATTTTAAAAAATACCAGTAATTAAATCTATGTGGGCAGCTAGCATCTTGGAAAATAATGCAGCACACATTTATTGTGTTTTACCTTAAAAAGACACTACCAACTGCCACCTTTCCTCCATTCTCATCCTGCTGCTGGAAATTCCCCGGTAGCAGGACATTCAATGGAAGACATACACATCAGCTTGTTTTCTAGTGTTGCTTAAGCAAGGTTAATGCTGGCCACCTTCCTTTTACTGGTTACTCAAAGTTAAGTTTCTGTATCTTCCAATTCTTCTCTGACATAAAGACTTCATCAAGAGAGATGAGTTACCATGGAAGTGCCTCTTAAATAATACAAATTCAACACACATGTACAATAAATATGATAGAGTGTTACTTATAATGTATTATTCTGCATTCATTGAGTGATAATTTGTGCAGAGGGCTGCAACTCTCTCTTATTCATTCAACTATTGGATAGTAATTCTTCAAATCGGAAATGCTTTGGGCTTGGGAAGGAACACAACTGACAAATGATTAAAAAAACAGAGCTCTAGTTGCTAAAATGGAGCCACTGATAAGGTAGCCATTCATGAAGAGGCTGATATACCCATACGGAACGCTAGATCAGGCCCATACTCTCAGACAAGTGCAGACTTTTACTAAGTTCTAAGAAGGTTGTGTTTTGTTTTATAGGAGATCATTATTGGTGTATCCAGTTGCTACCGGACCTTGGAAAGTCAGGATACATGGCCATAAGCCAGGCAGAGGGAGTTCAGCTGAGTTCCCTTCCCTGAGATGGGAGGCACTAAAAGACAACAAGAACCAGTGATATTTACTCAGTTGTGAGACTGAAACCAAGACATGATGTGTTTCACGCCAAGATGTAGTCCTCCTAGTTTGGATTGGGCAGATCACAGCTGAACCAGGCTGTGAGGAACAAATGCTCATTTGCTCGCAAAACATTTGCTCACAGCAAATGTACATCCTTGTATATCTCCTAGATCAAACAAGTAACCGTTCTGCTTCAGATTGACAGACACAGTGCAGATTTTTCCAGCCTGTTTCTGTGCACTGGGAAGCCCTTCCATCCCATTCAGTTGTCTGTGACACACTGGAACTTTATAGAAGTGTGAATACTACACATTTTTTTGCTTAGTTGAACATTATTTTTTTTTTTTTTTCTTTTAAAGAATACTGTGTATCATGCTTCAGCACTTGTAGAGATCATGATAGACTGATTTTTTGGTTCAATGGTTTGCTGATCTATTTCACTATGAGCATGGGAAGGAAGATCTGTAATGAATATCTATAATGAATATCTTTTATCTCTCTCCAGAAATAAGTGGTAAAAATTTCTTTGATGCAATGAGTAAGACTTTCAAGAGATTAATTATGTTCAGATGCTCCAATGCCAGTCTGAATGATTTGGTTGAATGAGCATGGGGGTTGTCAAACAAATTTTCCATTAATTTCCTCATTCCTAGTTAAATAACTGTTGTGATCAACTAACACACCCATATAAATGATATCCTGAAGACAGAACAATTTACCTGGCAGTACTTCTGAACCCAATTCTATTTGTTTTCTGCACAGTGATTAGTATTTACTGTTGCATGTCTTGCCACTAAATCAACTCACTGAGCCACTACTGTAAGGACCTCTACCTCTTGCTGCTTCGCTGATACCTGCCACAGCAGTATGCTCAAGAAAAGATTGCCTTCTCACATGCTTATTCATCCCATTATTACAGCTGTTCATACAGTAACCACTGGAGTTTGATAGTTCTATTTCAATTTTAAAAATTCTAAAAAAGTCTTAAATAAATTACAATGAGAAAAAAGCTATCAATAATACAGTTTAATACTGCTTTTTACTTGCTGTTGTAAAAAATGCATTATTTCAGTGAAAATTAGATCACTTCTATAGAGTTGTACAATAAAGCAAAAAAAAAATTACAGCTATATGAAGTATAGCGAAATAGTCATACTCTAGGAACAAACGATACATGGTTCAACAAAACAGAAGTGGATTGTTTCAACTCCATGCAGAGAAGAAATGGACATAAAAGAACTCATGCTGCCTTCATAACATTTCGTAACATGAAAGTTGATAGTGTGTGCTTAGTCTTCAAGAAAAGTGCGCTGTCTACTAGTGTTTCCTCACTGTCAGACAGTTCCTTAAGCTTTCATTTAAGTTAGTGGAAATCTTGCTGTGGCTTTCAGATAGCTCTTAAACTGACTACTGTGCAGAGAGTGCATTCACACATCCTAGGCCTGAAAAAATTTCCCAACAGATATGAGGTTTCTGCCAAAAAGAAACACTGGGACACTTTAGACACAAACGTATGTCTCTTCCTACATCTAAGATAATGTCTATTTTACTGCTGAGTTGCTTGTCATGCTCATCAGCTATGCCAGCATGAACAGAGGCAGGCATAGAGAAGAAACAGAAAATATCACTGAATCCCTGAGCAAATCCTTACTCCTTAAATGTTGCATGTATCTCAAGTAGTACTGTAGAACAGGACATATTTCAAAGAAAGGCCAAAAAAATGCAACAGCTATCATGAAAGAAATACCTCAGTAGCATCCAAAATGCAGTCCTAAGTTTTCAGACCTCAGGAGATAAAATGAAGAATTGACAAATCCCAAGTGGTATGGTGAAAGTGAATATTGCATGATTAAATTATTTCATATCCAGGTGTTGAGAGCGACAGAAAATAGGAACATGCTCTGGAAGCAACAAAAGAAAATAACCCTCTGGAGTTTAGCTGCATAACATTATCAATGCTTCTTGTGGGCATCGGGAATGAAAATGGATTGGAGAATTGGTGGACATATATTGGAAAAAAAATCTACTGAAAAACTTTTAAAAGCAAGACCATTACACTGGGGAGGTACCCCAGCAATTTGTTTACATCCCACATGAGGGTGGGAAAAGATTCTGTTTATTATTTTGTGTTCCCCCTGTCCTTGTCCTTTTCCAGACACCTGCTACAAGTGGGTCCTGGAGGTGGGACACTTTTGATCACTCACCTGGTTATTTGACTGCAGACATGATTTTCAGCAGTACAATTGCTGACAATAAGAAATTCTCATGTATTGTGAAGTATTAATTGCAATGCTAACAATACTTTTTAACATCATTACTATCAAACAATATTGCTTCTGAAGTAAAATTAGTTTTTTCAAACAAATAGTTTTGCCGATGAATGAGAAAGACCTGACAATGAAATTTCACATATTTCAAGCAAACTCAATTTTATATAAAAGTCTCATTAAAATGGAGATTAAAGGGATTTAAATGGTCCATGTTCTTGCTTCTTTCACTATTGACTATTCTTTGAAATTTTTAATTGTTTTGGTCTGTTTTTCTATTTGCTACTTTTTTGCTTATATAAAATGTGCTTAGGATTTACTGGAATCTCTAGTGAAAATTGCTGTAACAGTATGTAATGCAAAAAGTACACAAAGTGATGGAAGAGAAATACTTGTGTTCATACACTTTCAGTTATCATTTAGTCATTTTCTTTGAAATCACCCAGATGCTCAACTCCGATTCCCAAAGTGACTTAAAAAAAAAATCTCAATCAGGTGTTTGTTATACCAATGACATGTTAAAGTCCTCAAGTTTTTTGAGGGAACTCAAGAATTATGGAACTAATTTTATGGTTCCCTATTAAAAGTCAGATGGAAAAAAAAATGCTGCAGATTGTATAATCTCTGTTCAGGTTCCTTTGCTGCTTTGCTGTGGTCCCCAAAATCTCCCAGGCGAAGGTTTCTGTTCCAGGTGGTAATGTCATTATCCTGCCAGACTTCTTATCCAGAAAGATGATCATGTCCCAAAGCTTTCAAAACTGTAGATAATATGTTGCTAATGTACTGTATATGCCTTTATAAATCCTGTCTCCATGGCGGGGAAAATGAGAAAATGCTCCTTCTGCAGGGATGGGCAGGACACCTCAACACTATCTTCACTTTTGGAATTTTAACTACAACTGCACCTTCTTTTAAACTCCTACATTTTTATTCATGTATTTTGTATGCCACTGTATGTTCTTCTTTAAACAAAAACAAACAAAATGCTGTCTTTCCCAAAAGCTTCTTAAGCCTGGGACAGAAAGAAATACATAAGCCATTAACTCCAAAATTAAATTGTCATCTGAATTATTAAGTAATTGATTTAGAGAAATAAGAAAGAAAGAAAGAGAACAAACCCTAGAAAAACAACAAATCTTGCTGCTATTTGTTTCCACCATGCAGCACAAACCACAGTGCATAAAAAAAAATCATAATTATCTTTAAAAGTAAAAACAAAGATTAAAAAAAATAAGTACCACCAAGTAATAGAGAGCAGCCACTTCACTGGTGTTTCTGAAGATGTTTTTTGGGTGAGTTGGAAACAGAGGCTTAGAGCAACACTGAGAATGGCTACTTAATTGGCAGGCATGATGTTTTCTCAGTGCATCAGACAGAAACAAGCACTGTAGGTAAATGGGCAAAGATTTTAGTCTGTAGTGGATCCCAGACCGATTACTGGGGATAAAGTAATCAATAAATAACAGAAAAGAGTGAGGACAAGCGTGTATTATGCCACAGGAAAACATTTGAAAATCACCTGTTTATCAGAAATCATTTTAAGGATTGGATTGAGACAAATGCATAGTAAATCCCACTAATCTTTCAGCAAAACATATACCTCCTTTCAAAGTAAGATGGAGTCTTCATGTAGCCTGAGATTTTGTCTTCAGAAACACTGTTGAACTAGAGCATTGCTTATTCTTGATGCATTTGTGGTCTCCTCCACTCTTTTTCTTTGCTCACTTGTCTTAAGCTCTGAGTTTGGGAAGATAATTAAACAAAAAAAACAGTACACATAGAGTACATGATGAGTAAGATGAACCAGAGGATGTAAGTGCAAAAGATTGAAAATGTGACAGTCCATCTCAGCAGGGCATGGGGGATGAATCAGACAGAAGGGGTGAAAATACTTGGCAACCTGAAATAAAGCTACCTGTAATGTCAAAAATTCGGTTTCTGTGAGGAAACATTTGATTGTCTTAAGTAACTGGGAAGCTGCAGGATGTTTCACACTGTGCAGATCACTTGTGCTCAAGCCAGCAAAGGATCAAGAGTATCTGTAAATAACACTAACAAAGTCAATCTGACACAGGCATGAGGCAGCCAGTTTATATGTTGCCTTTTTTAGAAAACCACCATTCATCCTGTTAATCTATTTATACAGTGAAAATATTCTGAATAGAGAGACATTTGTGCTAGGAGTTTCCTTATCTTATACACTAAATAAACATTGCATGCCACCTTAATTGTATTTAGCAGACAGCTAATTTATTCTCAGCTGATCTTGGGAAGCTATAATTCATCCCAGACATGTGAGAAATTGCCTCCCCTTTCTGTAACGAGAATTCCATGTAGAAATGCTGCAGGATACTGGGATATTTCCCATAAAAATCATTGACGAGTAATGAGCCCCATCCCAGGAAGATTTGACATAAACATTTTGCTCTTTTAGTACAGTGAGATAGTACCACAGTTCAGGACTGCAGTGTCATTATAAACTCAAGCATAAGTAGATTCTTTTGTTATTCATAATGATTAATAGTCCTCTGTATGGCAAAGGGACTAGAACAAAATTATTGATAATTGGAATTAAAAGCTTTTCTCAATTCCTGAATCCACAATACCTAAACAAAAACAAAAACAAAAACAAAAACACAAACAAAACAAAACAGAAAAACCAAACAAACAAACAAACAAAAACAACACCAAACACAACCAAACAAAACACCTCTCAAACTATGAGCAGGACAACTTGCCATTGCATTTGCATTTGACACACTAATTAAAACTAATGCTTCCTTTAAACCCTTATATATTTATTCCTGTGGTTTGTATAGTATCATGCTCTGCTGATCATGTAGCTCCATCTCTAATAACTATCACCAGAAAATAAGGGCAGAGAGTTATAGAGGTAGTGTAACACCAGTAAAGGACAGGGACAGGGATGTCATGCATGGTTGCACACCCATTCCTAGAAAGCAATACAATGCAAACATCTAGAGCCAGTTGGTACATTGACACCCAGATTGTACAACATCTTTTGGAGCATCTTTTGTCAAAGTAATCACAAAGCTGCTTACAACCTTTTCTGCTACACCCCAGAAATTGCACAGGGTTCCAAACACTGCTTTGCCCAAATAAATGGGGAAAACTGTTGGGGAGGATGACAAAAGGCCTCCTGTAGAAAAAACAAAAACCCAATGCAATTTAAAATTTCATGGTGCTAACTAATTTTCTCAGTTGTTATGAGAATAATAGTTTAGAACATTATTGGAAATACTATAGAAGAAAACTAGATTAAAACTGAAGAGAAAACATTTGTTGTGTCTGAAGCAAGTGAAAATTTCCTACTGAAAAATTTGGTACACCAAGAAAATCTTGTATTTTCCAAAGTAGTGATTGTATTTTTATCTTTATCTATTAGCTCCCTCTAATTAGTGCCAAAGCTGTAATGATGGGTGAAATCACTTCCAAGAGGACAGGTGGCCATCATTAAAATCTCTGTGCTTTGTTCACAGAATCTGAAAATCTCACAAAAAAGACTAAGGTTAACATTAGATAAACAAAAGCAGTGAGGTTTGGTTGGTAATCTTAAAACTGCTCGATATATTGCACAAATTCTTGCAAAGAGCTTAATTTTAAAACAGTTTGAAATCTTTTTTCTCTGTTTTGGCCTTTTGTTTTCATTTCCTCCTAAGGCTGTAGGAACAGACTGCTGAGTTCATCTGCTTTATGTCAGTCAGTTATATCTCTGTACAGAGCAGAGGGAAATAAATATTGTTAACAAAAAATATTGATTTAAGAAAAACAACAAAATTATTCTGAGCATATGATAATTTCTTCTCAGTATTTGAAAAATAGTAAAACCATTGAAAATAAACTATTTCAAAGAGTAATTAAATCCTTAAAACAGAGCAGATTGAATTTGCTTTTGTAAAATTCACAAGAAAAAATTTGCTTAATAATAAATTTTATGGAGATACAAAATTTTTCCAGAATTTTAATTCACAACCAAAGAATTTCCTTTCTTCTCTAAGTACTTTAGCTTGACTGAATGAAGGACTAATAATGAACCAAGATTTTATAATGTTTATCAAAGCATGAGTATAATTTTTAAAAGGCTTTGAGCATTAGGTAAATCACTGACAGCTTCTGAAATTTGGTGCATTTCCATGATCAGATTTTTAATTTTTTCCTTTTTGTGGCAAAGGATTTATTTAAGGAAGATTCTCTTTCTTCTAATGAAAATCTCATTGAGATTTTAGAGTACAATTCAATTGCTACTGCACATCATTTGAAGTGCCTCAAAAAACTTAAAGACCATTTTAAAAGACAGTTTTATTTTCCTTCATGGATGCTATCATACTGCAGAGAAGAAAGCAGAACAAAACTGGTTCTAGAAACTAGACCAGAAGTCTGTTGTCTCACTCTGGCACAGTGCAGAGTGTGTGCCAAAGCTCAGCACCTTTCATTTTTGTATGTAAAATGTGTTAATTTGTCACAGAGAATCCCCCAGGAGTATTTGAAATGAGCTGACTGGCCTGAAGTCAAGCCTCAAATCAAATGAGACGTTAGTAATCAAAAAGGTATTTAAGGATGTTTTTGCAGTTACATTTTATACCTATAAGTATTTTGGAACTGTGGTATGCCACATAATTTTATAACTAAATATTTTTCAGTCATTTATTTAAAAAAATAACCGTTATTTTACTTTTTTATTAATTTTAACTTTTTAAATTTTAATTGCAGTAAAATTTTGCAACTGTAAAAATCCCCATGCATTTTACACCAGCACAGAAAACCACACAGTCATATACACAAGTATGCAAATGCATAAGTACTATTTAAATTTCCGTGCATCTTGCTATAATCAATCAGCATGTACATAGTATAATGGTACATGCAGGGTAAAGTATCCAGTTAGTTTTTTAAAATCAAATAAAATTTATCTACTACGCTGTAAGACCAAATATGTATGCATGTATGTATTTCTACAGAAATAAATGCAAAACACTAGCAGTGATTTTTCTAGTCAGCAGATAGTATCAGCCTGTGATTTTGTATATAACTAAGTAAACTGCTTGCTCTCATGGAGGGCAAGAAGGGAAAATTGTGTTAAATAATTAATTAACAGGATGAAAGTGTAACAATGATATCTGAACAATAGGGCAGAATTTCAAAGTCTCATCTGGAAATAAACTGTACCAGTGCTTTTGCTGATTACATTTAGATATAATTTCCAATACATTAGAGAATTTACTATGCCCTTCAGGAGCTAGGAATGCATCAACTCAAAGCATTTAGTTTTGAAAGTATTTTAAATATTACCAAGGAGACCATTTTCTTCCTGTCTGTTGATGTCCTTTTGGCTCCAATATCAAAATCATTACATGTCTTTTGTAACCATAAAACCATATCTGAATGCCTCATCCTTCACAAATGCAAGTTAAACTTCACTTGTGATTAAATTTGAATGAAAGGATATCTCTAATTTCTAACAGACTTGATGGACATCTATCTTTGTTGTGATGCCTACAGAAATTGAATCCCTTAAGAGGTAAATCGCTCTACAAAAAAATGCTAATAAATGGGAGAGCTTTGTGGGGTGGAGAAGAAAAGCATGCTCCGCATTGTACAAAGCCCCTGCAAGGGGTAGCAAGGGGTAGCAAGGTATAGCCAACTGCATGAACTAAACAGTGAGACTGTTTTTCAAACGAGAAAAACAGCCTTCAGCACTCCATCTACCTAAAATAACCAGTTTTAGGTATTGTTCTGTAGGGGTTCAAAGGGGACTTGTGGCTTGTTCAACATGGATCTGGAGCAGTGCTATGCTCAGGCACATGTACAGCCCCACAGATGTGAGTACCAGCTCACAGGCTTTCTAACAAACAGTTTGGAAAATAAGGTTCTTTGAAAGATGCAGGTTTCTGGAGACAAGCTAGCCAGACATTGAAACCTCAAAGACTCCAGAAACAAAAATCCTGATAACCAAGTCCCATGCATCACTGTATTATACCACTCCTGACATGTATGGGACACCAGGTATGAACCATTTGTCAGGCACCTGAAGTGTTCCTGCCCCTGAGTTTGTCCTAGATGCTGCTATCACAATGAAACTGGTGTGGAAAACGCATAGCCAACTCAAGTTTAAACTGGCAGCTAGCTCATTAGGGCAGCTCTGAGAAACAATATATGAAGTTTAAGGCCAGAAGGGACTGTTAGATCATCTACTTTGACCTTGTGTACATCACAGACCATTACATTTCATCTAGCTATGTCCATATCTTCCTCCATTAACTCTGTTTTATTTATGCGTGCTTTTCTGTCAGGCAGCTAGACCTGAAGTCAAGACAGGGAGTGGCAAATACTTGTCACTTTTCTTAGTTAACTGTGTCTAATTTCTCATCTTGGATCAAGTAGGGAAAGATGTGTCCTCAGTTTTCATCTAAATAGATTGGACCTTTTCCCACATTCTTGCTTCTTCTGCCTTTATGCACTGTATCAAAGACCATGGAAAAGCATTGCCTATTATCTTTCCAACTTCAGATTATCTCATGAGAGATTGTTTGTTTGTTTGTTTGTTTGTTTTCTTCTGAGCAATTCAAACTCTTTTCTGTGAAGACAAGCCAAATTTATTCTGGTTTTGTCTGGAAAATATCCTACTTGTTTTCATCCTGATATGAGTTTTGTGTTTCTTTTTTTTCAGAGACATTTTAAACTCTCGTAGTAATTTTGTACTGTACAGAGAGATAAAATTTCCTTAATCTCCTCTCCTAATCATTTCTTCCTTTTTCATACACTCATTACTCTTATTAACATTATTATCACATTAATGGAATTTCTCATGTTGAATTGCTTTTTGCATTGTGACCTCTAATGCTCGTTCAGGGCCACTGAGCCCAAGTATATGTTTTCATGTACTCTCCTGCTTTCTTAGCTCCTAAGCATACAATCTAGCACTTATGTACATCCAGGGCCCTGTTGTATGGATTTTTTTTTAATTGCTTTACCTTTTTCTATGGTGAGCAAAGGATCAAACTCTTTAGAATACTCCCATAAGTGGTTTCTTTCAGCCTCAGGTACCAAAGGCTACCTGATGATCACATTAGAATTGAAAGTGCTAATGTACCACAAAGTAACCCTGGGGTTTCAGAATTAAAGGCATATTTAATTCTTGGTCCTGGGACCTTAAGAGTTTGCATTTCAAAAGTTTAAAAGTGGTCAAAAACATTAAGATCTTGCATGTAGTTGGCATTCCTAATTTTGAATCCTCCACATCTATGAGATCACATTAAACCTGCAAACATGAGAAGAAGAAAAAGACAATTGCTTATTCAAATTAAAATGTAAGATATTAAAAATGAAAATCCTATCCTATTAAATTATATATCCTGATGGACTTGCAGAAATCAGCAGAACTGCAGAGAATTATGGAAATGCTTTCTTTTAAAGCTATTATTTTCCCAAGTAAATTTAGCAAAGCTAATTTCATAAACAAACAGTTAATGGGAGATAGGCATCATGGGATTTCCTTGTTCATGTCAGTTTGCTCATCCTGAACATAAGGTCAGTGATCCTCCTTCTCTAAGACTTCACCACATCTCCAAGAGATATTATGTTTTGCATTTATATTGGCCACAAAGTGGAATTAGCAAACTAAGTGAACATTATGTCCCTTGCTACTAAGCATATTTCATTTTAATCCTCTTGTGTATCCTGCCCTTTTTTTCACAGAGGTGTACTTCAGCTTTTGAATGCATCATTGGAAAACAAGAGATAGTGTGCACTGAAGCTGGGAAAATACCATACTCCATAAATCGAGGGGAAAATCTGGTCTTCATTATGGAAAACTCAGAGTTTGGAAATCCAGATATTACTAGAGCCAGTGAAAAAATTCCCATTGACTTTAGCAAAGCATGGGTCTGCTTTGCTTTCTAAGGTGAGTGTTGGAGAGATTAGTCTGTATTTTCCTAGGTTATAGGCTCACCAGCCTCCAGTCTGCAAAGCAAAATATTGAGACAAATCCAAATAATTATCTTCTCTCAATCTCCAGCATCTCTCTTAGATACAAGCTGCACTGACATAATTGATAATAAATTCTGATGTTCAGCTAACAGACCACAGAGCAGTGATTCCTGAACTTCTTAACTTCTCTTTTGCAAGATAAGTATCTTATTCCACTCACACCAAGCTTCTCTTTCACCTCTCTAAATGACAGGCCTGGGATGGAGGTTGCAGATACGAGGCAGCATGCTTTCAGCCCTAACAAGGAAACCCTTGGAGAAGCAGCAGCGGGCAAAACAGCTTTAGTCTGTGATGGATGAATGCTTTCCTCAGCATAGTGCTCCCAGGGCACATAACCAGAGAAAATCATGATGCCAGGAGAAGGGATGGAGTAAGAGTGACTGATGAATGTACTATCAGTGGAGTAGATGTGCTCTTTTTTGAGTTATAAATCACTATACCAATGCTTGTTCCTCTGAAAATCCCATGGTTATGTACACTACTGTATATATAGACTGTTCTCTCAAAGTTCTTTCAACCAGAAAAACTGCAAAATCTTGGCATATGCAAGAAGGACACTTCTGCTCCCCAAGCAAAGATACATTTGGTGACAAACTTAGGAGTGCTGTGACAGGGAACTACATCTGGATAAGGCACATGAGGACAGATGCTGCCTGATTTCTGGCCATAGAGAAGTACTGCAGGAACAGAGTACATGGGAGAAATGCTGCCCTTGGGCCTGCTGCTGGTTCCCTGCAGCCTTTTGCCATGTTTGCTGCTAGATGTTATACCTGCTCATTGTTATACCTCCTGATGCTGCTCTATAGGAACCTGCTTAAGGGAAATACTGTCTTAATAACTAATTTCCTTCTGGACCATCCTGCATGGGTGATCCTTTTTAATTTATCAAGGAGAAAATAATAAACACAGCTCCAATCCAGCCCAAAACATAAAATGACACAAGACACAACTCTTGTCAACTGGCATAAAATGACATTTCTCTTGTGTTTTCAGCTGCCATTCAGAGAGATGGTGAGGAGAAAGAACTCAAAGTCTCCTCATGCTGAGCCAGGAATTAAATAGCATTCTTGGATGCAGATGATCTGGCCCGAAATTCCATCTCAACAACATTTAGAGCTTAGATGAGAGATGAATGCAAAACTTGTAAAATTCTTACTTGCATGAAGATTCTGCATGTTCTTGTGATTTTGAAGCCCAAACTCTAAACAAAGCATTTTTATGTTCCAAGAAATGTTTCTTCACTTTCTTTTTCTTCCGCCAGCACTGCCTAACAAAAAAATATATATATAACTTCAGAAGTCACTTTGGTTGATCCAGCAGTTAATCTCTGAAGTGCTACACAAAGCAGATCAGTGGCCAAATCTTCAGCTGGTACCAGGCACTGATCTTCCATATAAATCAGCAGCTAATGGGGGTAGACATCACCTTTATAGTCTGGTTACTGCTGTTTCCCTGGTCCTCTTTGCACAAGCCAAGTGGGTACTATCAGACATAGAAAAAACCACGGACCTAGACTTAACTTTTTGTCGGTAGTAGCTCTATGCAGGAAAATTTAAAGGCAAGCCAGGCATAGACCTTCACTTCTGTTGTCCAAAAGTGGAGTATGAATGCTTTTCCCTCAGTATACTTAAAACTTAAGAGAAGACAAAGACTAATTCTAAATTGATTCAGGCTCTGCATATCTTATTGCATCTGTCCAGGTCTCCTTGGATTATCTAGCAGTCCTAATCTGCACAAGTCCTGGGACCACTGCTGTCCATAGAAGTTTTCTTTATGCTTACAAAGTCTTGCTCTAAGTTCAGCCTTTTCTAAGCATTTGGATAAGTGATACCCAAAGTGAATCTGCTTATGATGACTGAGAGCAATTAATTCTGTCTTGGTGCAAATGCTGGCTGCCCATGGTATCCTGGGGTGACATTACGATGTATCCCCAATTGTCCGTTGGGTTTATGTTGGATATTACACTCTGTACCTTTAATTTGGATCTGAGAGTAAAACGGGGAGAAAAGTGCAGTTTGTTTTCAGAAACCTCTCGGACTGGCCTTGAAGAGTGGGAGTCACTGGCACCCAGACAGAGAGGCTTTTTCTTTTTTTTCAGCACTCACTTTCGCTTTGCTTTGCTTTGTAGCTAGTTAGTGTAGATTAGTTGAGCTTGAGAAGCTCTGCATTTCTTTTTTTCTTTTTTTTTCTTTTTTTCTTTTTTCCGTTTTTTCCACCTGTTTTTTGGAACCGTTCAAACCTCCCCCCATACTGAGGACCCGGGGGGTGCCGGGGGAGCTGGCACCTGGACCCACCAGGATCTGCCCTGCAGAGCAACTTCCACCAGCTTTGGAAAGAACTGAGAGCAGAAATCATCTACAGGAGGGACTTTGTTTTCCTTAATTCGTCATCTGGTATTGTTCAGTTTATTGTGCTGGGGGAGTGCTTTGCTGCTTTAATAAACAGGTTTCTTTCCACTTTCTCTCTGAGGAGTTTTCTCCCGAACCGGCTGGGGGAGGGGAGGGAGGGTTTCCCTAGGAGTTCTCCTCCCAAAGTGGCCTTAAACCATCACACATGGGGACCCCTCCTTGGACTCTGTGAGTATGAGAGGTGCTTTCTACACAAGGCTGGAGAGCATAAAAGGTAAGAAAACAAACAGGCTGGTGGAAGGACACTGGGTGGCCATGACTTGTGCATGTATGTGTGTATGTGCCTGCAAGCAGAGGGACACACGCAGCTCAGGGCTGGCAGTTGCCTCCCCAGTTACCCTCTCCTCTCTCTGGCATCTCTAGATTGAGCAAGTGGGTATGAGAAAAACTGCCCCTGAGAGCCCTTGTGGATATTGAGTTACTACCAGGAGCCCATTAGCAGTAGTGCTATTAATCTTCTCAGACATTTAGAGAATAAGCCAAAACCATGCAAGAATGGCCAGTAGGGACAATTGAAGCATTGAAAGGTAGCCTGTTTTTCAGAGCCCAGTGGGAAACCACAACTGCAGGGCTCTACCCAGGAGCAGGTGACCTTTGATCCCTGCATGACACTGGCTTACCAGCAGGGCCAAGGTTAAAAAGTGAAATGTGACCTGCAGGAAGACCTGGTCTTGCAAATGCCCCAGTTCATTTGGCTCAGGAAAACTCAAGGAGCCAATCTGACCAAGCTTGGACAGGGAACCATTGGAAAGACTCTGTGGTGAGCACAAGGTCACATAAATCTTGATTAGACTTTTGAGGAACTGCTTCTGATGCATTAATTATTTTTTGCCTTTGATACGAAATCCATCATGGAAGAAGAACTTTGCAGGGTAAGGCTCTTTGTGAAGACTATATGAAGGCTGTCAAGGAATTTTGTCATTAACTGGTCCTCTTATTTACACTTTCAGCTGATTTGTCTCTTCAGTGTCTTTTAAATATTATTCATTAATACTGTTGAAGAATCATGTGACTATTTAGCAGCTACTTGGGAAATCAGGAATTAACATGTAACATCATTAAGATGCTGGTGTCCTCGACGTCTCTGGGCTTGGCTGGCTTGACTTCCATCTCACTTAACACTATCTCCAGCAGAGCAAAATCTATTGCCTCTAGTCTCACCTCAAAGGCAGAAAAGAAATTCCAAATAATGTAAAGGAGGAAAAATCTCATTATCCATCACATTGAAAATATTGGTGACGTCCTCTAGGTTCATCAGAACTGGCAAGACCTGAGCTTTTACACTTTCTTGGTGTTGTGGGACATCTTCTCTATGTTTCTTTGGCAGTGGGAGAAGTCACACAGGTTGATATTATCTAGGAGGATAGATACTTCACAGTGACAAAAAGAAGCCAGAAGTCAGTGTGTTTTGCTTACTTCACTGTCTCTTTATTTCAGTTCCATGTAGAGTAGGATGGGCTCCTGCTTGATGAATCTAAATACCCTCATAAAGCAATGGTTAAGTCGTTGGGATCATGGTATATGAGACATGCACACCATAGTCAAAATGTAGCTGCACCTTGAAATGCACCATAAGGGAATTGCATGGGACAGGTAAGATAGAGGTGCTCTGACTAACAGGGACAGCAAAATCTATCCTAAAGCCAAGGCAAACACTTAGAGAGTGGCCTGTACTTATCTCCATCTTAGTCTTGCCACAAGCACTTTTGGACAACCCAAAGAAGTATGATTTTTCTGTTGTCCTATTGTGGGTTTAGACCTAATAACAGAAACAGTATATGAAATAAACAAAACCTGACCCTAAAAGAATACTTGAAAGTATAATCAATCTGAAGACAGCAATCATCTCCTGTTTGCTTAAACTGTGTTGTGTACTCAAGCCCATATATACTTTACAGATGATTAGACTACTATCTTTCTTGCTGAATATGAAAAGACTGTACACACAAAGAGGCTAGCAAAGTAATTATCCAGAACACTGGTTCCCAAGATACAGTATATGAAGATTAATGTTTGCATTTTCCCTTAGAATGGGAGATAGTGACCTTAAATGAATTGCTCTGAATTGCAAGTAATCAACAGTGAGAATAAATCAGTTTCCTCTTTCATTTCCAGCCCTACTACATAATCTCTAGCTACGTAACAAGATTTCCACAGCTGGCAGAATACTATGTCTATTATTATGTCTATATATTGAAGTTTGTTGTCTAATCAATACAGCAATAAAGACTGCTGCACCTGTGGCTTCTGCTCTCCAAGTTCTCCCTTTCTCCAACATCAGCATCCTTGGGAGCTGAAGCAGCAGGCCTTGAAAAAGTCCATACAACTTCCTCATGTTTTTTGACTCCTGGAGGCAATGGAGTGGGCAATGAGAGTTGCAAGAGGGGCAGGAGACTGGTGGACAATGGGCTGGAGGGACAGTTTCCTTGAGAACCTGACCCATATGCAAGCTGCCTCATACTCACTAATTTTCATCTGCCCTAGGCAAGCAGATCACATTCACAGAGTCTGACATGAGCATTAGGGTGACAAAGCCACAATGTCCCTGATAATCAATCATCAAGAATTAAATTCTCCAGTGTTTGCCCCCCATTAGTGATTGTCACTGTTTATTAGCTGTCTTTTCAGTTTGTGAAGTTGCTATGCAGGCAAATAACTGAAGGTAATAAAGCCTGAAACTGGCAGAGAAGCAAGCAAAAATAAAATTTGAAAAGAAAAAAAAAAAAAAAAAGAAAATTAAGGCTGGCCTTGCTGTGACAAATAGTCACAAGAGTAAGTGAGCTGTATTTTTGAAATGTCTCTATAAACAAAGACCCCCACACTCAATCATTTTTATGGTTTGCAGTTTGTTTTTGCTTTTGTGCACACTAATAAGATATGACTGTACCTGGACTGCCCTAGTGTTAAGAATTTCCTGGCTGCTAAAAAGCTGGTAAACATAGCTGCTATCATAACAGTCTCCTCAGCAGGCAGGACAGTGAGCCTAAACTGAGCAGCAGTTTCCCTATCATCCCTGCCTGGAGAATATCTGGGAACAGCATGGATTACACACATGAGCAACCTGATCCTGGGCCAGGGAATTCAAAAGACATGACTCATGTCACCACATAATTCAGCAATAGGCAAGGTCAAAGTTATCAGGATGCACTATAAATGCTAAAATCAGATGCCAAGCTATGCATAAGACAATGTCAGCATATAATTTCAGAGCGCAGCCTGAAATAAAATTATTTTCAACCTCAGGTCCTTTTTGGAAAAGTGCTCCAACAGTAGGCTTTCAAATTGGAACTTGCATCTATTAACTCTAGTTATTGGGCCATCTTAATGTTGTTCCAGAGAACACCTGAATGAATAGGAGCGGAAGAATTTATGGTAACAATAATTTATAGCTACGTTTTTGTCAGTATGAAGAGAGGAAAAGATCACAAGTAGCACATTGCACATGAAGTCAGCCATTTTGCAGTTACCTTCTAGTTTAAATGGTTTTGGAATTGATCTGTGAGATGTGTTGTTGGCATGTTTACTTGTTATTGACTTAAGTGTTTTGGGTGTTTTGGGTGCTGTGACCTTTGTACAAAAAATAACAAGCCAGTGAAGCAACACCCTTTGTATTGTCCCTTTTTGGACCTTGAAATGTGATGTTTCAAGAAGCTGCAGAGGTGACCAGTATATGACATTTAGCTAGATTGTATTTCTCAAAGCATATATCAACACCTTTCATACAGTATTATCATTCCAGAATTCTGATATAGGAAATATCAGGTAAGCTTTAAGTTTCTATTATTCTCTTCTCATTTTTCCTCTTCTTTGTTATGAAGACATAGTGAAATAATACTAAGGATAAATAAAGTAAAATCATTGCTTCTTCTCTTTTTTTCAGTCCTACCAAACGTCCAAGCTTTTAACCATAAACTAATTTGTAAGCTACTACTCCAAAATTATGAGTGCCTAAAATCAACCTCTTAACCTGATAAGCTGCTATATAAACATCTCATGGATTCAAAGGACAAAAGAGCTTTTACTGGTGTGCCTACTTGTCTAGCCTAGGTGAGCAAACTAGGTTTTCTAATATTGGATAAACCACACTTAACAGTCTGTGATCAACTTCTTAGAAATGTTCCAAATAGTTTATTAAAAACTTCATGTGTGGGAAGATTCAATGGTACACTGTTTCACTGGTAACCACGCTTGCTGGTAAAAACTGTGACTGACGTTTCCATTTCCAGCCCCTCCTTCAAGTTCCACAACTGGATTTTGGTCTGCTTGTCTCTTAGCAGTACAGTTATGAGTACTGTCTTAAATTCATGTGGTGTGCTTGAATAAAAGAAGTGGAAAACATCAGTACTGGTACATGTTTCTTCTCTGGGTTAGTTTATCCCCAATATGAAGTAATCACATAATTTCCTACAATTTATTCATTCTCATCTTCTCAATTTCCAAAAATAGGTGTCCACTTTTCAGCTGAAATGGTAGTTCTTATTAAAGCAAGAAGCTTGCTTTGATCTTTTACTGCTCGAGCATAATTGAGTCCAGAAAATTTTCAAGCAAACATGTCCAATTTAAAACTGGTCAAAGAAGGTACATGCTAGATGTTTTTAAAGACAAATAGGCCAATATGTAAAAAGCGCTAAGAGCCTTTTCATTCAATATGTTCCCAGAACACTGTACTATTTCCAATTATCCTGCTTTTCTTCAAGCCCAGAAACAGCAAATGAAAAACAGATGTCACATTCTATTGAAGGCTACTGATGGAATGGTAGCTGCTCCTGCTTATTGGAAACGGTTTTAGAATTATTTCCCTCTCTTTTAGTTACCATGACAATATTTGGCCTAATCCCATGGGGTTTTTTCACATCTAAGAACACTGTGTAGGCAAGTGGAATTATCATTAAAATTAATCCTGTTCAGAACCGATAATGAATGTCTTAATTTTGCCCTTGTTTTTAAGTGTTGCGTTCTTACTATCATTCCTTCAGGAAAGGTTATATGGAAAATACAAACCTTTAACTGCCTTTGGTTGTAGTAAAATGTTCCCTGAATATAGTAAGTTGTACATCATGTTGCTATGATCATACACTTTTTGTGTTGATAATATTCTACTGTCCTACAAAAGGACAAAGTTACCCTGCTAGACTCATCTTCTTTATGAATGTGTAAAGATCAGCCCCTGAATTTATCAGGATATCAAAAAACTTAGTCAATGTATCCTGCATTAAAAAAAATTCTAGATTTGTTTTCTTTAAAAACCACCTCTCATCTGAAAGCATTAATTTATACATATAAATACTAACATATAGACACCTGGCTATTCTACTTATAAGCCCCCTTCAGTCTCCCTCCCAAGTCCCTGTGGGCTGAACTGTAGGCCGTGTAAAAATATGTTTCTTAAAACCTCATGCAAAAGAGTTACTAATGAGAGGAAAGGTATGAGCGCTGAGTGGAATGATACCTCTGGGAAATACATTCTTCTCAGCTTTCTTTTTGCATGCTAGCAAACAAAAATCAATTATAATATTCAGGGTCATTTATATATGTGGAAATCGTTGTGGGAATTCAGAGTAATAGCCTGTAGTACAATCAGCATAAGCTTGTTGTAAAAATACATGTAAACCTAACATGGTAGGTCGTCTGCTGGGATTGCAGGTTTGTTAAAGGTCATAGTGTTAAATATGATGCATTTAGGATTCTGTAAAATATTTGGTCTGATATCTCATTATTTTGATTAAGAAATCAGAACAATCCAAAATCAACAAAACCCACATTAATCATAGAATCATAGAATTCCTTAATGACAAAATGTTTTGGGTTGGAAGTGACATTAAAGACCATGTAGTTTCAACCCCCTTCTCACCCCCCGCCCCCTTCCCATTCTGCATGGATATCTTCTACTATACCAGGTTGCACAAAGCTCCATCTGGCCTGGCCTTAAACACTTACAGGGATGGGGCATCCACAGCTTCTCTGGGAAACCCATTCCTGTGCCACACCACCATCACAGCAGAGTTTTTGTCAAATATCTAATCAAAATGTACTTTCTTTCAGTTTGAATCAATTCCCCCTTGTCTTGTCACTACATGCTCTTGTAAAAAGTCTCTCTCCATCTCTCTTGTAGACTCCCATCAGGTACTGGAAGGTCACAATAACATCAACCCAAAGCCTTCTCCAGACTGGAAAAAAACAACTGTCAGCCTTTCCTCACTGGAGTGTTTCTCCACCCCTCTAATTATCTTAGTGATGCTTCTCTGGACTCACTCCAACACATCCATGTCCTTCCTGTGCTGGGGACCCCAGAGCTGGATGCAGGATTCCAGATGAGGGGCAGAATCCCATTCCTGGCCCTACTGCATCTCTGGATGAGTCACATCCTGCTGTGCTCTGGATGCAGCCCGGGACACGTTTGGCATTCTGGGCTGTGAGTGTCCATGGCTGGGTCATGTCCAGCCTCTCACCCACCAGCACCCCCAAGCCCTTCTGCGCAGGGCTGCTCTCCATCTGTTCATCCCACAGCCTTTGTTGGTACTGGGTGTTGTCCCAACCCAGGTGCAACACCTTGGTCATGTTAAACCTCATGAGATTCCTTCCCATGGGCCCAGCTCTTGAGCTTGTCCAGATCCCTCTGGATTGGCATCCTGTCCTTCAGGTGTGTCAACAGCACCATTGAGCTTGGTGGCATCTGCAAATATTTTTGAAGATGCACTTGATCCCTTTGTCTTCGTCATTAATAAAGATGATAAATAACACTGGTCCCAGTACTGACCCCTCAGGGACCCCACTTGTCACTGATGTCCATCAGAACTCTGAGCCATTGACCACTACCTTCGGAATGCCCTTGTTGAAGCCATGCTGTCTTGAATCCCCTCTCTCTCCTCTATTTGCCTTAGCACATCTTCTAGGAGGATCTTTTCCATGATTCTCCCAGGCACAGAGGTGATGCTGACAGGTCTGTAGTTCCCAGAGTCCTCCTTTCTACTCTTTTTAAAGATGGGTACAGTATTTCCTCTTTTTCAGTTTCCTGGACTTCTATGACCTTTCAAATGTCATGAATAGTGGCTTGGCAACTACATCAACCAATTTCCTCAGGATTTTGGAATGCTTCTCCCCAGGTCCCATAGATTTAGGTACATTCAGGTTCCTCAGGAGGTCTAGAACCTCATTTTTAACTAAAACTTACTTTTGTTCCCTCAGTCCCCATCCTGCTGTCCATCTACCTGAGAGGTGTGGGAAGAGAGGTTTCCTTTAAAGCCTGAGGTAGAAGTATGAGTACCTTAACCTTTTCCTCAACCTTTGTTACCAGTTTCCTGAACTTGTTTATTTGGTAGGTCAGCTTCTTTGACCATCCTTTTCAGGCTAACACAAGCCCTTCCTGCTACTCATCTTGTTAAAAAAAAAAAAA
>VWYO01008478.1:2819-19561 GCA_013400275.1 Rhadina sibilatrix
AGATGATCCTGTAGAAAACGGATCCAGTGATGGTAAAAGGGGTCCAGTGATGGTAAAAGGGGTCCAGTGGTGGTAAAAGGGATCCAGTGGTGTGGGAAGGGTCCAGTGGATGGGAAAGGGTCCAGTGGGTCAGAAGGGGTCCAGTCTTCCTCCCAGAAAATGGGGTGAAGCCAGCAGCTTTCATGTCCCTGTGTCTCAGTTTTATCCAGACAGAAACTGCCTGTCCCCACTGCCAGGGGGATGTGATGCATCTCACAATGGGATGATGGAATGCCAGGGTACAGCCTGGGGAGGTGTTAATGGCCCATTATCAGAAGGTGTCAGGCCTCTCCTCCCTTGAGTTACAAGAGATAAAGAAAAACATCTCCTCAACTGCTTTTAACAGATGAAAATAGAATACACATATTTGGTTCCACAACCCATGACACTCTCACATCCTGTGGGAGAGATAGGTCCAGTGAATCCATAAATCAGCTGGGGGAGATGGGGTCTAGTGAATCCATAAATCAGCTGGTGGAGGCACAGAAAAATGTCTGTAGGCATCCACCACTGCCAAGCAAGTGGCTTCTTACAGCCTTCTGTCTTCTCCCACTTGTGCTCCACAAGCCAGTGTCCCACTGAAGGCAAAAATGCCAATAAAGTCAATTTTTGGGTGGGATGACTTAATGAAAAAACGTGGGGAAGGATGACTTAGACTATGCAGTGGATACAAAAATGTGGTAATTCAAAGAACTTAAAACTGTCCCTAAATTTCTCCAAAGCAAGCTGTAGGGAACTGGAAGCAGACATGAAGCTTGGTGAAAAGGAAATTCTGAATCTCTGAATTACACTTATTAAAGCATAATGTATCCTATTTTCTGTTAGATTTTTGCTGATTTTCACAAATTAATAAATTTGGTTTATTTTTATTCATCCAGTAGTAAAGCTCTATATACTTAAAGCCCCAAGTATGTTCTTATCTCTCTTACATTTCAATAATATTTCACCTTTTATCTTTTTCTTACTGGTAATGAGCATTGATCAAGTTCAGACAGGACAGTGTGTGTGTTTTGACCCATGATAATATCTGTGAATGCTCCTTCATGTCATCTTCATCATTAGATCCCATAACTTTTCCCACAAACAGAGTAAATTGGTCCATTTATTTGAATAAAATTAAAAAAAAAAAAAAAGGAATTGATGGTTTATGTTTTAAAAAAAATGGACGTGAAGTCTTACAGTTCTTGAAAATCAGTAAACATTCCTGTCTGTAATAACAGAGAGGAGTTCAGGTGCAGAATTTTAGGAAGTCAGTCAGGAACAGGTATATACATTCAAGCATCTGGAAACCAGTTTTAGTTACTAAAAAACCGAGGGGTAACTTGCACTCAGGTTTGGTCAGTCTAAAACACCTTTACCAGCCTGAAACTGTACTTTGTGTGTCATGGGTGTGTGTGTATCTGTACATACTGGCAGCTGGGCAAGGGCTGGAAAACATGGACATTCCTCTGAAAGCAATGGAGATTAGGGGACCCTCAAGTGCTATATGTGAGTGAAAGCACTTTTTGATGTTGTTTCACCTGTTTGAGAATAGATATTCTGGTGTTGTATTTATCCAGGCACTGCATTCAAAGCAGAAATGAGCTCCCATGGAGCACTCTGCCAGAGCTTTTGTGAACTTGGCGTTTGTTCTGAGAACCAGGACGGGAGGTTTTAGTTGTTGGGGTCACTTCTGTGTGGGATTTCTCACAGGACTGCAGGTAGAATTAATGTCTGAAAGCCACCTGAGTGAGCAGAGCGAGGGTGTGCCCTCAGCTTTCAGATTCAGGCTTCCTCTCCTCAGAAACTCAGTTCTAAATCGAGAAGAGGATGCCTGAAAAGGCTTCTTATGTTATTTCTGGGCTCATCATTGCTCTCGACATGTCAGCGTGATGAAAGCCAGCATAGAAATGTAAGATCATTATGATCATTCTTGTTTTCCTCAGTATGGAGTGAAAAAGAGGTCATGGAGAATAATTCTAACAAAAATGACTGGAGAAAGGCAAATGCAGTGCAGCTGTTTGACTTCCAATGAACATTTTGACGGATTAGATTGGAAACAGGATCTTTCCTTGCTCTGACTGAAATCACTGCTGACCAGAAGAGCACAAACAAGTGAGAGAGAAATGTCAGTGCTGGCTCCACGTGCAGCATTGTTTTCCCTCATCTTCTCTGGGAACGTGATAACAAAACACGTTTGAAACAGAAATCTGGAGTAGAGCCACCAGTGATTCCCCCCATCCTGTCCCACCTCCGGGGCTCCCACATGGCTGTGAGCTCCCTGGAGTCACTTCTGCTTCCTGCAGAAGCTGCTGAGGGGAGCTGGCACCACGGGCTCTTGATTTGGGCTCTGTCCCCACCTCAGACCCTGGCTTGAGCCTTGACCTTGGAATGTGTCTTGGGTTGTGGAGCCAGGGGTGTGTATTCTATTTCATTTGTTAAAAGCAGCTGGGGAGATGTTTTTCTTTATCTCTTGTAACTCTGGGGGGAGAGGGGTGGATGCCTTCTGATAATGGGCCAGCTGTTGAAACCAGGTGGGGCAGTGTTCCTTATCTCTTTTATTACCTGTCCTCCCTCCACGGGAATATTTTCTGCTAATGGGCCATTAAGACACCCATCAAAGCACACATCCCCAAAATAGACTATCCACATTACATCATCCTATTGTGAGATGTTCCACCCAGTGGGGGAGCCAAGCATTCCTACCTGGATAAAAACTGAGATGTAGGAACAGAAACTATCTGGCTTTGCCCAATTCCTGGAGAAAGACTGGACCCCTTCTCACCACCACTGGACCCTTTTCACCATCACTGGACCCTTCTCACCATCACTGGACCTTTGTTCTACAGGATCATCTCTACTCCACCAGAACCACATCTGCCACTCCAGGAGGACTCACTTTGGGACTGCTTCCAACCCCCTGACCAACAGGGTGTCAGGTTGTAGCTTTGACTCTGTCAGGCTTCTCCAAAACTGTTTGCTTGTTTGCTAATTTAGTTAGGTAGTTTTGTTTCCTACTACATTTGTATTGTTAATATTCCTAGTAAAGGACTGTTATTCCTATTCCCAAATCTTTGCCTGAAAGCCCTTGATTGCAAAATTATAATTTGGCAGGGATGAGGGGTTTGCATTCTCCATTCTAAGGGAAACTCCAGCTTTCCCTGGCAGATACCTGTCCTTCCAAACCAAGACAGAATGGCTGATCCTTCTCCCTTCCCCTTGTGAAGAACCTGTAGTAGAATAATTCTGAATTACCTTGCAAGGCTGTCGGGGAAGGGGGAGTCTTAATGAATATTTGCAGAGCACTTTGAGACCCTTGAATGAAAGAAGCTATAAAAATGCAAGATGTTATTATTTATTTATGAAGGTCCTTTGGGTTTTGGCCAACAGCATGAATTGTTGACATTTAATTATTGAAACAGTATGCCTATCAGACCCCTTATGGTAGGAAGAGATAAATAATGCAGAAGACTTCAGAAAACCTGGTCAATACCCTCTTGAGATCTGAAGCAAATATACCAGACACATAGCTCTAGCCCTAAAAAGAACTGAATAATTAAACCAAGGAATGAGATCAGTAGTTTGGAATGCTTTTTATAATTTGTGCACAATGTTCTACAAATTATTTATTGTTAGCCCATTACTTCCAAGCAGCCTTTTCTAAATAAATACCAGCCAGATTTGCCCATATGAGTGTCTTCATTGGGTGATTGCATCAAGAACCACTGAAAATGTCTGAGCATTTTAAGTTATTTGAGCAATTACAATGTTTCTTCCTGATATCTTGGAAGTGTTAAGGGTTGGTTTGTTTTTTTTTTAAAAAAACAACCCTTATCATAGCACCAATTAATACTTTTAAATATGCAATCAGTAGCTTTCCTATGAAAAGAAAAAAGGATTTAGTTGCTTAGAATGCTTTTGAAGAAGTTGCTTAAAAAGAAGGAAGAGTCTGTGCAGTCACATTAATTATACAGTACACTTTAGATGATGTTTTTCATCCAAGCGTGGCAAAGTTTCTACAACTGTGGATGCTTAATGTCACTGCAAGGCAAAGTACATAATTTACAGTGCTGATGGATAAAGTGAGACACTGCTGTCTTGTATAATTGCTCAAATAACTTAAAATGCTCAAATATTTTCACTGGCCCTTGATACATTCACCCAATTAGGAGACCCTTAAAGGATCACAGGTGCACAGCAAGGAAAGAACAAGAAAATTCTGGTCTTCCTCTGCAGGGAATGCTACATTCTCTCCAAACTGTAGAAAAGAGGTGGTATTAGCATTTACAGAGGATTACCAGAAGGGAGAGAGACTTCAGGAAACCCACAGACCAACACCTTTTGCCCCACCTACTCATTTGCTTGCTCATTTCAACGCCTGGAGTTTGGAGGCACAAAGGTTTATGAATAGGTGCAGTTGAGTGGCTCCAGGGAGTTCTGGTTTATCTGATGCTCTGCTGCATGCAGGCTGGGTGGATTTGAGATCAGAGCTCCTCCATTCCACGGGTGGACGTGGTGTTAAATGAAACCTCTGCTGTGATTTGAATGGAGGGACCTTTCTGCCAACTTCCTTGCAGGACATCAATTCAGGAATTTACCCGTTGCAGTAGCTCCTGGCGATTTTTGGCCAGTTTAGAGCTGTTCATCAGATTGTTGCATTCTGACTGTCATTTCAAGCAGAAGCAGTGCTTCTTTTTGTTTCCAGCTGTGTCAGTGGTGTCACAGCTGGCCGTGCTGAGGGAGCAATGCTCTGTGCAGAATCATGCAAAGTGTAATTTGCCGTCCATCGATCGACCGGCATCGTCTCCACAGCATCTCTGCTCTCTCTTGTTAAAGTCCTGGCTGTGTCTGGCCCTGCCTCAGCTATCAGATATGACACGCTCACAGCCCTAGGTAGGGTGACTCAGAAATAGTTGGGGAAAAGGGAGAACAGCCAATTTCTGTGACAGCTGTAGAAGAGGATTAGTGAATTCTACAGATGTGAATGATTCCTTCCAGCAATGCAACTACTGAGCTAGAGAATACTGGAGGAAACTAATAAATCAGGCTGAAAAATCCTCTGGCTAGGGAGAGTGATGCTGCTGGATGTTGCTCCTTATCTGAGTGGGGGCTGAAAGAATAAAAAAAAAAAATCACATTCACTGTCACTTTTCTCTCTTTCTGTTTTCTTGATCCTTGGATACTGGACTTCAGGGTAACCATTATACATTTGCACATATGATATTTCCAATATATTTATAAAGTTTTGGAAACAGAACTGAAGGTTAATATTTCATCATCTGACACAAAACAAAAAAAGTGGGGAGAGGAGATGATTTTCTCTGACTCTTAAAGGGATTTCCTTTGCTTTATACAAAAGGCTACAATGAACGAAAGACTTTTAGGTTCTTACTGATGTGTTGCTCAGCTCAATTTTTTGCAGTTAAGCTTTCAAAACATTTGCTCTGTTACTAAAACAATAAGCATTTCACAAGTGTATGTCATTTTGGAGGAGTCTGGTTTACAGCACTGTTAAGTGTGTGCCTGCCATTTGACTTTGTCACAGTGAACACTGTGCTGAGTGTGAAGTCCAGAAATTAATTTGTCCCTGCCAGGAGAGTGGAATATTGAAAAGAGAAACCACAAAATACATCCCATACTTAAAAATCCAGTGTGTTCTGGGATCACTGACAGAATGCAAAATATTCCCATGATCACCTTTCTCTAATGATTCTGTTTAATTGTCTTAAAGATTAACGACAGTCTGAGGCGGGGAAAAACTGGGGGAAGGGACAAGCTTTAAAACATGAATGAGAAGGTCTGGAATCAATCTGTGGCATTGACTTAGCTGAGTGGTGCTAAATAAATCAGGTTCTCTTCCTTTCCTTGCTGTATTCCTTGAGAGGGAGGAGTGAGAATATCTGTTCTTGCCTGAGTGGAAGGAATTCCTGGACAGGGGAGAAGAGTGCCCAGTGCAGCGTTTCACCTGGCTTGAATAATGCTGGGAATTTTTACACAAACTTGAGGAGTGCTGTGCTATGGGGCATGGCAGGGAAGGCACGGAGGGGCTGTGGATACTGAAAACTCCTGCAGGTTTTGAGAGAAGCAAGGTTCTTGTATTAATTTCTTCCTGTCGTTAACTTTGCCCGTCTCGCCAATATTTTCTGTCGGATGTGAAGTCATCTCTGATATTGATTGCTGTGTGTTCCAAAGCCCAGATCAGTGTCAGCTTGCATTAAGCTGTAGTTAGACCTCTCCCCTCCTCCCCAGCCCTCCCCCTTCCCCTCAGTGCTTTAATGCTGTAAGTAGGTCATTGCAGAACTGGAAGCTGTAATTTTTTATTTTTTTTTTCCCTTCTCCCCCGTGTGGTTGCTGGAATACATTTAATTGCAAAGCAGAGCATCAAAGCTGGAGTAGCCCAGCTCACCTCCAAAGGATAATTAGTGACTCTCTGCTGGTGCAGGGCGCTGCAGGGTGAGCTGCAATTGGAGATGGATAAACAAGCTGGCATTTGGAATCCTCACGTTTTTAAAAAACAATTCCTCTTTGAGACTTCAATAGATGTGTGTTTTCCTGGGCCAGAGCAAAGCTTGGATTCCCAGCTCAAATGCTCTGATTGACTGCACAGGGAAGTGGATGTCTTCAATGCTGTATTTTGGAGGCCTGGCTAAAACAGAAAACAGAAGTAACAAACTGAGGATGAGGAGGAGGAGAGAAATGATTTTTTTTAACTTACTTTTTAACTCAAAACTGTGTCAGGTGAAGTGCAAAGGGCCAGCAGACCTGTGGTGAGGCTGTGATACAGCCAGTGATGCCTGGCATGCTTTTGGCAGCTGCCCCATCCCTGTGAATGTATGAGCACAGCTGTTGGGAAACACTTGGTTTCTGGAAGGGTTTAACTGGTTAAGCTTTTGGAAGATTGAGGAATTTGGAGAATTGATCAGAGTAGAGTTGGGCTGTAAAATTTTAGACAAACTGCTAGGTTTAAGCATAGAATGAGAAATTAGGATAGCGAGAGTGTCTTCACAACTCTGCTAGGATCTTCCTAAATTAACTCCCTGTGTGAACTTACACAGTAATGTAGTTCCCCAAATAAGGATTATAGTATTATTTTAAGGACTTTAGTAAATCATTCCACTTTAGTGCTTATGAGATAAGCTGATAAGCATTGTCACAAAAAAACTCTATTTACGACCCAATATAGGCTCTCATTTTACCATTTTAAGCATCACGCCAACATATTTTATGGGGTTTGCTTGAATTTGGTTGGGTTTTTTTATGAGGGATAAACTTCCCCATCTTGGTGATGCAGATTCTCCTGATAATTGGACAGGTCAGTGATGGAAGTTTTACCCGGAATTCTCCTGCGGCCATAAATGCACATGTTGTCATTTGTCACTGGAAAAGGCTCTATCTGCAGGGACAACCTGTCACACATTAACACTGTTAATTAAACTCCATTGGCAGCTACAGCCAGAAGATTTTAATCCAGATGGCTATTGCTTTCAGGTCAGGGAAAAAAAAAAAAATTACACGTAGTCCTAAAATTCAAAAAGTTAACTTTTACCTACGGCCCAGGATGTTGAGCACTCAGGTTCCCATTAAATGAGAGATTTGGACCAGAGCAGAGAGTTTGGCAGTGCCCATCAGAGCTGAGAGGGTGGGTCAGGTTCAGAGCTGAAGGTGAGTCTCCCTTGAACTTGTGCCAAGCTGGAAGTGACCCCGTGTGCTGTAACTCCTTGGAGCAATTATATTAAGGGTCGTTATATGGATCTTTATCAAGCTTTGGAATAATGTACCTGCTGGCTCCTGGCTGCTACGCTTCACCCATTTTCTGAAATAGGGTCATCATTTCATGAGGTGGGGTTTTTTCTTATCCTGATCTGCCTTGTCAAAAGCAAGGCTGGTTTATTCACCTGCAGCTGAATACAGATTGAAAAAGGCAGGAAAGCTTTAGCCCAGAGTCAAAGGCACCCCTGCTCCACTGGAAAATGTTGAAAAATGTGTAGACTGCTCTCTTATTTCACCATCAGGCCAGCTTTGCTTTATTTGGACACAAAGCTTCTCAGTTCCTGAGTTTTCTGGGTCGTTTTTCTGTAGGTTTCCAATCTACCTTCAATCCTTGTGGATGTCTTTTTCTCTTGCCTTTTGAGAGCCTGTCCCTGGATGTGCTGCTGGCTCTGCTGGCTACGTGTTCCTTTTTGTGCCTTAATTTGTGGAACAGGGTAGTGCTGCTTTCTTCCTTTGTAAACCCATTGAAGAGTTACAGCTGAAGAGCGAGCTTGCTGTCATTATTTTTCCTTGCTGTGTGGAGAGCTCTTTTTTTCCAGTGGCAGAAATAATAACATTTGCTCTTCATTAATTTAAATTACAAGATGGAACATGGGCAGCTTCCGTGCAGAGAGTGCAGCGTGCACAGTCAGGCCCTGGGCTGGTACAGCTCAGCATATTCCACTGGAGGGGATGAAGCTGTGATTTTACAGCAGATAAGCATTTACAGTATCTCTGAAAGCCCTCTCCACAGCCTGTCACCTGCTACTGCAGGCTCAGCAGCAGGATGAGATAATAGGGAAGACAAGGAATGATGGAAAGGTTTTTTTTCCTAAAAGAGGGGGAAAAAAGAGCTTGGTCAGAAGAGCAAGGCATAGGTTAGTCCATCTCTGCTGCAAGTATCAGTGGCTCCAGACTGTGTCCAATGCCTGTCATTCTGGGCCTCTTGGGATTTTCCCAAACTTTAAGGTCAGATTTCCAGGCCAACCTTCTAGGCACTGGTTAATGGGAAGAGAGCGTGGGACAAAGTGCACTAAAGCTCTGTTTCTTTTTTTTGTATTTCCATTCAGTGCCATGGAAAGCTAATTATTATTTGGTTATACTGGCTGAAAAGTGTAAGATACCTCTGACAAGAAAGTGGTGTTCCCTTTTCAGAGGGCATCAAAGAGATGTTTCATCATCTTAGCACCTTATCTCACTGATTTCCTTCCAGACATTGTATTTCTTTAATTCAAACTGCAAAAATACCACAATTTTTCCATTTGTTTATTCTTTCAGACATCTCCTGCTCAGGTGGCAGATCTCTCTTTTATAAAATTAGAGGTCATTTAAAAAGCTGCAGGTTTCAGATCTTCAGGGAGCTGCCCCTTGGGCCATAAAGAAAAAAAAAACAACCTGAAAATTATGCTTTTCCTGTAAAGTATAATTAGACCACTTTAAAGAAGTTCTATTATGAAATAGGATCCTGAATTAGTGTACAAAAGCACCTTAGCTGTTTCCTTGAACTTGCTTAGAAACCACAAAAAATTATTACTATTATTGTTATTATTGTTATGGCAGTTGATGTTGTAGCATTGTTTTCTGAAGTCCTATAACTAAGCACTTTCAAAAAAATTAAGATTTTTTTTCTCCTTAGTCCTGCAAATAATCTTTGTTGCATCTTAAACTGAGCTTTTTCTAGACAGTGAATTTTTTAGCCATGTTGTATTCCATGCTTGATACCCATTTAGCACAGGAAGTGGAAGTACCAGAAATGCAACAGGAAAACTGGATGAAGAAATGTAATAACAGAAAAAGTATCTATGATCACCAGCTGAAGGTTCCTTATTAAGCATCTTAAGCTCAAATGGCCTAAATTTGAGCCTGACTTTTGATCCTCAGCCTACTCAGATGTACAGAAATCTGTTTGAATAGACAGAATCTTTTTATCTTCTGTACACATATGTATGGCACATTTAAAATGATGCATTTTCTTAGCTCTAGGGGAGGTTTTTTTTGTGATCTCTACATAAAAAATATATATATTTTTTTTAATACTAAAATTTGCATCTGCAAATTTTGCATTTTCTGAGTCATCTCAAGCTGTGCCTCTCAGGTCTTGATTTACGGATATTAAAAATGATAACAAATTCACAGGTTTTTTTCCCCTCCCCAGAGTCTAAGGAGCAGAATTCCCTCTGAAGTCAGCAGGAAAGCCACCAGAATATCACCGGCAACGTGAAGTGTCACCCTTGACCCTCAGAGGGTCCACTCTGAGACACACAGGGCTGCGTGTACCAAACCCCAGTAAAAAATTTCTCTCTGATTTTTGTACAGGGCCAGACTTCCCCTCCAAAATAAATGGAATCTGTTGAGGCTGTGTAGATAAGGCTGGCACAGAGACCTGGCTTTGAAGCAGAGAGTTCTACCATCATCTAGAGAAACTTTATTCTGGAGTTTTTCTGCTTTTTGGGACATAAACCACTTTACTGCTGCACTGGTGCTGCAAACTTCCTTTTGCTGCCCTGTTGACTCAGCATCTTGATAGGGGTGTGGAATGAATAAGAAATGTTCCCCACCTGCATGAAATTTAAAGCATTTAAAGAGGTAAGCCCAAACGCTCCTTCCTCCTGCTGGAGGGCTGGTAAGATCCTGAGGGAACAGGAGGCCTCTTGATCGATTTTGGGGAGAGGTAACAGTTTCTCTGTATTGTTTTTTCTTCTTTGGAAACTTTCTGGTGTAACTTAATTGACCTGCTGTGAGGAAGGAGCTGGGTTTTGAGGCTTGCAGTTAAGGCTGATCTCCAGCTGGTCCATGGGGGCTCTGCTGACCTTTGATTCACTTTGTTGCTGAGTGCTGAACCTCCTTATCAAAGAAATCTTGGTTCTTTCCTTTTTTAGTCCCATAAAAAAGAAAAAAACGCTGGACAAAATTTGCTGCAACCTGGTTTGTGTCTTGTTCTCCACAACAGCTGCAGAAATTTGAAGAGGTGAAATTGGTAGGGAGGTGCTGTTTTTAATGCTGTGAGGAGTATGACAGGAATGCAGCAGTCCCTGGCAGCAGTGATTTATGCTAACCTTAATACAGTTAATTTAGATCTTCCTGTTTACTCCCAACACAGAGCATAAAATGCTGCAGGCTCTGCAAAATGCACTCTTGTTCAGGTGGCTTCACATTCTGTATCATTGTTGGATGCCCTCATGATCATGAAGGGTTTGACTCTCTTCTGGGGATTTATGTTCCCATCTGAATACAGGCTCCATTGCAGGGTGTTTTCCTCTATAAATGTCTAAAGGAAAATAGAATATTCTAAATCCTTGTTGGGGAAAGCCCTTTATTTAGCTAACCAAAAGGTTTGGGATCTGGAGACACACTGCTTTTCTTTTTCTTTTTTTTTTTTAAGTTGTAACATGAGGATGTGTAAGGATCAGGAACAAAAAGGTTCAGAAAGGCTGAGAGCAGTCACCAATAGATCACAAAACCTGACCTAGATTGTCAGTTTATCCTTTTTAGTCTTCAAACTTACATTTTTAGCTGCTAAGACCTTCTTCTGTCAGATTTTTTTGGGGCTTTGGGATTTGCATTTATTTTTGAGCTAGTCATCTGAATGCTCTCTGTGGTTTTATGGGGATAGGCACACACACACATCTAAGATATTCTTGACAGATTTGCTGGGTTGTATCACCTACATTGCTTCATGCTTTGCTTTTCCTTCCGTGGTACACGTTGTTTTGTGCTGTCTCACAAAGGATAAATTGGAGGTGACAGTAAACAAGGAGCCTGACTTAGTATCTTGTACCTGATCTGAGGGCAATGTCGATTCCATCTCTCACGGGTTCCCCTCAAGATCTCTGCCTCGGCCTCAGATGTGCCAGGGCTAAAAAATGCTTCCTGCCAGAACCAAATCCCCTTGCACAATAAAACTTACAGATGGGCTTGCAGCAAACTGCATTAGAAATGAGTCGAGTTCTCAGTGGAAGTAGAATAAATCCGATCAGTTTAGTGCAAAATTTGTTTCCAGTTGCAGAAATGCCTCCTCCCACCCTTCCTGCAGAGGGAATCTTTCTCTTCAGGGCAGAATCTTACTACCCTGATTTACCATTACCTTTCACTTTGGAATAATGATATGTGTGCAAAAGCTGTATCTATTCTGATAATGCCAGCATACACCACGTGCCATGGCAGAACTTCAGTCACTGGATTGTTTTCAGTTTTGTTGTAAAAACCTCATTGTTGTAGTTTATTTATTTTTTTTTTTTTTAAGTGCTCACCTTACTGTGAATTGAGTCCAGTTTCAATCCAGCTCTCTACATATGCACTTGTGTGATCGAGTATTAACTGGGACTGATGCATAATTATTATGGGGAGTTGACAGATAAATTTCCGTGGAGGAGCAGGGCTGTGTGCAATTAAATTGCTGAAGGAATTACATGGACAATTATCATATATTTTGGGTAATGAAGAAATGCCAGCTCGCTAAATGGATGTCTTCTGAGTAAACAGTTATGTTCATTTCAAACCTCATTTATGTAATGAATGATATGCAAACTGCATTTGGACTGTAATAGATACGACTCAGGTCACCAGCTTATTTAAAATACATATGAATAGTACGACTCCCTTGCAGATATAATTAGTGGAAAGCACCAGATTTGGAGCTTTTGGTCTCGAAAATGGGAGCCTTAACTTCAAAAACTGGTGGAGTTATTTGGCAAATTGCTGCACAGCTTCTGCTGCTCAAAGGAATAAGTTGCTCTTCCCACTGCATGAGATTTTTCACCTCTTTTCTTGACCTCCTTAACCCCCAGCTGTCTTTTTCTTCTCCCCCCCTGAAATACAGCAGGCTCTTAAGGTCATTTTCCCCCCTCCCCAAAGTTATTAACTCTTGAGGATAGGGGCCACTTCAATTTTAACTCCATCAGGTGTTCCACAAGAACACTGATTTTTCCAGATTGTGCCCTACCAGAAATGGTGATAAATCCTTTCAGGAGCCTTTTCAGGCTGTGGGAGCAGCTGTCCCCCAGACAATCCCTGACTGGCTGATCCCAGTGCACATCAGTTTCTCTCAGGTTCTCTCTGGGTGATTGCACATGTCTTCTCACCAATTTTTTTCTATGTTTTTTCTTAGCTTTCTGTGGATTCTGTAGCCTTGGCAATTCAAAGGCCATTAGGGTGAGGGCATGCAAGCAGATGCACTTGAATTTTTCCCCCCACGTTTCCCCCACTGTTTCAGATGGAATTCTTGGAATGTCAGAGCATTTTTGTTCTGACAAACAGGGCACGTCCATGTGCACTACTTGCAGCACAGGAGACTGGGCTGAGATGGAAACCTTTTAAATGGCAAAGTTCTTAATTCAATCTTTAATTACCAGAGGAAAGGCTTAAGTGCCCCATTTAAGTAGGTTTAAGCTTCCGTGTGTTTTTTGAATTGACAAAGGCAGAGAATTGACATTTTTTCCATTTAAATCAAGATTTGCAGGCTTGAATTCTAAACAACTGTAGCAATTAGAGAATGAAACCTGTAGTGGACATGGGTGGCTTAGAGTCCAGAGGTACCCTGTAGCTACAGAAGCTGCTCTTGGGTTTGGATATTGAGAATTTTGGGGTTATTTGGCTTCAGGATGGAGAGGAACCCTTAACAAAGACAAGAAATGAATATGGGATTCAGTGTGGGAAGAGCTGCTGGGTTTGACTGACACCTAGAAAGCTGCACTCTCTGTTCTTCCTCCAGTTTGGAGGACAGGAGGAGGCATCTTCCTCTCCACTTTGCTTGTGTTTTTGCTGTGAGAGAGCAGTGCAGGTCCTGGAGGTGTCTCCCTTCACCCTGTCTCAGTTCTCTCACCTCTGTGAATGCTGCTGGCCAAAATCTGCCTGCCCTATTCGGGTTGAATTCCACCACGCCAATCATCCAGCGTGCAGGAAAGCAAAAAGAAATCGCTGTGAAATGGGTGGGTTGATCCACCTTTCTTGACTCCACTGCGACTGGGCTGAAGAAATCTAGTTATTGTGCTTTCAGCTCTATTTTTTTTACCCTCTGGGGAGGCCTTTAACTATTTGTTTAACGTGTGGTACTTTACAGGCAGGCATTATTTTACCTCTCATTTTACCTTGACCTCTCATCAGCCTGTGTGAGCACAGGGTCCTGTTTATCTCAATTAAAAAGCGTCTGTCTGGCTCTCAGCTCCTGTGAAGGGCCAAGCAAACAAATCCTTCCTGCGCCTTCATCCTTGCCCTGCCTGTGGAACCTCTTGAGGGGGTGATTGCCACAGGAGCAGAGTGAACGCTTTGGAATGACAAAGGGCTCTTCTGGAGCTCAGTGTTAATGGGTAATTAAGCGAAGTAAAAGTGTCATTCAGCTCTGGGCATAGGTAAGTTTAAGAGATTAAATGATGCTTTTTCCTCCTGCCTTTTTTTTTTTTTTTTTTAAATTAAAATCAAGTCCCATTGAGGATCTATGCCTTTTGGATCCATATCCATCCCCCAGCAAAGTTCCTGCTCTTCCTTGCAGGCACCTGTAGACCACTGGCATAGCACGGGGTGTTTAACCTAGGAGCTGTTACACGTTGCTTGAGACTTTATCTTCTTATTAGAGGAATGCTCTAAATTTTTGTCAAGAGGGCTATGGTAAGCAGGGAACATTTCTCTCAGCCTGAATCTCGCTAACTAGAATCAGCCTTGAGGCAGGTTGACCCCTAAGACACAGGTACTGCTATTTTGGCTAAGTTCTCACAGAGGAATTTGCCTCAATGCTGCTCTGCCACTCTCGCTCAAGCAGCAGGGTAGGTGACATGAAATTAATAAGCCACATGAGTCATATACACATGATACTGTATTTATAGCAACCTTGTGAGGGCTCATTACCGTGTATTAGAAATGTACTTTGATGTTCTTCAGTGAAAGGTACCAGATGACAAAAATACAGAGCATTTCCCCAATATCAGCCTCAGTAAGTTCTTCAGTTTAAGACTGAAGTTACCCAAACTTCCTGGGTAACTGAATGATGGCCCAACAAGTCTTAAGGTTCAGCACTTCCCACATTAGATTTGCACCATAATCTACACAGGTTTTCTCACCTTCCCCAGTCAGCTGCAAGAGCAACAGTAAGAGCCACATAATTAACCAAAAATAATTGCTCATTGCTATTTGTTAACGTAGTAGTTGGGAATGCATGCTCAGCTACAGAACCAAAACAAACTCCTTTGCTACGGAGCTGGGAGTGGGAGGAAGAGTGGTGGGGGAGATAACACGAGTACAAATTGCCTTTTCTCCTCCACTCTCACTTGTTTTCAGGACCGAGCTGCCTTCTGAAAGGGGGAGAGACAGAGTTAAGGGAGCAAACTGGGATTAGTCACTGCAGCGGTCACGCGCAGAGGAACGCGCCATCATTTCAGGCTGACTTCTCCTGGTCTCTTCTCAAAAAGCACTGTTTCTGGGCACAAAATAACAGGAGACTTAGCAGAAGGGTTTTTCTGGGCTGCCAGGACTGACACTAGAGAATGGTTCACCACTGAAGGCTTTTCAAACGAGATGGTTGCTGGGGTTGTCACGTTGCTTCAGGTCAGGCCCTTGTGTGTGCAGGATGATGATGTCCTCTGCACAGAACAGAGGAGATGCAGAACCCTTATCCTTTTGAGGGGCAAAAAAAAATGAAAATTAAAATAGGTTTATTATCCTGTAGCTGTGCTGGGTGGCTGCAGGGCAGGCTGAGGGAGCAGTGAGAGCTCCTGGTAGGGCTGGAAACCATTTGGGCTGGTTTGCTGGATGAGGTTAAGCAGCTGAGTCTCCACGGGAGCAGCATCAGTCCACATCAGTCAGGAGCAAGAAAAAAAACAACCAACCAACACAGAAGGAGGAGAGAGTGACTGAGGAATGCAACACAGATAAATTGGTTGGAGATAGAAAACACTTCTGTTTCTGGCTTTTAAAAATTCATTTTAAAAGTGAGGAACATAAGAATTTTATGTGAATTTTACAAGAAATATGCTTCCTATTTATATATTTTTTTAAATATATACATGAAGCAAATTGACAGAAGCTGCTGAAATTTATTACAAACAAATATTAAATTACGAACTATTAATATTATTAATATATTATGTATTAATGTTGCACATTATTATATTATATATTATCCATTTATATTATTACAAAATATTAGATTTAGTACAAAATTTAGTACAAAATATTAAACTTAGTACAAAATTATTTATTACAAAATTATTATAAAGGAGGCATTCTGGAATATTGATGGCAAGACAGTGTCGTTCACAGGGAGCAATAGGGGAAGAAGCAGAAATAGGTATTTTTGTTTCCTGCCAGTGGCAGAACAGGAGGCAGGTAATGGGAAACTTGTGGCATCAAATAATGGCAGCAAAAATATTGAGTGGAAAAGGATAAAACCTCAGTCTGTGCAGGGTAACCAGTGAAGGGATCCAGTATGAAAGCTGACATCATCAAAACACACAGGAAAAGTGTTTTTAATATTAAGTACTACATTCAACTCTATCTAGGATAACACGGGCTGGTCTAAGCCAAAGTCAATAATGAATAAAATCATTAATTTTAATAAATTTCTATTAAACTATTTTAATATATTTAATAAATTTAATATATTTCTTAAGAAATAAAACATTTAGAAACAGGGCTCTAAGGATGTAAGCAATGCCTCCACCTTGAAAACTGCCAGACAAATGGGTGCTGTGGAGCCAGCGGAGTGGCTGGAGCTGGGCAAGGCCCAGATCTGATTCCCCCAAGGTGCAGCAACAGCTCTGGTGGCTGCAGGGGTTGTTATTCACAAATAATGCTGTGTCAAGCCCTTGCTGCTTCTCCAGTTTCTAACATGACACACGCTCACTAAAACAGACCTTGCTGTTCCCAACCTGGTGCTGCTCCCAGTGCAGAACAAGCCCTCCCTCTGTTAATTGAGACACAGAGAAATGTGTTTAGCTTCTCAAATTACTCAATCAGTTGGGTTTTTGTGGGTTTGGTTTTTTTTT
>VWYO01008480.1:0-14123 GCA_013400275.1 Rhadina sibilatrix
GCTCCCTGAGCCCCCCTGACCGTGTGCCCCTCTCCCCAGCCCCCAGCCATGGCGTGCAGCCTCAAGGACGAGCTGCTGTGCTCCATCTGCCTGAGCATCTACCAGGACCCCGTGGGGCTGGGCTGCGAGCACTACTTCTGCCGCCGCTGCATCACCGAGCACTGGGTGCGCCAGGAGCCGCAGGGCACCCGCGACTGCCCCGAGTGCCGCCGCACCTTCCCCGAGCCCACGCTGGCCCCCAGCCTCAAGCTGGCCAACATCGTGGAGCGCTACAGCGCCTTCCCCCTGGACGCCATCCTGGGGGCCCAGCGCAGCCCCTTCCCCTGCAAGGACCACGAGAAGGTGAAGCTCTTCTGCCTCACCGACCGTGCTGTCGTCTGCTTCTTCTGTGACGAGCCGGCCATGCACGAGCAGCACCAGGTCACCAATGTGGATGACGCCTTCGAGGAGCTGCAGGTGGGTCCCTGTGGGATTCCTTTCCCTGAGGGGCTCCTCGGGGCTGCTGTATCCAGCTGGTCCCTCTTGCCTCCGTGGTGGTGCCCTTCCCTTTTGTCCCTGCACCTGTCCTGAGCCCCTGGGGCTCAGTCCCATGGCTTCCTCCCATCTGTCTGACCCTGCACCCCTTCTTTTCCCTCTCAGGGTCAGCCCTGTACCTTCTTTCTATATGTCTGTCTGTCCCTGCACCCCATCTCTCCCCTTTGAGGTCAATCCTGTGGCTTCTTTCAGTTCATCTGTCCCTGAACTCCTTTTCCTTCTCAGGGTCAGCATCCTGTCATTCTGTCTGTCCCTGCACCCCTCCTGTCCCCATGGGGGTTCAGAGGGGTCAGTCCCATGGCTTCCTCTGCTCTGTCCTGTCCCTGTCCTCTGTCCCTGCAGCCCTCTTGTCCCTATGGGGGTGTCATCCCTGTGCCATTTCCGTCTGTCCCTGTGTGCCTGCACCTCTTCTTTTCTTTGTCAGCGTCAGTCCCGTGGCTTTCCCCATCGATCTGTCTGTCTCTGCACCCCTCCTGTCCCCATGGTGCTCAGTCCTGTGACTTCCTCCTGCCCATGTGTCCCTGCACCCTGTGTTTTCCTGCACTGCTTTTCCCTCTTGGAGTCAGTACCATGACTCCCTCCTGTCTGTCTGTCTCTCACCCCTCCTGTCCCCACTGGGGTCAGCTCCATGCCTTCTTCCCATCTGTCTCTCTGTCCCCACAGCCCTTTTGTCTGCATTGGGGTCCAGCCCATGCCTCCATCCATCCATCCATCCATCCATCCATCCGTCCGTCCGTCCGTCCGTCCATCCATCCATCCATCCCTCCCCACTTCTGCCACTGTCCCCCAGGATCCCCCTTCTCCATCGCCACTGGGAGTCCTTGGGAAGCCTCAAATCACCCCATGGCTGAGCTGCCCCCAAGGAGGTCCTTCTAATCCAGGACCTGTTACCTCCCACCCCAGGCAGGACCCTCATTCCACAGGGACCACCCATGGCCTGCTCGTCCCACAGTTCCATAACCCCATGGTTGGTTTGGGTGGGAAGGCTCCCTATGGGATCCCTTTTTTCCCCAAATCACTGATTTATGGATTTTACCTCCCTGTCCCCAGCGGGAGCTGAAGGAGCAGCTCCAGGGGCTTCAGGAGAGCGAGCGTGGCCACACAGAAGCCCTGCAGCTCCTCAAGAAGCAGCTGGCTGAAACCAAGGTACGTGGGACACCACTGTCACCCCTGGGGACCCCCCATTTTCCCCAGCCCTTCACAGCTCCCCAAAGCAGAACTGGGGTCAACCTCATTGCCACCCCAACCCTGACCCTCACCAGCCTGGTTTTGAGACTTCCAAACACTACAAACTCTACAATTTCATGGATTTCCCCATTTTTTCCTTCTGTGGTACCCCAATGAGGCTGCTCAGCCCTCTGTAATTTCCTGCAGTACTGCTTTGATTTATCTTTTTAATTTTATCTCCTCACTCAGGGGTTCAGTGTCCAGTGAGGTTCAATTTTCTCCCTATCCTCACCAGCAACTGAGGTGGAGTTTTTTTAGGCTTTAGGGGTTATTTTAGTTTGGTTTTTTTTTTAGTTTAAGTTGGTTTCTTGGATTTTTCAGGGGGTTTTAAGGTGTAATTTGAAAAGTTTGGGAGTTTATTAGCGGGTTTTAGGGGGGTTTTAAGGTTTTTAAAGGGTCTCTTTAAAGGTTCTTTAAGAGCTCTTTAAAGTTTTTTTGGAGATTTGTTCAGGGTTCTTTTGTTTGAAGGTTCTTTTAGGGTTCTTTCCGAGGTTCTTTTAGGGTTACTTTGGGGTTCTTGGGGGGGTTCTTTTAGGGTTCTTTGGAAGGCTCTTTGGAAGTTTTTTTAGGGTTCCTTTAGGTTTTTTTTTTTCGGGGAGGTTCTCCTAGGGTTCTTTGGAAGGCTCTTTGGAAGTTTTTTTAGGGTTCCTTTAGGTTTTTTTTTTTCGGGGAGGTTCTCCTAGGGTTCTTTGGAAGGCTCTTTGGAAGTTTTTTTAGGGTTCCTTTAGGTTTTTTTTTTTCGGGGAGGTTCTCCTAGGGTTCTTTGGAAGGCTCTTTGGGTAGTTCTTCTAGGATCCTTTTAGTCTATTATTTTTTAAGGCTGCAAGACCGAATCCACCCCTGTAGGCCCCAGAACTCCCTGATCCGATGCCCTTGTAGATATTTATTGGGGGATTGAGGAGCTCATGGAGTGACCATCAGAGCTTTGGGTGCTCCTGACTCCCCATTGCACCCCCAGTCCTCAGCCAAGAGCCTGCGGGCGACCATCGGGGAGGCGTTTGAGCGGCTGCACCGGCTGCTGCGGGAGCGGCAGAAGGCGATGCTGGAGGAGCTGGAGGCCGACACGGCGCGGACGCTCAGTGACATCGAGCACAAGATCCAGCGCTACAGCCAGCAGCTCCGCAAGGTGCAGGAGGGCACTCAGATCCTGCAGGAGCGCCTGGCCGAGGCAGACAAGCACGTCTTCCTGGCTGGCATGGCGTCCCTCTCCGAGAGGTGGGTGGCAGCAAGGGCACGGCGGGGTCCCTGGTGTCGCCCCCACCTCGGCACCGTGTGTTCTCTGCAGGCTGAAGGGAAAGATCCATGAGACCAACCTGACCTATGAGGACTTTCCCACCTCCAAGTACATGGGCCCGCTGCAGTACACCATCTGGAAATCCCTCTTCCAGGACATTCATCCCGGTGAGATGGGGACTGGGGAGTGGCGAGGGGTGGGGAGGTCACCAGGGACCGGGACACACCAGTGAGGGTTGGGGAAGGGGATGTCACTGACAAGGGATGGGGACGTTACTGCCAAGGGTCTGGGACATCAGTGATGAGGAGCAGGGATACACCAGTAAGGGGCAGGGTTATCGCTGACAAAGGATGAGCATGAGGACAGGACATCCCAGTGAGGGATGGGGACGGGGCCACCCTGATGACCTTCCCCCATGCCAGTTGTCGCCCCACTGGGACGGAGCACCTGCACTGACTCAGGGGCTGCACTAACCCTCTTTCCTCCTGTCCCTGCTGTCCCAGTGCCAGCAGCACTGACGCTGGACCCTGGCACTGCCCACCACCGCCTCATCCTGTCGGACGACTGCACCATCGTGGCCTATGGCAACCTGCACCCGCAGCCGCTGCAGGACTCGCCCCGGCGCTTCGACGTGGAGGTGTCGGTGCTGGGCGCCGAGGCCTTCGGCGCTGGGGTGCACTACTGGGAGGTGGTGGTGTCTGAAAAAACCCAGTGGATGATCGGCCTGGCCCACGAGGCTGTGACTCGCAAGGGCAGCATCCAGATCCAGCCCAGCCGTGGGTTCTACTGCATCGTGATGCACGACGGGAACCAGTACAGCGCCTGCACCGAGCCCTGGACGCGGCTCAACGTCAAGGGCAAGCTAGAGAAGGTGGGCGTCTTCCTGGACTATGACAAGGGGCTCCTCATCTTCTACAATGCTGACGACATGTCCTGGCTCTATACCTTCCGGGAGAGGTTTCCTGGGAAGCTGTGCTCGTATTTTAGCCCTGGGCAGAGCCATGCCAATGGGAAGAACGTCCAGCCGCTGCGGATCAACACTGTCCGTATCTGACAGGGGATTTTGGGGCGTCCCCCCGCCCTGCCGGGTGCTGTCCTGCTCCAGGAACTGGTCCCAGTGCTGGGCAGGATCTGGCATTCCACCCACTTCTCTCGGTCCTGTGCTTCCAGGGAATCCCAGTGCGGGGGGCTGGGATATGGCAATAAAGGATTTGGAGAGAAGGGGCTGGGTGGTGGAAAGCCCCAGGGTGGGGGTGCTGGGCTGGGGGCACCGTGGTGTGCCACGGCAGCAGTCTGTCACCGTGCTGTGGCACTGTGCCCTGGTGGGCCGTGCCGTGGTGGGCTGTGCCCTGGTGGGCTGTGCCGTGGTGGGCTGTGCCATGGCAGGGGTGTCGCGCCATGCTGGGGGGTACCGTGGGTGTCACACCATGTCCGGGGTCACCATGCCTGGGACATTTACTGTGACGTGTGCCACACGTACTGTGCTGGGCCATGCCGGGTGTGCTGTGCTGGGGCAGGCTGTGCCGCCGTGTCCCAACCCTGGGCAGGGCTTCATGTGTCAATGTAGAGAACACTGCGTGTGTTGGAATGTGTGGGGGGGATGTACAGGAGCTGGGCTGTGTAGGGTGGGCTGTACAGAGGGTCTGATATATGGGGGGTGGGCTGTATGCAGGAGGTGGTACGGAGGAGGTGCTGTGTGTCACGGTTTGATACGGGGGTGTGATACATTGGGGTGGGCTGTATAGGGACGTGCTGTAGGGGGGTTCTGTGTAGGGGCAGGGCTGTATGGAGGTGTGATATATAGAGGTGGGCTATATAGGGGTATGATATATGGAGGGTGATATCTGGTGGCTGTGTGGGGAAGCGTTACACAGGGGTGGGTTGTACAGCAGGGCGATCTATGGGTGTGATGTTTAGGGCCTGGGCTGTGTCAGGAGTAGGGTATAATAGGAGAGATGTATAGGGGGCGAGCTGTACAGGGGATGAGCTGTACATGGATACATGGTGATATATAGGAGTGGGCTATTTAGAGGAACGCTAGGTAGGGCGGTGGTGTATAAGGGTGGGCTGTGTGGGGGCTGAGGCCTAGGGAGGGGGACATCCCGCGCTGGGGACACCGGGGCACCGGGGGACACCGGGAGCGGCCTCCGCGCCCGCCCGCCAGGCGGCGCTGTGGCACCCGGCCCGCGGGCTCCGCGCGTGCGCCCAGGGCGGGCAATCGAGCGCCGAAAGGCGGAAGCGATCCGCTGCCATCTTGCCCCGGGCGCAGCCCCTCCGGTACCGGGGAACGGGGGGGGCGGCACCGGGGCCTGGGGAAGCGAGGGGCCTGAGGGGCTTGGCTGGGGGCGGGAGGAGGCTGAGGCGTCACTGTGGGCCTGGGAAGGACCTTGCCGGGCACTGAGAGCTGGGGGTTGTGGGGCNAGAGGCTCAGGATGGGCCGGGGGCGGGGGAAGGCTCCTTGGAGAGTCATCCTCTCCTCGGGCTGGGTTTGAGGGGAACCCCCTGTGAGGGTGCCCCCGGGGAGCCTCGTTTGTCTGGCGGTGTCACGGGCGTGGGGGCCCGTGTGGGTGCGCCCGGGGTTCCCAGGTCACCCCCCCGGTGTCGCAGCCATGGATCCGGGCGCGGGGGCGCGGAAGGAGCGGCCGAAGCCGCGGGAGCCAGCGGCTCGCCTGGAGAAGGCCAAGCAGAGGTCGGCACAGCAGGAGCTGAAGCAGCGGCAGCGGGCGGAGGTGGGAACACGGGAATGGGGAGGGACACGGGCCAGGCCGCGGCCGAACCCCCTTTGCCATCCACCCTTTCCCAATCCCAGATCTACGCCCTGAACCGGGTGATGACGGAACTGGAGCAGCAGCAGTTCGACTCCTTCTGCAAGCAGATGCAGGGATCGGGGGAATGACAGCCCGGCCCCTGCCCTGTCCCCCTCCCCTTTTCTTACCCCCCGGTATTTATTATCAAATTGCCCTTTTTATATGAATAAAATCTGTGCTGGTTCTCTGTCTCCTGGCTTCTGCTTGCTCTGGGTGGGAATGTCGTGGGGGAGGCCAGAGCAGGGCTGATGCCAGAGCAGCTGTGGCGCCAGGTGCCAGCTCCAGCCGTGGCCCCATCCCGACATTCCCTGCCGCAGGGAGGAGTCCTGCCCTCCCGGAGCTGGGATTTATCCCGGGGGGACGCAGCAGGAGCCACCTCTCGCAGCTGCTGCTGCTGCCAGAGCCAACCCGGGGATCCTGAGTGTTTCTCCAGCACCAGGTTTGACCTTCGCTTCCTTCCTCCACCCACGCCCTCTGTGCTCCAGCCGCTGCTGTCCAACAGCCTCAGGCTTTCCAGAGACTTCGGATCAAGTCCTGCTTCCCCCCTTTCCCTGCCCCAGCAGTGTCGCACTGAGGGGGTGAAAATAAACCACATTTGAGATGGTGTCACAGCCACAGATTAAGTGGTAAATTCCAAACTCTTCCCAGTGAATCCCAAGTCGGAAACCCTCTGGAAGTTTGATCAGCATCTTCCTCCTCCCATCCGGGGAGGGCCTTCCTCATTTTTGGAGTGTGAGCCTCCCTTTGTAATGAATTCCCACAGGGCAGTGTGAGTGATCCCTAAACTTTAGTGTCCTGTGCAGAGAAGGGCTTGGGGGGTCTCTTGTCAGGGCTAAGTTTCCTGTTTTCCCAAGGATTTGGAGGTCTCTGCTGCTGGTGTGGGAGATGGGGGTTCCCTCGCCCCCCCAAAAGCAGAGGGATTTGGGGGCTTCCCTGAAACTGAGCCTTGCTCTTTTTTTACCTTAAGAGGCTCCTTCTGCCACCCGTACGTATTCAGTGGAAAGAGTGAAGGGAGACAGCAGCACCCGGAGGAAGGACAAGGAGAACAAGGATGAGGATGAGGAAGGCTTTACTAGGCTCTAGGGAGGGCTCAGGCCTTGCAGCTCCAGAGGGCGAAAGGGAAGACGATGTAGGACGTGGCCCAGGCCAGGCAATAAACCGCAGCCACCGCCGTCGGTGCCAGCAGGACGGCCACCACCCCTACAGAGCAGGAGAGTCCTTGGGGATCTGCTCTTCCTCCCCCTACACCATCCCCAGAGGTCCATACCCATCCTTACCTCCAGCATAAACCAGTTTCTTCCAGAGCTGTGACTCCAGCACCCTGTCGTGGGGGTAGAAGCCGCAGTCGGCCATGAAGAGAACCATGGCAGCTGCGGCCACGCGCAGCAGGGCCACGTGTCCCCCGGTGAGCAGGAAGATGCTGGCCAGCAGTGCCGAGGCGTAGGGGCAGGGCAGCCCCCGGTAGGTGAAGGGGATCCCTGTGGGGTGTCAGGAGTTCAGTGTGGGGGGCAAAACCCCAAGCTGCCCACCCCCAGGGACTCGTCTTACCGCTGGAGAAGAAGCAGAGGCGTGCGAAGACGGCCAGCACGTAGGCGAGGGTCAGCAGCCCCCCCAGCACGCCCTCAGGCTGCAGCAGCAGCGCCGTGCCCAGCCCGAAGGTGGTGAAATCAGCAAAGTCATCCAGCTTGGCACCTGCGGGGGCAGCAAGGGGCAGGTGCCAGGTGGGCACCAGGCACAGGGGACACCCTGTGGGTCACCCCTGGGCCGGGGGGACGCACTCACCCAGCGCCGAGCAGGCGTCGAGCTGCCGGGCCACGGCCCCGTCGGCCAGGTCCAGCAGGAAGCCCAGGAGCAGCAGCCAGCAGGAGTAGTGGTACTGCCTGGCGGGGGAAACCCCACTTCTCAGTCCCTGTTCCCCTCTGTTTCACCCCATTTCTCCCTTGTTTACCCCATCTATTGAGGGTGGAAGTTAGCCCTGCCACCAGGTTGGCCACAGAGAGAGCAGAACTGGGGTGATCTCCACTTTTCATCTTGTCTTTGCCCTATTTCCCCTTCTTTCCAGCAAATGTGGGGATGATATCCACTTTGCAACCTACTTTTTTTTTTTTTTTCTTCCCCAGTTCCCCTTCCATCCGCCCCCCCTCCCCACTTACTTTGGATGAAGGACACCCTGACTGCAGAGGTTGGCTATGGAAGGAGCAGATCCAGGGTGACCCCCACTTCCCAACTCTTTTCCACAACATTTACACTTTTTTCACCCTATTTCCTCCTTTTTCACTACATTTCCCACATTTTCCAGAAAAACTGGGGTGACCCCTGCTTCTCAACCCTCTTTTTCACTCCTTTCCAGCCCATTTCCTCCACTTTTCCCCCCTCATCTATTGATGCTGCAGAGGCCAAAGGTGAGGAGCCTTTGACCATGGAGAGAGCCAAACTGCTATGTCCCCCCCTTTTCATCCCCCTTTTTCTCCCCATTCTGCTGTTTCCCCAGCAAAACAGAGCTGGCCCCCACTTTTCTGTGATTTTGGTTCTTCCCAGGTGCGCTACCGGGGGATTGTGCCCCCAGGGTTTTCTCACCGCCCCCCCACCTCCCACCCCAAGGCGCAGGGAAAAGGGTGAACCTCTTTTCACAGGAAGTGAAAAGCCACAGGAAGTAAAAAGTTAACTTACGATTTTCACCATATTTCCAATTTTCCTACCCTCCTTTTCCCCCCTTTTTCCAGGGTACCACACCAGGGCAAACCACACTTTTCTACCATCTCTGCCCTCCCATTTCCCCCTTTTTCCAGAAAAACCAGGGCAACCCCCACTTCTGTGCATCTTTTTCACCACATTTCCTCTCTTTATCCCATTTCCCCCTTTTGTTCCCCACCTGTTGATGCTGCAGAGGCTGGAGGGGAGCCTGGCCAACAGCTTGGCCATAGAGAGAGCACAACCAGGGTGACCCCTACTCCCTGGCCCCACTGTTCACCCCGTTTCTCCCGGTTTCCCCCACCTGTTGACGCTGCAGAGGATGGAGGAGAGCCCAGCCAGGAGGTTGGCCACGGAGAGCCCGTTGGCTGCGTTTTTCCGGATGAATTCCAGTGCCCGTTCTCTGCCCGCTTGCTCGCTCAGCACCAGCTTCTTGGTGGACTGGAAAATACCTACGACCCCCCACCATGTTCCAACCAGGGAGGGGCTGCAGCCCCCCCAAAACATAGCAGGTTGGTGCAGGGGTTCCCCCTCCTCAAACCAAAAATCCCCCAAAATCTGTTTAGGAAGCAGCAGGGGATTGATTTGTGCAACCTCTGCTGCTGAGCTCCCCACCGGTGGCCAAAAATGGAATAAAAGAGGCCAAAAAACCAAACAAATTAATAAAAGAAGCATAAAACATAATAAAATAAAGACAAATTATGCCAAACCCAAGCTTAGACTAAAAGCCAACCCCGGTTTAAGCTCTATGGATCTTATATACCTATCGGGCTAAGCTTTAGGGAAAGAATTTAAGGGTCCTGTCCTTTGCCCCCCGCCTTTGCCGTGTCCCAAAGCCAGGCAGATCCTTCATCTGAAAGAAAACAGGACGTCAGAGCAAGACAAACCCCCCCGAGCCCCCTCAGAGCCCCCCCGAGCCGCTCCGGGCCGAGCCCGGGCGGGCTCATCGCCGCAGTGCCACCAGAGCAGCTCCCCAGGTGGGAAAACCGGGAGGAGCCGCAGGAGAGCCGAGGTGCCGGGGGTCGGCGGCTCCGAGCGCCGCGGCGAGAGCGACCTTTGGACACCGCGCCCGGAGCCGCCGGCACGGGCTGAGCCGGGAAAATCCCCCCTGAGCCCCGGACGGGCGCTCCTGCTTTTACCGGAACCGGGATTTGGGAAGGGGGGGGTCTGAGGCCGCGCTGGATGCTACGCCCCACCTTTATCCCTTAATTTGGGGTGAGTTTGGGATCTTCGAAAGCTAGATTTTGGTATTTGGGGATTTGCCGTCCCTTCCCAGCTACAGGCAAGATCGGGGCCCTGGGAACGTTCCGGAGCTGTCGCAGCACCGGCTCCAGGCACCTGTGCGTGTCACAGCACCCGGGCACTGGCGGGGCTCCCAAACTCGCCCGTTCTGGGCGCTTCTCGCCCCAAAATCCAAGTGCCGGGATGGGAGGGAGTTCCTTAGCCCTGCACCGCTCCCGCTGCTTTTATCACTACTTTGGGGGAAAGCTAAGTGATTTTGGTTCTTCCCAGGTGCGCTACCGGGGGATTGTGCCCCCAGGGTTTTCTCACCGCCCCCCCACCTCCCACCCCAAGGCGCAGGGAAAAGGGTGAACCTCTTTTCACAGGAAGCGAAAAGCCACAGGAAGCACAAAAGTTAACCTATTTTGGGGGGGCAATTCATGTATTTCACAGTTTTCTGCCCTGATAACCCCAATTTTTCTACTAACCCCCGACAAGTGATGATTTTTAGGGATGGGGACACCTCGCAAAGGGGCCGAGCGGCATCCAGGTGACACTTACCGACCGGCGGTGACACCATCCACATGGCAGCGGCGGCTGTTGCAGCAGCGACGGTGACGCCCCGGTGAGGGGAAACTGAGGCAGGGGCCGCTCGTGGGGCTCCTCGCGGTGCCGCGTTATATAAGGAAAAGCCTCTCGGGCTGAGTCACCCGGCGGGGGTGGGTCCGGCCAGAGGCCACGGACACGGACACGGGGGGTTCGCAGCCGCTTGGCACCACCGGCGAGGGAGGAGCTGCCCCGGGGGGCCGGGGGGCCATGCCAGGCTCGCAGTGCCCCTGCCAGCCTCCCAGCGCCCCTGCCAGCCTCCCGGTGCCCACGCCAGGCTCACAGCGCGGGTGCCAGGCTTGCAGTGCTTGTGCCAACCCTGCAGCGCCGGTGCCAGGCTCGCAGCACCCGTGCCAGGCTCACAGCTCCCATGCCCAGCCACAGCGCCCGTGCCAGGCTCACAGCACCCACACCGTGCCCACAATAACAGGACCAGGCTGGCAGCACCCGTGTTGCACTGATATCAGCTGTGTCACACTCACAGCACGGGTGTGAGTAACACCTGTACAGGCTCACAGCACTCTTGTCACTCTGGTAACCCCTGGAACATCTGGCAGCACCAATTTCAGGCTCACTCCTCACCTTCTGCAGGTGTGGACCACCCATGCCATACTCACAGCACCTTTGCCAGCCTTGTAGCCCCTTTGGCAGGTTTGCACCACCCACACCCAGCTCAGGGCACCCATCCCACACCCACAGCACCCATCCCACACTCCAGCACCCATCCCGCACTCATGGAAGAAATGCCAGGCTCTCAGAGCCCATCCCAGGATTGCACCATCCATGCCAGGCTCACAGCACCCATATCCTGCTCACAGCACTCCCAGCAGGCTCTCAGCACTCACACCAGGCTTTCTATTGCCCAGAGCAGTCCTCTCTCACAGCACCCATCTCGCACTCACAGCACCCATGCCAGGCTCTCAGGGCCTGTGCCAGGTGTGTGCCACCTGGATCACAGCGCTCGTGCTGTGCTTGTAACACCCATGGCAGCCTCACAGCATCCACACCAGTCCCACGACGCCTGCACCAGTCCCACAACACCCACACAAGCCCCCAGCCCCACGCCAGCCCCCTGGCATGCCACGCTCCTGTCCCTGCACCCCACTTCCACCCCAGGGTGGTTGCACCCAAAAGGTGTCACCACCCAGCGCCATCCCGCCAACAATTCACGCCAGTGGCACCAGGGTCACAGCTAGTGCCCCCCACCCTCACCCCCTGTGCTGGGCTGAGTCACCTTTTCTGCCACTCTGGGCCTCTGCCAGGTGGCCCCAACTTGTGCAAGGGTGTCACGAGTTGGGGGAGCTCAGCCTCCCCCTCCCCTGGAGCAAAGGGCCGGCGATAGCGAGGGGCTGCTGGGGCAGGCGACACCGGGGCCAGCACCGGGAGAGCAAAGGTCCCCAAGGACACCGTGACAAGGGGCCCATAAAACTTATACAGCCCTGGTGCTGGAATTTTCCACCCAGATCCCAGCAGGAACTGGGGGGTTCTGCAGCACCCATGGTTGTGGGGTCCCTGGCTGGGGGGGAGGGCCCTGGGGTGCCCCTCTGGGGGTCCCAGGGTGCTGGTCACGGCGGGGGCACCAGTGAAAGGGCTCTTTGTTCGCCGGTCACGCGCTGGTGCCAGCGGTTGCGAAGCGACGGCCGGGCCAGGAGGGGCACGGCCATGGACGTCCGGCCCTGGGGCACCCCGAGGGGGCTGTCCTGCAGCCTCGGGGGGGGCCCAGCCCCATGGGGGGACAGGACATCCCTGGGTGCCTGCCCCTGTGGCGCTGGGGCCATCCCTGTGTCCTCAGGGCGCCCAGAGGCACTGCACTGGCGTGTCTTGGGGTGCCCTTGGCAGCAGGGCGCCCACACCCACGGCACAGGGCACTCTGGGGTGGTTGGCGCTGTGTCACCTGAGTGTCTGAGGCTGCCCATCCCCATGGCACTGGGTACCCATCCCTATGGGATCTGGGTGCCTGAGGTGCCATCTCCATGACATCTGGGCACCTGTGGGTACCCACCCACAGGTGGTGTCTGGACACCTCTCGGTGTCTATCCCCGTTGTGTCTGAGTATCTCTGGGTGCCCATCCCCATGACATTGGCACATCTGGGTGCTCCCAGTACCATCTGCTGGGATAATGATGCAGCCCCTGTTGCCCCCAGACCCCTCCCCAGCACAGGGACACACTGGTGCCAGCTGTTGGTGGTTTATTTGCCTGCTGCCAGGCTGGAGGGTCGATGACAAGGACACTGCCGTGCTCAGTTGTCTCTCATGGTCTGGAAGGGAGAAGCTTCTAAGACAGGAGGACAGTACCCCAACACCCTGACGCCCCAACACTCTAATAACCCAACACCCCACCACCCTGGCACCTCAGCACTATGGCATCCCAACACCTCAAGAGCCTGACACATCAGCGCCCGGCACCTCAGCACCCCATTACCATGGCACCCCAGCAACCCAGAGCCCTGGTACCCCATTGCCCTGGCACCCCAGCACTCCAATGCCCCAGCATCCCTGAGCCTTGTACACTTACACCATGTCATCCTGGCACCCCAGTCTTCTGATACTCCAGTTCCCTGGCACCAGAGTACCCTGACACCCCAATTCCCTGGCACCCCAGAACCGAGCACCCTGGTACCCTGGCACCCCATCACTCCAGAGCTCTGGCAAACCATTGTCCTGGCAGCCCAGCAACCTGGCACCCCAGAGACTTGGTGCCATGGTACCCTGAGTCCCTACTCCCTGGGCCCCATTGTCCTGGCATCCCAGCAATTCAGAGCTCTTTTTCTTCAGCTCCATGATACCCAAGAACCGCAGTTCTGTGGCTCATCTGTGCCCTGGCACCCAGCAGCCTAGTACCCTGGTACTCCAGCATCCCAGCACCCCTGAGCCGTTTTACCATGGCACTGTGGCACTGTGACACCTGGTACCTCAGCACCATGGCACAATGACAGCCCCGTCCTCTGGTACCCCAACACCAGAGCACCCTAACACTCTGAACCCCAACAACCTGGCACACCTGGCACCCTAGCAGCCCAGCAGCCTGGCCCCCTTTCCCCCTGGTGCCCTGGTACCCCAGCAGCCCAGAGCCCTGGTGCCCCATTGCCCTGGCAGCCAACACCCTGATACAGCATCCCAATTCCCCAGCACTGCGGTACTCAAGTTCCCTGGCATCCTGACACCACAACATCCCAATTCCCTGGCATCCTTGCACCCTGACAAACCCAGTGTCCCATCCCCTGTCACCCTGGCAGCCTGTGTCCACCTCTGCAATCCAGTCCTCGAAGGCAGACACGCGGGTGAACACGGTGGGTTTCTTGGCAGCATTGCAGCCCAGGGCCGACACGAAGCTGGCGATGCCGTGGACCTCCCAGGACCCATCCTCAGCCTGGCAGTTCAGGGGGCCCCCAGAGTCGCCCTGAGGTGTGGGATGAGGCAGGGTCAGCACCACAGGGGCCCGGGCTGTGCCCCCCTCCATCCCGGCACGGTACCCACATTGCATCCGGACTTCTCGGCGCCGCCGGCACAGATCATGGTCTGACGGATGGCCAGAGCCCCCCACCAGTCGGGCTGGGTGCAGTGCTCATAGTCCACCACTGGCAGCTCTGCCTGCTGCAGCCGGTCTGGCAGTGACCCCCCAGCTGTGGGATCAGAGCACCACAGGGTCTGCCCATGGCCCTCCCTCCCACATCCACCATNCCCTCTTTTTGTTCCTCCATCCCTGCATGCTGCCATTCCTCCCTTCATCTCCCCATCCATTTTTCCACCCCTTCTCCATCCCTCCATGCCCTCATCCCTCATCTATCCCTCCAACTATCTT